>JAEIFT010000446.1:0-218031 GCA_018904225.1 Lordiphosa mommai
AAGAAATTTTTGCAGAAGTCGCTGTATACGTTGCTGACTCTGCTTAGACCAAGTCACAAGACATAGCAATTAGGGGCCACAGAGCACAAAAAAACTTAATTTTAAAATTTCCATAAGAGCTGACACCGACTTTCTTGACCCTTTATCCACTGCAGCATAATCCTCACATTTAGACATCTCAACACTAATAAAACAGTTATACAAGTCTTGTATTATTGAACTCATGTAATGACTGTTTTTTCAAGACTTTTATTAAAAAGTACATTAAATAATATAAATAATAATATTATGAAAGACTTTTATTTTATTACTGAGATTAACAGAGTTATCGAACGACTTTTATTATAAAATTTATTAAATAAACTCATTCAAAAGACTCTTGTTTTTAATAAAAAGTCTATTAATTTATTATTGCCTGCTTAAAATATTTCATCTATATCATTAATCATGATAAATAAAGAAGATTAAATATGTTGTGATTTAAAATTATAAGTCCCTGACTGAGTTTTATTTACTAAGTTAAATAATAAGTTTTTCGATAATCCCTTTTTTCTTGAAGACAAAATAAAAAAGTAGTTAATAATTGTTATTTCCGAGTAATTAAACAAATTTCTTTAGTAACTTGCTATTTATTGACCTTTCACAAGTTTTCACATCTGTTATTTACTTTATAATACAATAAAAAGCTCCTTAATAACTGGTATACTCTGGAGTCAAAAAAATAAAAGTTTTGAATAACTAATAGTGTGGGAGTAAAAAAAAAAATATAATGTCCACAACTGTTATTTAGTTCTAATACTTAAACTCAACAATAACTCTTTAATGTGGACTTTAATAATATGTGTTATAATCCGTTAATGTCCCTGGGATTTTGATAGCTCTGACCCAGTTGAAAGAATATTTAGAATTTAGGTGAAATATACGAAAATAAAAAAAAAAAGAATATATAAATAAATTCAAAATGTTAAAAATTTTCAACTTTTCTTAATGGATTATGATGGCGCTTTCTGAGTTCCTTGTTTGCGTCTTCAGAATTTCGATTTGATTACTATAAACAGAAAAAATTTAAATAATGTTTTAAAGGATTATTACAAAAATCGCTTTTTCATACCAATACCTTTAACTAGGTACTAAAAAATGCAGTTACCTTTTACCTTACCGAGGTAAAAATAATGAGTACCTTTCCAATAACTGCCTATGTCGCATACGGTATTAAGGAAAAGAAGAAAAATATAGTTAGCTACCGTCGTATTATAGTAAAAGAGTTTCCAACTTCAAAAAGCTTATATATTGATATTCTGCTTTATTTCATTTTTTGGGTCCTTATTCCCCTCGAGGGAGGCTGGTCATCATCCACTCGAATTAAAAACGAAGGCAAAGCAAACTTCGACTGTGCCGAAGTTTTAATACACTTGAAAAACTTTACTCCAACTGATTTAATCGGTAAAATATATATAGGATATAGATATCAGATATTTAAAAAATTTTAATTCATTGATAATAAAAATTGATACCATAAAAAAATTTTTCGTAAAAAACACATTTTCCGACCGATCGGTCCTATGGTAGCTATATGCTATAGTCATCCGATTTGATCAATTTTTCCAAAATTATGTGGAAGTTTATGAAACTAATATATACCAAGATTGGGGACGCAACGATGGAAAAAAATAAGTTTTTTTCACTAGAAGTAGTTTTTTGATCGACCGTTTATATGTCAGCTATATGCTATAGTCATCCGATTTTTACATTTTTTGCAGAATTATGTGGAAGCATAAAACTAACATATACCAAGATTAGTGATGCTACGATGAAAAACAAAAAAGTTTTTCTAACTAGAACTAGTTCTTAGACCGATCGTTCCTATGGCAGCTATATGATATAGTCATCCGATCCGGCCGGTTCCGACATATTAGTTGCGTGCAGCAAAAAGAAGACTCTGTAGAAAATTTCAGCTCGATAGCTTTAAAAAACTGAGAGACTAGTTCGCGTAGAAACAGACAGACGGAATTGATCTCAGCTCGTCGTCTCGATTAAGAATATATATAGTTTATGGGGGTCGGAAATGAATATTTCAATGCGTTACAAACTTTCTTGACAAATTAATATAAACTTTGCAGGTGTATAAAAAGACCCAAAGAATCCGAATCCGACCGATCGGAATTGGTGGAGGTTCTTTATATTCAAGAAACGATTAGACAATTTGGTTAATATATTTTAATTTTAAAAAATTCTCGAACATTTAGTTAATATATTATTTGATCGAAATCGGAATCGGGAACAGGTCTGAATAAAGAAGGCCATAAAGTCTGTAGAAAGCGGAAAGCAAGGGAAAAAGCGGGTGAACGCAAAGCGATGGCTTACAATCGAGTTTATTTAAAAAGAAGAGTTTTTGTAAAAATTTTGATATTAATGATCAGCAAGACAAGCTGAGTTTAATTAAGCCATCCGAATTTCCAAATAAAGAAAAAATGTTTATTAAAGCTCAGCGTTATCTTTAATGTTTTGAAGTAGAATTATAATAGGAGCTTTAAAAGCTCGAAGATTTTTAAAACCCTTCCTTTTTAAACAAAGTATAAAAAAAAAAATTAATGATTACTCCACCTGTGAAAGTTGCTAAAACCAGTTGGGAATTGAAACGGAGGATTCATGCACAAACAGTATATTCTGATTTTCTCAAGATACACTCCCAAAAGATTGTTCTGAGAACAAGTGTTAGTGTAAACTATGGTAACTAGTTGTAAATTCGAAGGTTATTTTAAATCCCCTTTCCCCAGTCAAACTGTCTTCAGAGATTTCCAACTAAATCTAACTCTAACATTTCCAAGTGTATTTAATCTTCGGCCCTCCGTTGGGGAAACTATTATTTTCTTGTTTTGTCGTCATTGCTTGTTGTCTGTTTATTGTGCCAACATAGCAGAAATCCAAGGCATGTCCTTTCGACCAGGGATAAAGTGCAATGGCAGCAATGACGACGACGACGACGGGGACGACACCACGAATGCGGATGAGAATGAGCTTAGCAAAACAACAGCTGTTGGCAGCGGCAGCAGCAGCAGCAGCAGAGCAAATTTATTGCTTTAAAACTCAATCAAGGATATGCAATTGAACTATTTGCACTTCTTATCTGGCTTTTCCAGCTCCTGCATCTTATAGCCAGCTGGTGGCGGATCAATTAGTAGGGTGGTCAGACCAGTTTTTGGCTCACTGGAAAAACGTCCACCACGCGAACCGCCTAGCGGTATTTTGCTACACTTGAGCTCCGTAAGTATAACCTCCAGATCCAGCGGTGTGAGATCCTCATAGATGTCATCGTTTACAGCCACCACAGGACCATTTACACAAGCGCCCATGCAATAGGTGGCATGCATGGTAAATTGCATATCCTTGGTGGTTTCACCCGATTTAATTTGCAGCACAGTTTCACAGGTTTTGACCAGATCATCACAACCCCTCAAATAGCAGGGAGTCGAAGTGCAAATGCACAAATTATACTTGCCGCGCGGCTTCAAATGGAACATGCTATAATAAGAGGCCACATCAAAGGCATCAAAGGGTTCCAGCTTCAGAATTTTGGCCACAGCTTCAATAGCCGTGATCGGCAGCCAACCGTACTGACGTTGAGCCAAATCCAAGAGGGGCAACAGGGCACCACGTTCCTCGCCCTTGGGAAACCATTTGAGCAAACCCTGGATGCGACATTTGTTCTCATCGGTGAATTCAAACTTGAGTTTGTCGTACATATTGCAGGCATCCATCTTTTTGGGGCGTGGCCAGGTGGTCGAAAAGGCACGAGTCAATTGGCCCAGGCGGAGCCGAGTCAGAGTCTTCAAATTGGCGTACATCTTGTAAAAATAAATATATTTTTCACCTTTCCCACGTCTGGAATGTTGTTTAATATTTATATGAAGTTGGGGCAATTGTCAATGCCTTTCATCAAACAAATTGAGTTCGTTGCCATGGCAAGCTTCATACACTGGTCACCATATTCTCGTTGCAATCAATTCTTGATCTCCAGCCTTGACAAAATGGTTGAAATTGTGTGGTCTGCTTAATTGGCAATATGTTGTGCGTATACCAAGGAGGAGGAGGACGAGAAGAAGGACTTCTTCTCCTTCTCTCTCTCTCCCTCTTTGCTTTTTACTGTCAATCATTTTGATGGAGCGCCGCTGTTATCAACACCTGTCCCCCTTGTTGCTTGTTTACAACCATTTGCAGTGTGCATTTTTATTGCTATTAATGTGTACAAGTCATAAAAAAATTAGGTCATAAAAGGCAACATAATGACAAAGATGCATTATTACTAATCAGAGTTTGTCATAAACAATTGAGATAATGGCAGATTGTAAGCGAAGGAAATATTGATATCAAATATACCAAAAGAGATTTACAATCTACTTAACGTTTTTTTTTTGGACAAGAAATGCACTGTATTAAGGACGCTTTATCGAAATACAATTTTAGCTCAATTCCACTTCCGCAAAATAATTCCGTTTTACGTTCAGAAGCCAAACACTCACTCAAGAATTCCTTACTTACACCGGGGAAATTCAAGTACAAATGATCTCAAAAGCTGAATAAGTTCGGTATTCTAATTTTAATAACCAAAATTTTAATTTTAATTTCGTTTTTTGTCAATAAAGTCCCTTAAACTTGAAATAAAATGAATTCTATTATATTCAGGGCTGCAACCCGGTTTTGAACCAAACCGTTTCGAATCTGGATTTCCGACTTTTCTCTTACTGTGAACTGAACCTTGAACCGAACCCCTTGCGAAAAAATAGCTGAACCTGTTCCGAACCAAAAGTTACGAGTCTTTAAGCATTTTATTGATAAAAAGAAGTAGAACAACAATTGTTCGGAAAAAATACTTATAAATTTATATTGAAAATAATTGCATTCTTATGTTCAAGTAAATGAAAATTCAGAAATTCGGTTTTTATTTTTAACAAATAAATTACCCTTCTATACAAATTTGGAAAAACTTGGGACGAACCAAATTTGTTGGTAAATTTTCCTGATCTCGAAAAAAATGATATAGGTTTGTAGCCCTGGTTACATTATTATTATTTATTTTTGTTCATTCAAAAAAAAAAAAGAGAACTTTGTACTTAAATCAAGTACAATTATTTGTTTAAGGGGTTCTTACCCTTTGACTAATGTTTTATGTGTACTTAAAAAATTCTGGAGGATAAAACCATAAGAGTTTTTTTCAATTTGGTTTTTTGTTTTGTATTATTAATTAATTAAATAGAAAAAATAAAAAAAAAAGGTTGGGATTCCGAGGGCTGTTCAAAAAAGTTATCGGCCCGCCAATTAAGGCCTCAAAAAAAAGGTGTAGAGGTGGTGGCCATGATTCCGGGACTCCAGGTTATCGGAATTGAAAAACGGTAAATAAGGTTATGATCAGAATTGATGTAATTGCCCGTACCTCAATCATAAAAAAAAATTTTGTTTGAAAATTTACAAACTTTTAAAAAAATTTGATTTTCGACGCTTTGTTTTTTGTTTAGTAAAAAAAATAGTAAAAAAAATTTTTATCTTCCATAATTGAGGTACGGGCCAGAATTACATCAATTCTGCGTCGATTGCAACCTGGCTGATCAAAATCGGTGTAGTAGAACTGGCCCAATCATGGTTACTAGGTCAAAAAACGTGGTTTCGAGAAAAACGCAGTTAAAGTTTTGAGCAACGCTGAAAATACGTACGTTAGCAAGAACATTGCTCCACGAAAATGGATATATTCGCTAAATTATTTCAAATATTTGAAAATGGTTTGAAGGGAGGAAAGGGGGATGTCCAAGCTATAATAATAAGGCAAACAAAAAAATGAAAAAAAATATTTTCAAAGGTAGAATACCCCCTTAAAGTACGATTTTTTCAATCCCGAAATACTTGATTTACCGTTTCGGATACATTAAGTACATTTTGATATTCCAAGGTTTTTAAAACTTATTTCTAGAGTGAAATGGTCTTAAACTCATCCCAATTCGTTCTTATAAGATTGATTCGTACTTAGTTTAAGTACCAAACGGTATAAATTCTAACCCGCTCGTTCTAGAACGTTTCATTACAATAAATTCTTTTTTAAGTATTTCGTACTTGATATAAGTATTTAGTTTTCATTAAGGAACATTTTGGGTAAATTTTAAACTTAAGACTGATAAGTACTTAATTTAAGTATACTTGAAATTTTTAATACAAAACGGTATAAATTCTAGCACGTTCGCTCTGGAACGCTGGCAGCCATTTTTTTTCCAAGTGTGTTTTTTTTTTTAATTAAAAATTGATTCATGAGTAAATTAATTAAACATGAACAAAATTATTTTAAAATTCGAAGAACAGAACGGTCCAAATTCAATTACTGACATACTTTTAATTAGAATTACATTATTTTTTAATTAAAATTGAGTTAAGTCAGAAATATATCGGGATACAAATATTAAACTTGTGTTTCATTACACGGGTGGGACCTTGAGCCAGCACAACAAAACGAAGATCAGGTCGCTAAAAACAACAAAATTATCAGATTCTTTTAGAAAGCTTTTTTTGGATGAATAAAGATTGATTTTAAAGTAAATGTTGGAATTTTAAAGTATATTTAAATAAAACTTATGATTTATTTCTTGGTAATTTCGCTGCTCGGTCATAAAAGAATCGGAGCTCAGGAATAAAAGATAAATCAAATCCGTATTTGTTGAAACACGTAAAGTCTTACATGTTCTACAAAGTCAATTCCTATTATCCCAATAGGTATCTAAACTCGGCAGCTTCTTTAGAGTTATTTAATCGATACTAGTGCTTATTCAATAACATTGAGGGCGTGAATAAATTTTTTCTGATCTGATGCTTGAAGTTAACACCTTTAAGACTTCTTTGTCAGTTCTTCATCATATTTTAGGGCATTTTTTCTATCCATTTCCATCATTAGAAGTGTTAATGATGACCATCAATTATCGATTCCGAATTGGCCTGTTACTCACAACTGAAAAATTTTGCGGAAGGATTTAGGTGTGAAGCCTTTCAAAATACAGCTGGTGCAAGAATTGAAGCCGAACTACCTACCGCAACGTAGAATTTTTAGTGAATGGGCTTTTGAAAGTTGGCCGAAGATCCACTTTTTTACCAAAAAATTGTGTTCAGCAACGAAGCTCATTTTTTGGTTCAATGGTAGTAAAGAGAATTGTCGATTTTGGAGTGAATATCAGCCAGAAGCATTGCAAGAGCTACCAATGCATCCAGAAAAAAGTCACAGTTTGGTGCGGTTTATGGGCTGGTGGCATCATTGGACCGTACTTCTTCAAAGATGATGCGAATTGTAACGTAACTGTGAATGGTGAGCGCTACCGTGAGATGATATCCAACTTTTTTTTGCCCAAAATGCAAGAGCTTGTCTTGCATGACATGTGGTTTCAACAAGACGGTGCCACATGCCACACAGCACGCGCAACTATGGACTTATTGAGAGGCGATTTCGGTGAACATTTTATTTCGTTCGGGGACCGGTCAATTGGCCGCCTAGGATCGTACGATTTAACGCCTTTAGACTATTTTTTGTGGGGCTATGTTAAAGCTCATGTCTATACAGACAAGCCCGCTTCAATTGACGCATTGAAAGACAACATTGAAGCATTTATTCGTGAGATACCGGCTGATGAAAATAAAATAAATTATATGGACCGTACTATCGATTCAAATAAAGATTTCATGTATTTTTCGAAATTCTGTGTTTTTTTTTTGGAACTTTTTTTTTTTATTTTAAAATTAATATTTATATATATAAATATTATTTGTAGACCGAAATAAGTTTTGTGTAGTTTTTTTTCTTATTTTAAACCATTTAACCAATTGCCCCGAATTGTTTATTTTATGACTACTGGAATTGGCTTAATCAAATGGTACAAGAAATTCCCACAATTGCTCTAACCAACTTTTTAAAACAAAATTCGAAACTGCAATTGGCCACAAAGCACTTTCCAAAAACTAAAGTCTTTTGCATGCCAGTTCACATAATTCGTGGTGTTGTGATAGTCTTGGTCTCGTTTTCGTTTTCTTTTTTTTGTTGCCCCAAAAATGTTTGTTTGTTGTTGTTGTTGTTTCTCCAGCAAAGTTAGGCAAAGGCAGCAGCAGTTTTTTGGGTTGAGCTCAAAACATAATTAAGTGCTTTACGAGTTGTTAAATGTACAAGAATTTGTCATAACAACCGGGCGACAAGCAGAACCGTTGATGATGTACTAAGTAGTAATAAATTTTACTTTTGCAGCAAAAGTTGTACAAGAAGAAAAACACAAGTCACAGAAATCAAGTGAAAAGCGTAGAGTGTGGGGGAGGGGGAGGGCAAACAAGCTCAACAAGTTGGCATGTTCTTTCGACAACCGAGCTGATGAAGTGGCAATGGCCAAAAGCTGGACTTTAGTTGTAAATGGCAAGTGAAACGCAAAAGTTGAAAATTAAATCAAACATCAAAAATGAAACGAAATGGGGCGAAAGAGACGACGAAATGCCAAAAGTGTTAGGAACTTTGTTATATTTTTGTTGATTTTACAAAACTGTGGCCGGGCACGCAGCACCCAGCAGCAGCCGCAGCGGGCGCAGAGGCGTGATGGATTAGTAAAGTTGGAGTTTAGTAACCAAGGATGTAATTTTAATTTTGCAAAATTGTATGAAACTCTGCTAGAGGCGGAAGGGCGTCAGCTGGCAACCAAAAAGCCCTTTCATATAATTGAGCAACTGCAGCAGGATTGGCTAGAGCAATTAAAGCATAGCACCACGGGGAAACCCTTTAGTTTAATGGAGCCAGAGAAGCCCACAAAAAGTAATACCAGTTTTAGTATACTACAAGCTTTACAACAGGATCAGGCGTTAATGGAACAACATACCAGCACAGTGAAGCCTTTTCGTTTAATTCAACAACTGGAAGAGCAGGAGGAGGAGGAGGAAGGTTTTGAAATTCTACAACCGGAACCTGAAGAACAGCACAAATCGCCCCTGCCGGCGGAGCAAACGCGTGCCAAGGACAGTCAAAAAAGAAAACGTAAGCGCATACGTCGTCGTCGCAAACGTATACAGCGACGCCGCAAACGTACGCGACGTCGTCGTCGCAAGAAGCGTAAAAAGAAACGCAAGAAGCGTAAGAAGAATCCCAAGGATAAAAAGAAGAAAAGAAAACGTAAAAAGCCCACGACCAAGCCCTCTCAAGTGGGACAATCAGCTCACTTGATCTTTGCCCAACCCACCAAATCACCATATTACCCTCATATACCACACACTATTTCGGTCATTACTACCAAAAAACCCTTACAAACACCACAACATCCCTTCAAGTATATTCTACGTCAAAATAACCTTTTCAAGAAGAAGAAAAAGGAATATTTTAGTCATGTGGGTCATGTGATCTATCCCTTTGTTAAATTTGTAGCCTTCTTTACCGTACTCAATCCCTTCACCTTGGGTGTATTTTTGTTTACCTTAATCTCGCCCGTGGTCTTTGGTTTTTTGGGTTTTGTGGCCTTGAGTGTATTAGTTAAACCCTTTCTGCATTTGGTATTCGGTGTGAAGCGTAATGTACACGAAATTGATCGCAAACGTTGGCTGGCCCATAAACGAGATGAGAAATTAAAACTGGCCCTACGACCCGTGACCATACACAAGCACTATTATCAACAGAAGCCTTTGAAACTGCGTGTGCCTGTGCGCGGACACCTGATACGGCACAATCCCTTGCTGCCCCACCAGCGTGAAGATGATTTTGAAGACTTTGATAAACATGATGGAAGAAATTTTTAATAATGAAATATAAAGCAACTTTTGACTTGACTTTTAACATTACTTGGGGAGGGTCGGGGTAATCAGTTCCACTTTGGGGACATGATGCTCTGCCACATCCTATGTCTAAACTTGCGTGAGGGGCATTAAAATTAACATGTTGGCAAAGTGAAAATTAACAAGAGCCACCACATCAGCAGCCAAAACAGCAAAGATTGTTTGCGAAACCTAATTAAAAAGTTTCGTTAAAATTTGAGGTGTGTGTGTGCCACACACTGGTTCCTGTTGAGGTTTACATGCTGGCCCCTGCTTCCTAACTCTACACTAAAAAGAAATAAAACAACTTAAATTCAACTATTTCTTTTCCAACGATTTTAAGCTCAAGAAATATATATTTAAAATAATTTCTCTCTTCTTACTTAAAAGAAAGCAAGCAGCTGTTTTTGCCAACGTTTCACTGTGAATGTTAACAAAATGTCTTCAAGAAATATTAATTTTAGAAATGTTGCCAAGGGAAAGGGCTGTTAATGAACAAAATGTATAATCCATAAATTTTTTTTTGACGTTGATTAAAAATATCTAATTGTCTCACACTTTTCCCATCCGTAACAAAAACTGGACAAAATAACACAACCTCAAGCAAGCAATTCAATTTGCATCTGAAACCGTATTTCTGTATTATTTTGATACATGCACTTTAAAGCTTTTTTAAATTTCTTCTTTTTTAACAAATCTAATTTTTAGTTTCCTCTCACAATATCTCAAAGCTGCTTGTTCTTTTAAAAATTTCTGACTTTCTCTTCTCTCGTGTTCAGCCACACTTTCGTACCTGTTCTTTTAAGTCACTTCACGGCATCATCAAATCCATGACTCATTAAAATTGATTTTGACTACAGTCCTTACTTGTCACTTACTAAATCACTACCTTTCATCTCTTTTACTGGCCGTTTTTCGTTTAAAGCGCAAAATCACTTCACAATCCCCTCTTGAAATGACTTTCGCTGGTCATTGAACTAACTCTTCAATACATACATCAAAATCAACATATCTTTTTACTTCAGCCTCGGCGATTACTCTCTTCAATTCTATTTAAGACTATTAAATATATAAAATGCTATCTGAACCGACCCGGAACCCCGTTCTCAATTTGAAGGGACCGTAACCGAACCCCCAGTAGGGTAAGGGTTCGACTTTCAAAATAAAGGTTTGCAGCCTGATTTGAACAAAAACCATTCACATTAAATTGTTGTTAAAAACTATTTTTCTAATTAATAAAAAAAAATTTTATATTGGGGAGTGCCGAATGTGGACTAAGGCGGAAAATGGAAAATGCCTTCCGCAAGAGATCGAAAAGTTTGTATGGGGATACGTTGTTTTATCATTCGATTTTCTTCAAACTTGGTTTGTAAGCAAACTATGAGAAATAAAACAGTTCAAGTCGAAAAAAGACAACGGTTTTCACCTAATGCGGGCACATTACTTTTTTGAGTAATAAATAAAAAAAAATTTTTAAAGTTACATTTAATTTGTAACTTCCAAAAATATTATATCTTATTCTCGTAAAATCGAAATATATAAAATAAAATATCCTCTAATTTACTACATAAACGAATATCGATATCATTGCGAATTTAAAAATTATCGTTTAAAAACAAAACAAAAATTACGTTTTTTCACTCAAAATTTATTTCAAAAATTATTTAAAATATAAAGTGAAAGTTAAAAAAAAAATCAAAGTAAATTAATATAATTTTGGTAATAAATCGTTATATATATTTTTGCTTGCCACTGAACTCTTCCTAAAAGGCAGAACCGATTTGGATGAAATTTTCTGTAAATATATTTGTGGGTCCGTAGATGGTTTAGGTTTCAGGGCTGCAAACCGGGTTTGAACCAAACCGGTTGGAACTCGAGTTTCGACTTTTATTTTATTATAAAAAAATAATTGAACCTGAATCTGTTTGGAACCAATACTTTCGGTTCGGTTAAGCAAAGTTACACGCACATAATTTCTCCAATTTTGATGAAAATTTTTCTAAATAGCCATTTCTTCAGATTACTTCAGATTAAACTTAAAACTAAAGATATACATTCACACGCAAATAAGTGTCAAGTAGTGCCGAATTTAGGCCTATTTAGACAAATTTTCATCAACATTTGGGGAATGGTTTTAGAGCGTTTTTAAGGCTGTTATATTCCTTTGGATATTTTACGGCCCTATTTAGGGCCATATTGGAACGTAGACTTATAGTACGGGATTCATCAAAAACGCGAGAGATCATTAGCTTATCTCTATTTTTGGCGGGCTACGGAAGATTTTAGGGCCGATAATTAAGAGTTAATTTAATTTAATACTGTCTACTTCATATTTTATTGGCCATTTTACTGCTTTCACGCAGCCACATCGTACAGCATGTTGTATATGTCCAATTCCTTGAGCTGTGACAAACTCTGACCATAGCCAAGTTTTAGTAATTCACTCTCCTGCTGCGTATCCACGGGTAATACCTGATATAGAGGCAGACACAACTGCAGATCGGTACGTTCGAACAGTTTGCGTGCCTGCCAGCGAAATACCGCTATGTCCTGCCGGAGTTCTGCATGCCGTTGCTCATACTGGGTAGCAACAGGTTGTCTATCAATAGCCGCCAATAAACGCATCACTATAAAGCGTGCATAGCGTTGCTTTACATCTGTAATGGGAGATTCGTTGTCCTGTTGCTGTTGCCGCTGCCCATTATTCACATAACTCCACAGAGTCAAGACCAGTATCAAGATGAGCTTTACGATGCCAATGAGCAGCATTAAATACATAATTACCAACTCTAGGCAAGAATTCAGATCAATGTCATAAATGGAATAACCATAGTCTAGCAGGGCCACTGTCAACAGGCAGACCAAGGCAAAGCTGGCCAAGTTAAGGCAATGCAATCGCAGCTGCAAATGAAATCTGTGCCAGCAGCGAAAGAGCCAACCCATTTTGGGGTTTTTATGTTGAGAATATGGCCGAGAATTTTACTTGAAATTTTGACAGCAAATGCTGAAAACGGATACTGGAAAGTAAAGTTCGTTTCGTACCATATTTTATACAGTAAATTGAGAAAATGACATCTATGATATAAAAATTACAAGGTAGCGCAAACGGAAGGGCGCTAAATATTTTAAAATCTTAGTCCTGAAAATACCCAAAAACCAGGGTATTACAGTCATTCTTACATTTCCAGAAACATTTTTTTTCGCAGCAAGAGTATTGGTTCTCAATTGGCATTGACAATCCACACAGTACTTACTGCTAGTAACGGGGTACAATTGTACCCCAAAGAGACATTACTGATGCACTTCGCGCCAATCCCAGTGATGCTGTTGAAGCTATTCTAAACATATCTCCAGTTAAGCAGGTGGAGATATAGAGTAGATACACTATTCGCATTACTCTTCAGAGATTCGAAACAATATTCACGATATTCTTCAGGAAACATCCTCCTTTCTACAGTCACTGATTATTGTATCACAACAGAATACCGCCATACCCCCTTTTACGTTTTCATCCCTTCAAGAGAAGAGTAAAAAAAGAGTCCGCCAGAACCGCAGAAACCTATCAAAACTTACACTGATGGCTCGAAACTCGATAATCGAGTGGGTGGCGCTGTATACTTCGACGAACTTGGCATCAGTCATTCTTTCAGCGTAAATTCTTGCAATCAAGGAATCTCTAATATGTGCACTCAATTCGCGAGAAAAGGCCTTACCTTCTTCCCGATTAGCAAACTGTAGGTATGCCCATGGCTACGTGCAGGCTCTTCATAAAAGATTTATAAGAGCAGCAAATAAAAATTGATTATGATTTATAAAATGTTTGAAACTTCCCCATGGAACAAAGTACCCAAAGACGGTTTCTAGGGTTAAAGAACTTTATAGTGTTTCCAACTTGCCAGTTTTTAGCCGATTCAGTTTTAGGAAAATTTTTAGTAAAATGACAAAGAAAATGACAAATTAAACTTCCCCATTAAGAACCAATGTTAATTTATCTAAATTACTTTTGTTTACCAGTTAAAAATGTAAGTGTGTCAACTGCCTTGTTATAATAGTTATATAGTTCTATAGTTCTGCGGTCAATTATTAGTTTTAAATTGCTGGAAACTTGTGCATTTGGCTGCTACTTGGTTATTTGTTGACAATACAATTGCCACTTTGTTTATACAATTGCACCGTGCAAAAAGCAGAATCAATATCAATTGCTGAGAGAGCGCGCGCCTTTGCAATTTGCCAGCCATCATAATGCAATCGCCTTGGGAACGTCATTTTGTGTGGCTCAAAACAAGTCGCTTCGCTCTGGCATTGTATGAAGACGCTTGTTGAGGATGCTGAATAAGATTGCGATTGGGGGGTGTGGGTGGGGGTTGGGAGCCGTCATAGAAATACGAGAGTGCCAGGCGGCAAATAGAACGAGTAATAATAAATAAAATTGTAGCCAATTCATAAGGATTTTGCATTTTGCCGCTTCAATCAGGCGGGAGATGAATGGAAATGGATGGTGGCAACGGATGGGGGCGACATGCAAACAACATTCATTCATATTTGCCAAGTGCCGATTGAAGCTGCCACCCACCCGTTCGCAGTGAGCACAATGTGCGTATAAATAACGGATTTCCTGTTATAAAATATTTGTAACGACATTTTTGCCGATTTATGTATGTAAATGTACATGAGCATGTATCCACAGCAACAATACATACATACATATACATACATATATATATGTATAGTGTCATGATAGCTACACTCTTTGGCACCCAAACCTTCTGTCAACTGCTACCAGTCGATTCTGACTGGCAGTTATGGCTGACATACATACATATCTACAATATATATTGATGCATATATGTAAATATCGTTGCAGCATAACGTCTTCGGATTGCTGCTGTCAACGCAGCAACAAATTTCATTCGATTTCAAAGTGCTGCAAGTGGATTGCATTGCCGTTTGCCATTGATGCACAAACTCACCGAGTCTCCCAGTTGCAGTGGCATAAATCACAGTCACACATGTACGTGTTAATATCTTAGCAATTTGATACTTTTGTACTCGGTGCGTCATTAGGAAAGCAAATGACAAATAAGGTTAAAATGCTGCAAACTTGAATTATAAATTAATGCACACTTTAATAAATCTACAAATGGTTTAACAATGTTGGTACTTATTCTTTTAATTTGTATAAATAGTTACTAAGCGCTTAGACAAAATCAACAACCAAAATATCAACGTCTGAACTATGATTTGAGCAACTGTTTAAAATCATTGGGCCTATTCAGCAGATCGTTTCGATTTGCGATATATGATATACGATTTCCGATTGCTAAAGAAATTAGTTAATTATAAGTTTATAACCAAAAAATAGAAGGCTAACATCTGCTACGCCGATGTTTTAAATACCCTTGCAGTTTTCGAAAGGCGCTACCATTGATAACAAATAAAATTTTATAATTAGAACTAGTTTTTAGACCGATCGTTCCTATGGCAGCTATATGCTATAGTCATCCGATTTTGATCAATTTTTCACGAATTGTGTGGAAGCATATAAAACTAATATGTACCACGATTGGAGACGCTACGGTGGAAAACAAAAAGGTTTTTCTCACTAGAACTAGTTTTTGGACAGACCGTTTATATGGTATATGCTATAGTCATCCGATTTTGATACATTTTTCCAGAATTGTGCGGAAGCATATAAAACTTATATATACCAGGATTGGTGACACTACGATGGAAAACAAAAAAGTTTTTCCCTTTTTGGACCGATCGTTCCTATGGCAGGTATATGATATAGTCATCCAATCCGGCCGATTCTTACAAATGTGCAGCGTATTTGTACTTAAAGACTTTTTGCAAAGTTTGGTCAAGATAGCTTCAAAACTGAGGAAGGAGATAGCATAGAAACAGACGGACCGAAGGACATGCGGACAAAGGGAAATGAACTAAGCTCTGATCAAGAATATATATACTTTATGTGGTCGGAAATGTTTCCTTCACTGCGTTATAAACATCGTGACAATTTTAATATACCCTCTGCAAGGGTATAAAAAATTATACTTGTACCGGTATACAGAAATAAAAATCTGGGTTCCGTATCGGAACCGATAACCGAAATTAACAGAAAACCGAAATAGAACCTTTAATCGAAATTGTCATTTCAGTACGTACAACGGAACGGACGGAACGTTTCATTTCGTGATTAATCCCTGTTAGTAACCTTAATGTGTCAAAAAATATGGACAAATAATATTCCAAGTTCGAAAAATAAAGGTCGGAGGGACTTTCTAGTTGAGAGTTGGTAAAAAGTAAGCCTTAATTTTAAAAACATCCATATATTTCATTTATCTTGTGAGAGGATCTTCCAAAGTCGGGAGAAAAAAAAACCTATTCAACTATTTCGCGTTCCTTTTTAATTAAATCGAATAAAAAATTACTATTTCCTTACAAAATTTTTATTGTGCTCGGATTTTGCAAAGTCTGAAAAATACCTGTCCAATTATTTCCCATAATTTGTATGTGTAATCCGAGTTTAAACACGTTCGGATGGAAAAAAATTTTTCCCTATACAAACTAGTCTGACAATTTTCTCCCCCTTGGGGGAGGAATTAACCAAATAGTCCCTACTCGATTCGACCTATAATATTATTTGTTTTTATTGATTAGAAAGAAAATAGCTGATAACAACATTTTGAATGCAGCGATAAGCACATAGTGACCTCCCCCCTATCTCCTAAGCGAAATTTAATGCATTTGTTGTTATTGAGTCATTCAGTAATACATAGATGACCCATCGAAAATCACGCGATGTTTTAAAACCGAGTTTTTGAAAGACGCTACCACGATAACATAAAAGTTTTTCTCACTAGAACTAGTTTTTAACACTTTCGACTTTTGATAAATTAACATTATTCGTTACGCTACGTGGAAAAAAAATTTTTCCTGACTGTACAGACTTTATATGGCAGTATATGATAGTCATCGATTTTGATACATTTTTCCAAAATTGAGCATATAAACTAATATATCCAAGATTGAACGCTACGATGGAAAAAAAAAAGTTTTTCCACTGAACTAGTTTTTTGACAGACTGTTATAGGCAGTAGCATAGTCATCCGATTTGATACATTTTTCCAAAAATTGTGTGAAAGCATATAAACTAATATACACCACGAGTGTGACGATACGATGGAAAAAAAAGTTTTTCTAACAAGAACTAGTTTGGACCGATCGTCTATGGGGATAGTCACCGATCGGCCGATTCCGACAAGCCGTATTTGTATTAAAGACTTTTTGCAAGTTTGTCAAGATAGCTTCAAACTGGAGAGATAGCATAGAACAGACGGCAGACGACGGCACGACAGACCGACACGGGACTCTCTTGGTCGGGCCCTTCACTGTTACAACCGGCAATTTTAATTCGTCTTAAGTGGAACAAATTTTTTTTGCTTTCCGAATCCGAAAATTGTGTATATTCGACAGATTGAAGGGCTTAGCAAATGATGTACATCGGATTAGATACATGACGCCCACACATGATATGCAAGCTTAATAGTTGAATTATATAATCTATAGGGTATCCGGCTCGAAGGTCCAAAAAATGTACAGAATAAACACTTTCAATGAGCATGGTAGTAGATTGCAATTTATACTGAATAGCGATCCTACATTTATAATCTGAACTATCTCAGCTAACGCTGTGTTTTTAAACACAATTTCAACACACAATCCTTCTCAAAGGGTTAGCTCCAAATTGGCCTCCTCAAGTGCATCCTGATCCTTGTCCCTTACGCTATTTATATTTTCAGTTATTCTTACACTAGACATATTTATGAGCATCCTAGTTATTATGTTATGTACCTTTATATAATTTTAAGCGCTTTGAGAAGTCTGTGAGTCTGATGTTAAAGTTTAAACAACAGCCGCTTAAAACTTTCGCATTTGAGACACAAATACCCTAAAGGCAACTCAAAAGTCTCAAATGTACTCAAGTGTTTTGTTATTGTATCTCTAAAATATTTAAAGCTAACGATTTAAGACTTAACCCAGGGCAAGGGTATTTCAATTTAATTTGATTAACTGGGTAAACTAATATACTTTTCGAAGCGCAGTGTAGTTTTTAATAGCAAGTTAAGCATTGATGCACCACCTAGGGTGACTTATGCTGCATGCTCTGGCCCATTTAATGCTAAAGGTATCAAAGCCACACACACAGTAGTTTCATTGAAATTTAATTTGCAAGTAATTTGTTATTTATTCAAGCAGCAATGATTTACTGGCCAAACCGCAGGATGAAACCATTTCCAATTTAACGCATTGAGGTGAGAAAAGTAAAGTAGGAGAAGGCGCCTTGCAATATCTAAAATGGGGAAAATTATTATGAATTAAGAAATGTTAAAGGAAGGACCAGACAATGCATAGATAAAACATACGTGGGTTGCTATTTAAGTTTCTGGCCTAGGTCACTTCTAGCCATTTTAGGACCAATTGGCCTTTTCCCAAAAAAAAGTTTGGACTTTTATCGATAAAAGCTCCATACAACTCTTTCATGTGTGACCACGTTTGATATCGATTAACGATTAATCAAAAACTTACCTCGACAGAAAAGTGGAATTAACTCGTGAAAATTTTCGTGCAATCATTTTTCACAACTTTCGACGTGGATAATCACGACAAGAGTGCAACGATGAACTTAAATCTTTGTATGGCGATGAAGCACCATCCTATAGCACTGTGAAAAATTGGATTAAAGACGAAGGTCGTCCAAAAATAGTCGTTGTGCCAGAAAACATTGATGCCGTGCGTGAACTGATAAGGCAAGATCGTCATGTGACATACCGTGAGGATTGGTGCAAAGAAATTTTGAAAAAATATAATCGCGGTGTTTCAAAAGACGTTTATAAGATCGTCACAGGTGACGAATCATGGATCTATGCTTATGAGCCCGAAACAAAACAGTAATCGACCGTGTGGGTCTTCGAAGACGAGCCAAATCCAACGAAAGTCGTTCGTGGAAGAAGCACTTCGAAGCAAATGGTCGCCTGTTTCTTCGGTAAAACTGGTCATGTGGCGACTGTTCCGCTTGAGCAACGTAGGACGGTCAATTCTGATTTGTTTGCCTGAAGTCTTCGGAGAAATTCGAAAAACGAACAAGAGAAGACAGATCATTGTGCACCATGACAATGCGAGCTCTCACACATCAGCTCACACTAGCGCCTTTTTGGCCGCCCAAAACGTCGAATTGATCGGTTCAGCCCTGACTTGGCGCCCAATGACTTCTTTTTATTCCCGCACATCAAGGGAAAAATGCATGGTCAACGATTTTCGTCGCCAGAAAATGCTGTTGAATAGTTCAAAAACCATATTTTGGAGGTGTCTCAATCGGAGTGAAAAAAGTGCTTCGACAATTGGTTTGAGCGCATGCAAAAAGTGTATAAATCTTGCTGGAGAATACTTTGAAAAACAATAAAACCATTTTTGATCATAAATATTCGCGTTTTCATTATTAGGCCAGAAATATAGATAGCAACCTACGTATTATAAAATAAAAAAGAGACGCAGTTGATAAAATTTCAACTAACCTTAATCACAGCCACCAAAGTAACGCGAAAATATTTCAAGCCTGTTAGAAAAAATGGTCTAGAATTCACTTCAATGGCCAGAGTTACCAATTTCATTAACAAAACATTCTCATGCGAATTGGGAGATCTATAAACAATTTGTTCCCAGTCGCCTAGATAATATTGTAGGCAAAGTTCATCTGTCTGCTTAAGAAAAATCATTAGATTAGTCATTAGAAGTATTCATTGCTCACCGTTTTATAGAGTATAGAGCCCAAAGTACCAAAGGCCAATAACTCCATAAATTTGGCTATAAACCACACAATGTAAACTATATTACCCCAAGGATTCTGGAAATCAAAATGAAAGGATTACTAATTTAAACTCGAAGTTGTGATTTACTCACCGTATAGGCCTTGAAACTCATGGCACACAGCAAAGCCGCACTAAAGGCAAACATAACAAAAATACGAAAACTAAATTCCTTCTCTATTTCAGCACCAAATGTATTCAGGGACACATTACGACGCAGTATTTTAGTCAAAGCTTTGCGATAACTTGCAGCCAGACTTTCGCTATGTCCCTCCGTAATCAGCTGTCGTGCCGCCTGTCTTAAATCCTGTCCCAATTGCACATAACGTGCATTCAAATGCATCATCAGTTCACCCATTACATTTAGCTCACCAAATAGCATGCTGGTCACAATTACACCCACCCAGAAATTAAGCATCAAAAGTGGCACAAAGTAACGCATTTGCGTATTATCAAACGGATACACCTGCTTATAAAGCATCTCACGACGATGGTAAATGATATTCTGCACCGGCACCACCAGAAAATTAAACAAAGCCATCAGATATACAATGGAGTTGAGACGTGTGCCCAACATTTGACTTTGTATGCGTTTAAATAGCTGCGGATGTTTCTCCTGCGTCACATAGATCTCGGCATAGAAACGCTGCAGCAATTGCTTGAAGCGCGTATTCTTATGGGCGGCCAATTGAAAGCCACGTATCTGCATCTCCACCAATATTAAATAAGTGGGCATTCCCGTTAACATTTTGTCCATATCATGACGATTGGCAATCAGATAATGAAAATCCACCTCATTGTGTTCACAGAATATGAGAAAACCCAGGAAAATCAGTAACCATTCCAAGTAAACCAAACGACGACTCACACCATCCTCGAGTGGCCATGAAATGTGATTGAGTAGTCGATACAGGGCCACGGGCCAAGATAACGGAGCCAATTGGCCATCTTTAAGACGCGGACGATAGCGCATGGCTGCCAGGCCGGATGATGAATAACTGCAGCCACTCCAGGGCTTAAGCTCTATATATATATGTATATATGTTTATTTATGTGCGTACTTGAAATTAATTGCCCAGTCAAGTCAATCAAAAATTAATAGCAAACAATTAAGTGGTCATTTCGTAGCCAAATGTTTATTGTTTACATTAAATTTGAATTTAATGCATTATTTAGATCTTCTTTTCTAACAAATGACATTTTCACAGGCCATTTAAAAAAGTTCTTTAATTGAATTTTACAAATTCAAGGATTTATTTGCAGCAAAATTAACTGCTTGTTGTCATTAAATAAATTATTTTGATGAAGTACAGTTGGGTCAAAAATGCTAGATGTTAAATTTACCATCGTGTACTGTCATCGCTTAAAATATAGGGTGGCTAATGAATGTTGCTACATTAATAAACTTAAATAACCGATTTTTTTAATTAATAGAAATTATTTTAAAATCTGGAGACAATTCCATGACGTACATTAATCGTGAAATCAAAGCAACAGAACAAAACCTATAAGGCTGACTTCACACTGTTCGTCGCATGAGACATGCAAATTTAGTAGTTCCATTTGTTGTCATTTTTTTAATGTGAATAGCTTGTCATTTGTCATTGAGAACAAGACACCATAAAGGCCAACTATCTTGTCTTACGCTCGAACAGTGTCTTAACCTTTTTTTTTTTTGTAGCAGCATTCATCAGCCACCCTTATACTAAATTTCAGGATAATTCAGTTTAAAATTTGTTTTCTATTTTTATTGCGAAAAACATTAGACCAGAGGTGCCCATAGCCTGCTTACGACAGAGCAGACACCAATAGATATGAGGAAAAACATTTGTCAAAGAACAACAACTACAAGGAAGAAAAGAGAATATGACGCTGTCTGTGTGTCTATAGCTGCGTGCAATCCAATTGAGCTGTTAGAGTTTTTTATGTATTCTCGTCTATGAGCAACCCTGAATTTGGACTTCTTGGATAATGTCTTTAATGCTCCTTTAGACGCGCTTAATTTAAGTTCATTATCTTTTAAAGTGAGGATAACTTAGTCCCTTTTTATTTATTTCCGATAAAAACCTAAATCCAATCTTAAAAAAAAATTAGAAATTTTGAGGTTTTAAACGCACCATATATATCATGGAGCCTGACGACAATACAATAGTTATACACTCAACACCAAAGTAATAATGGGTTAACTTCAATATGTTTTGTGTTCACGACTGGATATTATTTTAATGCAGAAACAATACCAAATTTGGGGCCAAAAACCGGTTTGAACTCAAAACTTTTGTGTAAGTGAAATTCAGAACACGGCTATAATTATTTTTTTAAAATCAAAATTGTTTCCTCTAAGGCTGAATGCGGGTATTCGTTTAGATAGGTGCATGTGCAGATACAAAAAACTTTACATTTTAGTTATTTGTTAGACTTATGTGATTCATATTATGCCCAAAATGTGGGCCCTTACGCTTTCTTTTTTCTCTGAAAATATCCTTAGACTTAAAAAAAGACCAAGGCATATTCTTTATTTGTGTAAAAAACACGCTAAAAATCTTGGGATAGAAAATTAGGCTATACGATATCTGCGATTAAGGCTCATTGCTCAATTAAAATTTATTTGGACAACGCTCATATGAACAGAGCATCTTTTGAAAAAGCCCTGAACAGCTAAATGTCTTCTAAAAACATGTAAAATTTTTATGAAGCATAGGGTCAGAAATTTGAACATCTGGAAATGAGGCTTACAAATTAACGCAAAAATTAGGAAAATTATCGAGCGTGTTGATCAAAAATCAAAAGAGATGATCCGGCGAAGGCACAATATTCCTTAGAGGACATAATGCTGTCTGATTGCTGAAATTTCTCTTAAAGCTGCTATCATGGAAGTCAGTTCGAATGTGTACTGTCGTCAGCAATCAGAATTGAACAAAGATATTAAAGAAATCATAGAAAATCATAATAAAGGTAGACCGCATACGTATTTGGTCACTCGTCAAAAATTATTAAAACTTAAGCTTGGTATTGAGGAACTGCGAAAAGTGTGTGAAATCTCAGCACATTATTGCGTCGATAGGAAGTGCATGACCAGTTCGCACTATTAAAATAAGTGCTACCGATAAACTAGAACATGACAAGGTATTTTTTCGGGCGGCAACGCAGACATCGATATGACTATTTCGCAATTTTTGTGGGGTCCAACTTTTGAAACAGGTATCAGCGATAATCGTGCAAAATCATTTTTAATAAATTTTAAAATATATTTTTTTTTATTATAAAAAAAATCCAAAAATATATTGTTGTTGATGATGTAGTTGCAGCGCCCTTGCGTTCAAATTCATAGGTTTTTAAGATTAGTAACAAATTAATTGCTTGTCTATTCAAATTGGGTAAAACTTGAGCCAAATCAAGGTACGAACAAAACTAGCCACTAGCTTGCCCATTGCTGCTTTAGATATACGTAAAAAATAAGTATTATGTCAAACATCTTCTTATTAAGTGTTAAGCTGTTGCACCTAGAATTAAAAATCATGCAGATGAGAAAACGACCCTGAGACGGATAAAAAAAGTTGCATTTTAATAATTTCCTTCGAGTTTCTCTAAAACACACAAAAATTTGCAATCAAAGTGGTTTACAATATTCCATTGTCCTTCACCCTAATCTCAATGGAATAAAACCCATAAGCCACACCAAACAATCATTTTTATGATAATGCCAAAATAACACTGACATAATTTCAATAAAGAATATAAAAAGAGCAGAGACAACTGCCGGCATTTGTTTATGTCTTTTTGTGTTGCAGGTGAGCCAGGCAATAAAGGTCAGACCCCACACACACACACACACATATGTGATTTTAGATATGCCATTTAATGTTGAACAGAGTTTTCTCAAGCAGCGCCTTAAAGTATGCACCTGGGAGCAAGTCCGTCGTGCTCGTCCTGGTCATGAACATATCAAAGAGCGACCAAAAAGGCGTTGAAGCACAGCAAATTCAATTCACTACTGTTGAATCACCAGTTGTTGTTGTTGTTTGATAAAGGGATTCTGTATTTTGGCAAAAGGCTACGTCCCCAAAAAACCCAAAATAATATTAATATGCAAATTGAGTTTTTTAGTTGAGTGATCTAAGCGGATAACTGTTTGGCCCCAGCCAAGGCAAACCTGCTCGTCCTCCATAAGAGAGAGAGACAGGCAGACAGATATTTTGTTTTTGCTTTATTGATTGCCAGCCAAAAATGGGGGCAAAAGACAAAATATATATTACACATTTTGCCATTTAAATGTGACTTTCGAATCAACTGAAAACATATTTTATTAAACATTTACAAAGCCATTTTCCACAGACGCTATGGGGCGAACAATGTGTGTGTGATATCAGAGGGCAGCTTAATAAGTCAGTGGGTATAAATATTAAACTGCTCCTGTCCTAATAGGCTGTAGTCTACAGTTTTAAGAAGTAGCCGAAATCTGTCACATTGACTTTTTAGGTAAATAGTAAGAAATTATAAAAAACTAGCTTTAACAATCAGAATGGAAAAGAGAAGGTCTTTTTTACCTTGTCAGAGCTGTAAATAGAAATTACCATTACCATTACATTTACTGTTGTTGAGTAATTAAAAAAATGTAATTACATTACAATTACAATTTGTTCGTTATTAAAAATTACATTACCATTACAGTTTTCGAAAAAATTTACAATTTTTTTTATAAAATAAAATTTGCAACCGAAATTACTTCAATTATAAAAATAATTATTTTTTTTAATTACCACAAAAAATAATTTTTTTAACAAAATTATTTTAAAAAAAATGTAATGGTATTGAAATTTTGAATAAATAAGTATTTAAAATCGTAATTACATTACAATTACAATTCCTGTAATTATTAATTCCATTTCCATAACAGCTTATACCAAATTTTTTTAAAAATATTTTAAGTAATTAAATGTGGCAACCGAAATTACTACAATTATGTGATTTAATTACCAAAAAAAATTAAAATTTTGGAACGTGAATTATTGAAATTATTGTAATGGAAATCAAATTATAAATAATTTTTAAAAGACATTACACTACAACAATTACAATTTTCTTGGACGAAATTATTGAAAAATTTAAAAAAATATGGTAATCAAATTATGTCAATTTTTTCAAAATTGTGTGGAAGTATATGATATAAATCTCGATTGGGGTTACGGAAAACACACAATTTACAATTTTCATCGGAATTAAATTTTTTCAGAATTATGTGGACCATATAAAACTAATATACACCACGATTGGTGACGCTACGATGGAAAACAAAAAAAGTTTTTCACTGAACTTGTTTTCGGCCCGACTGTTTATATGGCAGCTATAAGCTATAGTCATCCGATTTTAATAAATTTTTTCAGAATTACGGAAACTATATAAAAACTAATATATACCAGATTGGTGACGCTACGATGGAAAAAAAAAAGTTTTTCTCACTAGAATCTTATTTTTGACCGATCGTTCCTAGGCAGCTATAGATAAGTATCCGATCCGGCCGGGATTCCGACAAATGTGAGCGAATTTGTATTTAAAGACTTCTTTGCAAAGTTTTGGTCAAGTTAGCTTTTTAAAACTGAAGGAGGAGATAGCATAGAAACAGACGGACAGACGGACGCGAGACGGACAGACGGGAAATGAACTCAGCTCGTCATGCTGATCAAAGAAATATATACTTAGCGGTCGGAAATGCTTCCTTCTAGCGTTACAACATCGAGACAATTTTAACATACCCTCGCAAGGGTATTTTAATTTTTTTTTTTTTTTTTTTGTAAAAAATTGTAATGGTATTGAAATTTTGATATAGTTATTTAAAAAAATAAATAAGTATTTAAAAATGTAATTACATTACAATTACAATTTCCTCGTAATTAAAAATTGCATTTCCATTACAGCTTATACCAAATTTTTGTAAACAATATTGTTGTAATTAAAATTTGACAACCGAAATTACTACAATTATGTGATTTAATTACCCAAAAAAATTAAAATTTCTTGGACACAATTATTGAAAAAATTGTAATGGTAATCAAATTATAAATAATTAAGTATTTATAAATGAAATTACACTACAATTACAATTTTCTCGTAATTAAAAATTCCATTACAATTTTTAAAAAAAAATTATAAAATTTTTGTAAGTAATTCAAATTTGCAACCGAAATTACCACAATTATTTAATTATTTTATTAAATTACGAAAAAATGTAAAAGTAATTAAATTTGTATTTACCCAGAAAATCGTAATTGAAATGGTAATTCAATTTACAGCTCTGAACCTTGCTTAGTGCTTCGTTAAGGCCTATTCTCAGGTGACATAAAAATTATTTTTGGTACAATAGTTCATATGAATAGAAACCCTTTTGTAGAACTTTGATAGCTGAATGCTTTTGAAAAGCTATGTTATTTATATAAAGTATTTTGCCGGATATAACATTAATATCATCTAAGAATAGGCCTTTATAAGAGAAAACATTTGTTTTAAAATTGAAATAAGCTGAATATTAGATAGTTGTAATCGTAATTTCTACACCACCAAAAGTCACGAATTTTCTAGCAATTTTCCGGATTTTCTAACATTAAAAAATCATGTTGATTATATTTTGTCAAGCCCGACTGTAATATACTCTGTACCTGTTTGTATTTAACTGATAACTTTATAGTGTGGCTCCACACAAACTGTGCAAGTGCTGCCCATCACGATTACGGGCAGTGCTGCCCAGCGTAATTATTTGTTTTGCTTATAACTCTACTATCGTTCATCTGATCGGAAAACGATGTATGGGGGCTCGATAAGTAATGATGAGTAGAATATATGTCTAAAAGGTTCGAACAACCTAACTCCAAAAGTGTGGGAGATTTGAGGTTTTTTTCAATTTGCGGGGGAGGCAGGGGGCGTGGCAAAAATTAAAACTAAACTTGATCTGCCTGCAAGTATAAGAATTATATGTTCCATACACTTCAAACCTCTAGCTCTTACCATCTCTGAGATCTCAGGGTTCATACGGACAGACGGACATGTCTATATCGACTCGGCTGTTTATGCTGATCAAGAATATATGAGGTCTTTATAGGATCAAAGATGCTTCCTTCTGGCTGTTACATACATTTGCACAAACCCAATATACTTTTGGTACCTTCGGTACAGAGAATAAAAATTTTATTTTTTTAAATTCTATATAAAACTTAAAAAATAATTTTGAATTCCATTGGTCCGAAAACAAAGGGGTTGTTTGTAATAAATTGTAAATTTGTAAATGAATTTTCAACATTAGAAAATCATAGGACCAATTTTTTCACTTACTTTGATTACCAACCAAATTTCAAGTCAATCGAATAAAAACTAGATTATCCATACACACTTGTTCGATATTTCCCTTGTGGCTGGGTTTTCAAAAATCAGAAAATCACATATTATTTTGCATACTATTCCTTCAAAACGAGTTTCTATTCAAAATTTTTTTCATTCGCAATTTTCCAAAAATCGGGAAATAACATGAATAATTAATTTTCAAACTGTGCTCACAAACTAAATTTTAAATCAATTGGATTATATTTAAGTATTTTTTACAAAATTTCCGGCAATTTTTCGATCGGCTGAAAATCAAAGTTTTTTTAAAACAATTTTCCCTAAATTTTCCTGTGTTTCCAAAATTAGATTATAAATAAAGCCTAATTATTTCACCTACTTTGATAACCAACCGAATTTTAAGTCAATCAAAAAAGAAAAAACAAAATTTCATACAAAATTGTTTCCGATATTTTTCTTGTGGACAGATTTTCCAAAATCAGAAAATCACATATATAATTATTTTGCATATTACTCTTACAAACCGAGTTTCAAGTCAATCGGATAAAGAATACATTTTATAAACAATTTTCCGAACATTTGGGCGGATTTTCCAAAATCGGGAAATCACATGACCAATTAATTTCCATACCTATGCTCACACAAACTGAGTTTCAAGCCAATTGGATTAAAAAAACTATTTCTATACAAATTTTTGGCGTCAATTTTCCTTTTAGGCGGATTTTTCAAAATCAGAAAAATACGTATTAAAATGTTTCGCATACTTTACTTACAAACAGAGTTTCAAGTGAAACGGATCAAAAAAACTTTTCAGAGGATTTTCCCTTCTTGCCTTTTGCTACCTAAAATAAATTTTATAACCGATCATTCCATATAACTTGACTAAATTTATCCCAGCTTAAAGCAGACAACAAAGTTGAGACTGCCCTCGTGTGAGCACAAATCGGATCAGAGGCAGGGATTGGCATCGAGAATATATACACCACACACACACACACGCAAATATTTGCAAGAAGTTCGCCAACGGCAAAAGCTTCAAATATAAGCACACATATAAAAATAATATGTATATATAATTTTTTTTTATCCACTGCCACTGTGTGTACTGAATGGTTTGGGAGGGGGGAAAGGGTACACTTCTTTTTTTTTTCCTTACCCAAAATATGAATTCGAAAAGAAATTGAAAACGAACACAGCACAGCGCCACGCAGATTGAAAGCAAACTGAAAAGCTGGACGGGCGCAAGGCAAACAGAAAGAGCTGCAAAAAGGCACGAACTGTTGAAAGTTCCAGGTAACTGAGCGGGGAACTGTGAAAAATTGCCCCAAGGATTTGCCAAATGTCACGCAACTCCGCACAAAAACTTGGTGCTTGGTGGAAATTCAAAAGCAAATACAAATTCCCAGCAAGCAATTGATTTATAATTACGTAGGGACGGGGGAGCGAACGGAAACCGTTTTGACAGGATTTGCTCAATTAGCCAACTCACCGGTAACTGAGACCGCTGGCAATTCCATAATGCCGCCCGTTGTGCGTAATTTCCGTTGGGCAATTTTGCTTCCTTTTTGGTTTTTTTTTTTCTTCTTCAAGTTTTGCCTTTGAGGCTTCACCTGTGGGTGACCTGCCTTTTAATGCGCTCGACTTTCCTTCCACGAAAATCTCCGCTACTGACGGCTGTCTCTGGTTTGGCTAAATATATATGCAAATTAGCATATTTGCATGTGACAGGCAACCTGAGCCCGAAGCTTCGGGCTCAACTGAAGCTGGACAAGAAAAAAAAAAAAAAAGAATGTTGATATGAGCGCAACGCGGTTTCGTTGAACGCTGTCTAGACGTAATTGAAGACAAGACACGGGGATTGGATAATAAGTAGAGAAGAAATGTTTGTATTTGATGGGATTGAAAGGTGAATTTGACTTTATAAAAAAAACAATTTCAGATTCAGCAGTTAAAGATTCCTTAAAAATGGAAAATATATAAACCCGCATTCCATATAGTACAATGTAAATACATATGTATCAGAGACCCGCCACGAGCATCTAATTTGCGAGCTCACTCGCGCTCGTCGCTCAAAGCTGGCATCGCTCGCCAATGCTCGTTTGGACATTTAATCAAAACGAGCAAACCTTTTGCAAGCACGAGTACTAATAATTCAAGCTCATTTAAGCATGTGAGCAAATTGCTCATATGAGCATAACAACAAATTAAACGAGATGAAAATTATTGGCGATCTTGCATCTATTTTGCTCGTTCTTGGTGGTGCCTTTGGTCGCGGCGAGCTGATTCTGTATTTTACAAGCGCTCGCTGAGACTCGTGCACAACAACTCGAGCTATTACACACAACGAGCTTGACGATTGCACATGCTCGCAATTTCAATGATGCACTCATACACAATCGGTTGTTTAATTTGAGCTTTGTGTGTGCTCTTGAAAAGGCTTAAAGCTTTTGATTGATAAGCTTGCTCATATTGCATTTTGGGAAAGGTTGAGCGAGCAGGTTCGTGTACGCTCGTTGCAGGTCCCTGAAATGTATTGGCGTCTGAGTCAATTATGTTTATTTCGATCAGAAAGAGTCATAAACTATGTGCCAGCTCTGTGAACCCGCTCGAAAACGGTTTGAACCGGTTTAAAAGTGGTTTAGAGCCTTATCTCAGAAATAATTAAAGCTATGAACGTGAAATTTGGTCGTATGTATATATAAATGAGACCGATTTTTTCTATATAAGTCCATTCAAGAACTGTTTCCAGATAACTATTGACCCTTAAAATCTTTATTAAAGTGGTTGAGCCCTTGGTACGGCTAACAAAAATGAATTCAGAGCCATATTCAAACAGAAATTTAGTATTTTAGAATGTCTTCAATAAACTACTAGAAATTACGTTTTGTAGAGGCTGGTAGAACTAGATATAGGAGTTCATTATTGTCCCAATTATGAAATATAAACTTTTGCACACAATTTTTTACACGATTATTTATTAAATAGACTTTTTGGTGTAACGTTTGTATAAATAATCTCCTTACTTAAGCATTTTTTATGAAAGGTTTGAACAATTCGAAAGATAGTGTCAGGACCACTATCCCAGAACATGATTGTAGATTTCAGAACCTCAGCCCAAAAATGATTGAATTTTGATGATGTTTGTTAGTAAAATGGATTAAAACATTTTTCCGTTTCAAGACCGATTCGAACCCCATTGACCTGGGTTTAATAGTGGTCAGAAATCACAGAAGTTATTGAACTTGATGTGTTGGTCAGTTATGCAGAGAGAAATATTTTTTAAGAGAAACGGTTTGAACCTGCTGAACCGGTTTAAAAGTTGTTCAGCGACTTAGGACCGAACATAAAATTTTGTGTTTAGTTAGAAGAATGAAGTGAGAATCTTAAAACTTAAACCGATTGAACCGGTTCAATAGAGGTACTAGAGCCTTATTATTTTAGTTACGATTTTTAATGTTTGCTGTGCGTGGTTCAAGACCGGTTTGCGAACTAGTTTAAATTAATGGTTTTAAAAGTTGTTCAAAAAGTTGCTCCGAACCGAACCGTAGTACCAAACCGCCTATTAGGGGCTATAAAACAAAAAAAAACGATTAAAAAAAAAGTTTGGTTTGTTTTTTTATTATAAGATAATATTGTGACTTGACTGGTGGCTTTGACTAAAGGACAGAGACAACAACAACAAAAGAGCTCTGCGAGTATAGGCGGTGGGCACTTTTTATGAAAAGACTACGATATTGTACTTGTGAATTTATAAATTGTTCTAAGGTAGTGCTAGTGTTTCTTCGTTAATCTAAACTTAGCCCTTGCAGTACCTTCAAGTTTTCTACTTACCGTTTATAGAGAGAATAGAAAGCGATATTTTTGTTGAGATATTTTGCTTCTGCTACTTAACATTAAGCTATTTGACATTTTGTTTTTGTCGAATAGTTGATATTTTCCCAATTCAAATCTGCTACGACTTAACGTCAAATTTCATAACTGACTGCGTTAGCTGGTAAAGGTGACGGCTGAATAAAAAGTTTTTTTTATTGGTTGACCGAAATTGGGAATGGACCCACGTCTTCCGGCACTACGACACAAAATGGCAAATGGCGTTCAGAAAAAAAACCTCCTAAAAACAGGAATATACTCTTTAAATTGGGAATAAACCAGATAATAAAAGGCTAAGGTCAAAATATTACATAAATTAATTTTTTTAAATTCTCATTTCAAGATTACATTGTCTTATTTTCGAATACATCATTTTACATGGATTAGCAAAATATAAGAAATACTTCCGACTATTTTTTAAGCTTGTTTTTAAAATGGGTTAGCATTAACGAATTCGGTATTGATTAGGAACAAAATTTGGCATTCTTTGAACGAATAAGAACGAATTTAATTTTGATTTAAGCTCATTAATTTCATGAAAGGACGAGGAAGGAAAAGGTCAACATCGGCATGGGAGGTAAAATTCATAATAAAGCTATCTTTTGGATTGATTTCATGTTCGAAAGGGAGTTGAAATGGCTCAAGAAGCAATAATAAAGATGAGGCGAACCAGCAAAAGGTATCAGCTAAAATTATTTACTAAGCAGAGTAAAATCGGTAAACCCTGACTAAGAGATACCTAATCTTAACCCTAATCCTAGCTATGATGAGAGCGTTTGTTCTTACAAATTAGGAAAAGCGTTGTGTTCAAAGGAATGTCTTTTAAATATAGATTTAGGGCCGATTTCTTATCATCTAGATGTATCAGATTAAACCTAATTTTACTCTGATATTTTTTTGTGACAGATAGTACTATGTAGGAGATAAGATATCGGCCCATACTATTTACTGACTAAGCTCCTCAAGCTGTTATAAAATCTTTAAGAGGTTGAAGATGCTTTTATGCAGCGACAGCAAATAAAAATGACGGTTTGCCATTTTATATGCTACTCAAGTATTTAACTTAACCTTTAAGGAAATGTTTACGCTGTTTTTTATTGCTTTCAAGCATTTGGTCATGATTACAGCTTAAGCAACCAATATGTGCACACTTTATCCCCTTACCAATTCGAAACCCCCTTAAAGAAAAAAAAAAACCCCGGAAAGATATCCCAGTCATTCGCTGCACGCACCTTCTTCTGCTCCTTGAATAATTAATTTTTACGCTTCACTCAGCCACAAAACATTCAGCCACAAACAGATAGAAAGTAGATAGAAATAGACAGAAGCAAATCGAACACGCAGGTTTACATGCGCCTAATCCCGTTGTCAGTTGATGTCCCCCCCCGGGGGCTCCCATCCACGTACACCTTTTCTTTTCCCTCAAGCATGTGTCCGTTATTTTGTTTACAAGAAAACATAAATCTCGGCGGAGTATGGGCATGTCTGTGTGCGGTCGAAAGGATTGCTGTGCCGCAGCCGTGTGAAATGAAACATATCATCACATCCCAAGACCCGGCATACAAATGTGTGTGTGTGTGTGTGTGGGCCTATTGCCAAAGGAACGCGTCTGGCCGCTGAGGGTGTGGGAGTGAGTGTGAGAACAGCTTTGGTTTGTACGCGTCAACTGTAAAATCCTTTTTGACATGCAGACCGGCTACTCTGAGGTCCGACAAAAAAAAAAAAAAAATGCCCCTTCCTGATCTCGGGGTCTGGGGTTCAGCTTTAGATGGAGAAATCCAATTATAAAGAATTTTTAAACTATGTAGCGTGAAGAGGACATTTAAAGTGTACACAAAAAGGAGAACAAAAAAAGGAAAATAAAAAAATTGCTAAATTCGGCAACGACGAATTTGAGATACCCTTGCAGTTACTTGAATCTTTATAAGTGGAGGGGTTCAATAAACATTCAGTTATTGAATAAGAGGGCAACCGAACAAAGAAGAGCAAGTATGTGAGCAAATGAACAACTGAACAAAAATGACCAAGTATGTGAGCAAATGAACAACTAAACAAAAAAGAAAAAGTATGTGAACTAATTGGAGCAATTGAGTGAGCAACTGAACAAAAAAGAGCAATTCAAAAGATTATGCAGATTTAAAAGCAAGTGAACAAAAAAGAACATGTATGTGAGCAACTGAACAATGAAAAACAAGTATATGAGCAACTGAACAAAAGGGAACAAGGGCAAGTAATAGAGCAACTGAATAAAAAAAGAGCAGGTATAAAAGCAACTGAACAAAAAGGAATAGGTAAGTGAACAACTGAACAAAGAATAACAAGTATGTAAGTAACAGATCAAGTGAAAAAAGAAGAACAATTATGTAAGCAACTGAACAAAAAATAACAAGTGAGTCTGCAACAAAAGACTGAACAACTGAACAAAAAAGAGCACTTGCAGAGAACATTAACAGAACTTGTACAGTTTTACTCATTTCTATTTTACGTACTCATGAAGATCCCAAAACTTCGAGCTAAATTTGAGTAAGTAAGAGAACAACTGAACAAAAAAGAGCACTTATAAAAGCAACTGAACAAAGAAGAACAATTATTGCACTTATAAAAGCAACTGAACAAAGAAGAACAAGTTCGGGAGCAACAAAACAACTGAACAAAGATAAAAAAGTATGTGAGCAACTGAACAAAATGGAACAAGTGAGTGAGCAACTGAACAAATAAGAGCAATTGAAGAGAATATGAGCCGAACTTCTTCAGTTTTATTCATTTATATTAACTTACTTATGAACAACCCAAAAATATGTGTAAAATTTGAGCACGTAAAAGAGCAACTGAACAAATAAGAACACATAAGAGAACAACTGAATAAAGAAAAACAAGCATGTGAGCAACAGAACAACTGAACAATGAAAAACAAGTATATGAGCAACTGAACAATAAGGAATAAGTGAGTGTGCAACAGAAGACTGAACAACTGAACAAAAAAGAGCAATTGAAGAGAACATATACAGAACTTATTCAGTTCTTCCTATTAATATTGTACTTACTCATGACCAACCCAAGACTTGGAGCAAGTAATAGAGCAACTGAACAAAAAAGAGCAGTTATAAAATCAACTCAACAAGTAAGAAAGCAACTGAACAACTGAACAAGGAAGAACAAGTTTGTGAGCAACTGAACAAAAAAGAACAAGTGAGTCTGTAGCTGAACAACTGAACAAATAAGAGCAATTGAAGAGAATATGAACAGAACTTGTTCAGTTTTACTCATTTATATTCCACTTACTCATGAACATCCCAAGACTTAGTGCAAAATTTGAGCAAGTAAGAGAGCAACTGAACAAAAAAGAGCAGTTATAAAAGCAACTAAACAAGTAAGTAAGCAAAAGATCAACTGAACAAAGAAGAACAAGTATGTGAGCAACTGAACAAAAAGGAACAAATGAGTCCGCAGCTGAACAACTGAACAGCAAAGAGCAATTGAACAGAATATGAACAGAACTTGTTCAGTTTTACCCACTTATATTCACTTACAATTCAAGACTTTGGGCAAAATTTTATCCAGATTGCTAACTGACGGAGGAGAGTAGAAATTTCTATTTATAGAGACGGATAGACATGGTTTTTGATTGGAAATGTTACCTTCCTGCCTCAAAATTTGTATAATACCCTCTGCCAGGGTATAAAAAGCCAGGTTATTAGCGGATGAGTCTATGAGCACGCGTGTGTATATGTGAGTGTGTGGCAAGTTATTAAAACCGAGCAAGTTGTGAAGGACCACAATCAGTCAAGGGCTCAACCAGCTGAGCTCCTCTTGCACTCTCGCACTCCTCCCCTTCTCTCTGTGTGTGTGTATAGAAATTGACGTGAAATTTATACGCTTTGCTTTTTGGGTTGGAAGTTGAAGAAAAAATATAGCAACAATCCATAAAGTAAATGTAGCATTTAAACAAACAAACCCAACAAGCGCTAAAGCAGAAGCTGGAGCATCCTACGGCCCCCGCACTCTCCCATCAGTGACAAACACTGGAAGCCAAAACTGACAGTGACAACTGGCTGAAGTGACGAGTAGGGGGGGGGTGGGGGGAGTAGAGGGAGCGTTGATGATGCTGGCGCTTCAAGTAGTAAAAAAAATTGACATAAGCGGATATGTTACACAGCGCCTTTTGGATGGGTGTCCCCCCCACATATAACAGTAGGCAGTGACTGCATGAGCAGCGAGCAGATAAATTAATGCGATTTTTCATGTTGCATGTTTGAGTTTGATTTATGCAATTATATGTCTCTATATGTCCTGAATGCGAAGGAGCAGGACCACAAGCAGCAGCATGTGTGTATGTGTGTGTGTGTGTGTGTGACATACAACTTTTGTCAAATACGTCTAAAAGCAGTCATTTTTTATATTTTTGATATAAAGCGGAAATGCTAAGAACATTTCCAGTTCGTTACCTACGCGTAATAGTAAGTATTTAGTGTGTTTTTATACTGTTGAAACGAACGCAGGATACCCCGCAAAAAGAGGTTAGCAACATATATAATCAGCAAAGTTAAAGTTGACCAACCAATTAGTAACTGGGAGGCAGGCTTTATGGTACTTAAAAAAATATTGCCTACTTATCTGCGCTTTTCTATCTCGTACGTGTTTTCAAGCAGTCTTAAGGCTATTTTTATGGACGATCGCTATGATAAACTTAAAAATGAAACCGATTGAGCTATAAAAATCACAGATATTGAAAAAATTGTACGAAAGTCGCATCGCGCTTGGACACTACAATTTTGTATATCACTCATACGCAGTGTTGCCTTCAAACGCAAATAAATTGTGCAAATATTTTCTAAAATTTAGCCATTTTGTTAGACTTGAATGAATACATCAAATAATAAGATCGCAAGCATTAGCCAAGTAGCGTTTTTCCTTTGATCTACACACGGCAACAATTTGTATTCTATTTCCTGACCATCTTTTTATGTCGGATTGGGAATTGGCTAGAATATAGACATTTGAAAAAGCCTGAAATCTACAACACTTCTCTGTTAAGCTACTGTTACTTTCTCTGTAATGTTGTCTTCGGTCCATACAAACTCTAACAAGGGAAAAATTAAAAAAAATCGATTTCGGACAAAATATTGCCTGCAGTTTTTGTCGGCCAGTTGATATAATTATGCGATCAAAGAGGAAAATGTATTTCTTTAAATTTGTTCGATTTATTCTACATTTTAAAGTAGATATTAGGGCTGCAAGCCCAATTAATTTTTCGGTTGGCGCATTTGAACCAAAATTTACTATTGGTTAGGGTTCCGAAATTTGAGGCCCAAGTTCTACCAAATTTAAATAGAAAAAGCAATTAGTTGGTTAAAAATTAAAAAAAAAATAAAAAACGAAAGATTTAATTTATTTTCAACTTAAATTTATAAGTAACTAACTTATACCCGCGGCACTCGCTCGCACTTGTAAAAGTATCCTAGTAGGAAACCAACTATTAGCAGCGAGTTTTCCAATTATAGAAAATTTGAAATTCTTTGCTGCTCTTGCCTCAAAAATTCAGTATATTTTTTTTAGAATTTCCAAAAACCAAAATTAGATATTTTAAGTTTTCAATTGACTATCAATGAAGGCAAACCGCCCAAAGAATCAAAAATAATTTGATTATTTTTAAATTGTGAAGCAACCTAAACGGAGAGCTTGTGATTAGTAATTTATTTTCCACAACAGCGAATATGCAAGGGCGTCCCAACTAATCAGCTAATCCAGAATTATAACGTTATCACTCTAAGTTAGTAGTTGCTCTAAACAAACGCTGGGAGATGAAATTCGAGATTGGGAGCAACCAACAGCAACAGGAAAAAAACAACCTCAAACCAAGTCTGACTGCCAAAGGTTGGGTCAGGTTTTTGTATTACTTTGCAAAGAGCGAATAAATTTTATACGGTCTCTCAATCGGTACCCGTTTCACAATTTAAAAAAAAAAATCAAAATATTTTTTGACAATTTTTAAAGGGGTTTGCCCATATTGAAAGTTTAAAAGGTAAATAACGGGAAATAGGTTTTCCATGAAACACTTTATAAAATATAGTACGCTCTAATGAACATGAATAACAATTTAACATTTTTCTTACTATTTTCCGCTAATTTTTCAGATATTTCAAAATCTTAAAATCCTGTTGGTAACATTTTGTTATGTACAGCTTAAATAAATTTTGATGGTTTTTACACAACAGTTTTCTGCCCGTTTTTTGACTTTCGTGAAACATTTTCCAAAACTTTAAAAATAACATATGTGCATTTCCAAAAATCACAATCCAAAACAATCGAAAAAATATAGATAAAATAGCCTACATACTAACCTTCTAGAATATGTAAAGAATTGTATCTACGACCATCAAAGTCGATATTGCATCAACAAAAAAAAAATGTTATACTAAGCCAAGGTGCTACCTACCTATTCAACTTTTAATTTAGGAAATATATTTTATATTTTGTATTTAAAGCTATGAGCTTGAAGCCAATCGGGGAAAAATGTAAAAGTCGAACCCAAATTTCCAAGCGGGTGGGTAAATTCTCCAACAAATGTGAATACATTTTTTGTGATATTTTTTATAGAGCTCTGAAAAAGATTGCAAGGCAAAAAATATTTTTTTCCCATGAATTTTCAGAAATTTTTTTCAAAATGTGATATCGTGATAGTAATATTTTGTTATGTGAAGCTTTGAAATCAGTTTGAAGCTGATCAAATGAAAATCAAAGAATTTCATACAACAGTTTTCCGACCATTTTCCTATTTTTAGGGGATGTTTTCCAATATTTTAAAGTCACCTACGCTATATTTGTGTATGCTTTGAAAATAAGTTTGAAACTAATTGCTAAACCCATATATTTTGTCAATTATTTTTCGCAAATTTTCGGATTTTTCAAAATGTGAAAAGCGCGTTAATATGCAGGGCTTTTCCAATAATTTTAAGCTATTCGGATGAAAAAACAAGTGAGTTTAATACAACACCTTTTCGCCTTTTGCGTATTTTTTTTAAATTTCAAAGTGCTATATAAAAATGAGTTTGGAGCTATTCGCTTGAAACTAAACTTTCGGCCTTCAACCCAGGGGGTAAATTTTTCCGGAAAACTGGTTTGGCTGTCATTGTTGAATTTTATTTAGATTTTTAAGTAAGTTTGGGGTATCACAGTTTCCTGTGAATCTTCCACATTCCCGGAGTACTCACTTTTAGAATAAGATAAAGCTACTGTGAAAAGTTCAGATTCCTATCTCTAACGGTGTGGTGCGCGATAGTTGCCAATCATTTTTATGATGATATTACTGCGAGGAATCCCGAATTTTTTTTTTTTTCTTCCTCCTTCACATAAATAATAATTTTTTTTACTAAATACACATATGGGTTTTTAACCTTGGAAATTATAAATTAATTTGGGGCCCTCCCCCTATCTATAAATTATGTCTGACCCCACGAAGCCAGTAGTTGGGTTGTTTCACATTTACTTTCTAAACAAATTATAAATTATATGCCTAGTTCAGTTGAATATCACTGAATAACAAAAAAAATAACAGGGTAGCAATGAAGCAGCAGATGTCATGGCAACAACAACACATCCATCCAACCAGCAAGATGGAGTCTGAAGTAGAACTGGCAGCCATGTTAATTTGTCATGACGCCACTTGCTTAGTTGTTCTGGTCAAAAAGAGTCCTAGACTCAGGCTGGACTCTCTCCACACACACACACACACACACACTCACGCAGTTGCACAACAAATGGAATTTTTCTTCCTCTTGCTGTTTGTGTGCTCGGTTTGGAATCAGAAGTACAACCTGTAATCTGGTCAACCCGTAAGCAAATCCGATTAAATGCAAATGCCCCCCCTACACACACACACACACACACATGCGCGCATACATGCACAGATTAGTTGCGTAAGTTATCAGCATTGGGGATTGGGACTTTCAAGTGGCCAGCGGTTGGACTGCAGCAGTCGTCATTCAAACAAGCACTGCAGCAGCCATTCCATTTGCCATTGCTGCCGGGTCATTCTACTCGAACTAATTATTATTTCAATAGTCGTCGGAGGAGATTCATCCCACACACACATATGCTTTAAGCCACGGCCAATAGCTAAACTGCATGGCTTTCAAAAAGCGCTGCCAAATAGTTATTCGCATAAAAACTCATTTCTGGCATTTATAGTGGGGAGTGTGGAGACGTGGAGCAGCTTCAAAGGAAATGACAGCCATTGCCATTTTTACCAGCGCCTGGGAAAGCTCACAACTGACGGCAACAACGGCAACGGAAAGTGCCCAACCAGTGGGGCACAGTGGGCCAGAAATCATTTGTTCAACAGGATAGTTGAAAAAATGAAATTTTGAAGACACCCCATTGAACACTAAGTTTGTGGTGCATCCATTTCGTGAAGGATTTGCCCGTTCGCACTGCGTGGGAAAACCGTCCGCTTTCAAATCAATGTCAGCCATTTTCTACAAGGCTTTAACATTCTACAGAAGGTTCGGTTTGGAGTTTCGAAGCCTTCTTAAAGTCAAAGTTTTGGTATCGTAATCGGTTCTCAAACTAATTGAAACTAAGTTTTTAGTTCTAGTCTTAGAAATTTCATAAATCACAAGTTTATTTCGTGATGTCCCAAGGATTTTAAAATATTTTCCGTTCGTGGGATCACGCGCCCATCTCTAATATGTATAATAGTGATATTATATATATCTTCAATTTTAAAAAAATTGTTTGACCGTGAATTAGTCATGTTTCGGGAAAACCCTGAAAATACGTATCCCCTACTTTTTAACAAAGATTAAAAAAAAAATTATTTTAACCAGAAAAAATTCCGACTGGTAAATTTTTCATGGAATCACCCATATATTTAAAAAAAAAACAACTAAAGTTGATTTTGAAACGAACTTTTTCAAAACAAAAGAGGTTTACTATGAATTCAGGTTCCGAAGGTCATTAATATAATATATGAGATCAAAAGAAATCAAATTGGGATAAAAATGTCAGGAGTGTATAAATTCTAATGTGGTACATGCATAAGAGATCCACACAAAAATTCGAATTGGTTGTCATCCCACATATAAAACTCTATCCCCTCCCGTTCTACTGGACTCAGACATATTTTTGGGTCGCTAGAATTACATATTATGTCCGATGTATATTTTGTTTCTCGAAGAATGCCCATCTTAGGCCCATCTTTAACGTTCCAACGGATTAAAAATAGGGCTTGACCTTAAAGCTATACATTTTCAGAACCTGGGGGTTGTTTTTTTTTTAGAATTTTCCCACTATTTGGCCTATTTCAAACCGACATTTAAACAGATCGGCTTAAAAACAACGTTTGTCTTTGCATCCAATTTTTCCAACTTGAAGGTGGATTTTCCCATATCGGAAAATATTTCTATAATGATTTTGAGTGACCTGTTTTCGATTTTGTGAGCTGTGAGCCTTGTGAGCTCAATGTTAAACTTCCATATTGCTAATCTAAAGGGGATCAAAATAACTTTGTAACCTATTTACAGAAACAATGTAATGATGATTCCAGCGGGAATGCAGAGTTTTTAAGAAAATAAATGAACGTTCTGTTCAACCGAGTTTCAAGTACAAAACAAATTTTCATCACTTATTTTTTCATTTGGCCAATAAAAACTTTTCCAATAATTTTTACCTACTAGGAAAAAGAATTTTCCAAAATGTCTTTAGAATGAGCGATTACCTAAACAAAGTTCTATGCTAAATTCCGTCGTCGTCTCAGCGCGCACTATGTTTGCAGCCAAGCTCTCTTGGTTAAGCGGTTTGGGCTTTCACTTAGATTTGATATCCTAAAAGATTTTACATAAGGACCTGGGTATAAGACCATACAAAATACAGCTGGTGCAAGAACTGAAGCCGGGTGACCTTTCAGTTGAATGAAGATCCACTTTTTTATCGAAACATTGTCTTTGGCTCAATGGGTATGTAAACAAACAAAATGAACGAATTTGGTCTAAAGAGCAACGAGAGGCTGTTCAAGAGCTGCCAATGCACCCTGCAAAATGCAGCGTTTTTTTTTGGGTTTGTGGGCCGGCGGCATTATTGGAACGTAATTTAAAAAAAAAAATTAAAATTAAAACGTATCAGTCAATAGAGCAGGGAACCGTGCAATGATTACCTACTTTTAGAAGAATTGGACTTGGTTGACATACTAGTGAGAAATTTGGTAACATTAGCTTGAATAGCCTGTTTAAAGGGTCGACTATAACACCCATAAAATGAACGTTAGCCATTTCTCACAAAGCACAAATTTTGATATTAAAATTCATCTGAAATTTGCAAGCGCTATTCGTTAGTTAGTCAATTCATTGTGAAATGGTAAACCTTACTTTTCACTGAAAAATAGCATAAAAATCATAATTTACTTAATGATATCGGTCAGTACTCTTACCATCTGTGATATCTGATTGATTAATACGGGAAGGCAAATGGATGGACGAAGTCAAGGAAGAAGATATTTCAAATTCGAAGCACAATATATATTAAGTATACGTAAAGTACTATGTCAAGTTTTTTTTGTTTTTCACCATAGGGTACAATTGCGATCAGATGCTTTTAAGTAAGAAACAGCAAGTTTATTGGAGGTGTAGAAAAAGGTTATCACCGCGAAAAAACTTTTTGAAAAATTCAATCATTTTATTTGAACCTATTTTTTTTTTTTGCTTTTAAAAATCTCAAAAAAATATTTTTAGAATTATATTTTGAAAACTTACAACATATATTTTTAACCCATCAAAGTCGGTTAAGCGGTTCTTGAGAAAAAAAATAGTTTTTCGGTTTAACTTTCCGACATCATACCTCACCTCCAATAGCGATTAGGAGACCAAAAATTTTGGGAGACTGAGTTTCAAACCTTGAAATATGGTGCTGATAAACGCGGACCTTTTTCAATATTTTGCTGCAATTGTAACAAAACTGAACTTCGAACGCCTGCTAAGAAGAAAGTATTTTTCGAAAGAGGTTGAAATATTGGCTTAAGATCGATTCCATATAAATTCTACATAACATCCTAAAATCCTTTTAAAAAATTGGCTTTGTCGCAAATGTCAATTCGCTGTTCCAGTGTGCATTGGGGGCGCCTCTTTAAATTCGCTGGCTCTCAACTACACAAATTGCTTGTTTAAAATATGCGCCAAAAAAAGACTCCCATTTGTATTTGCTCAGCATCCCTTCCCGGGAACATTGAACATTGTCGCAAGTTTGTTTGGCCTCGCCATCAGCATCAGAATTTTATGTAGCGCACGAATAGATGCGAAACGATGCATAGAGAAAGGAGGAGGCGTGGATGGGGGAAAAGGGGAAAGTGGTGAGGGGGGGGAGGGGGCTAGACAACGACGAAAATAAAAACGCCACTTCCGTTTTATTTGCGCAAAATTAAATAAACCGAAATATGGCTGACCATATTGGCGCATAATGGCCAAAATATTTTTTTCATTAATGTGGCCCAAGAAACGAAAGTAGAGAAGGAACAACACAACAACAAAAAAAAATACAGAAATATACGTTAAAATAAACAAACTGAAAGCCGACAAGTAAAAGCTAGAACTGTGCTCATTGTGTATAAATATTTGGTTGACTCTTGCAGAATAATGAAAAGGACAGGTTGCCAATGGAATAGTTGCAAAGAGATGGAAACGTGAGCAAATGTAGCTAAAAGAAATATGCATTATGCAATCAAATTGAAAGATACAATATTGTATTTAGAGATAAGGAGCAATTAAGCGAATGACAGCTAAGATTTGAGGTTAAAAGACGAACCGAATTAAGACCGACCATTGGAGGCTGATGACAATAAAATAATAACTATGATTTAAAAAAAACTGCAAGTACTAAGTTTGTGAGATTGCCGAAGCAAATGTTTTATGTATCAACTTACTCGATATTTTAAGTAAACTCACCTAACTTAGCGTATCAGTATATGCAATTCACTACTCAAACGTAACGAAACAAATAACGTCCAGCGAAAACGATTTGCAGTAAATTACCTTTAGACCATCAAAGGCCGAAATTCACTGCACTATGGAAAAACTAGAACGAATAATTGAGTACAACGGCTTTGGAAGAATCGAGACGAAGAGGCTCTTCCTTTTTTGAAAGGTTAATTTTTATTACGTGCGTTGGAGTTTACGTGATACCTTTATCTCCTTTACATAAACTTTTATGAATATGCATTGAACGTTGAAGTGTAAAATTTGTTGCTGCTTTCCGGAAAAATTTACTGTACATAAGTTTGTACAAATGTACGGGCATATTATTGACGTCATCAAATTTACGCATATGCAGCAAGAAGTTTTCACAACTTGTCAAGCATATGCATACATACAAACAAAAAAGCATGGCGCCAAAGGCAGCGCAACTCTCGACACAAAGTATTCGCCCGCTAATCCAAAAATATTTTGCCGATTTAATTTAATTTTTTGGGCGAATACTTTTTATTCCCTTTGTGCAAACGCCAATTGTCATTTCCGAATCGGAACCGAAACCCGAAATAAGTTAAAAACCGATATATAACTTTTACCGAAATGAGTATTTCGTACCGGACCGAAATTGTTTCGGGATTATTCCCATTATTAATTATTAAAAACAACTGAATACAAATTGCTTAAGCTATTTACTGGAAAAATGGGCGATCTTGATTCAAGAATGAAAGCTCTTAATTTAAGAATGAAAAATTCTTGGATTGGAGTATGTTCCGCTCTTAATTCAAGAATGAGAGAATCTTGGTTTTAAGTCTGTCAAGCTCTTGATTCAAGAATTTTCTACTTGAAATACGAATTTTTCATTCTTAGATCAAGAATGAAACGAGTTTTAAATCAAATCATACAAAAAACTATTAATTTACATTATTAATAATCAAAAACAACTGAATTAAAATTGCTTAAGCTTTTTATTGAAAAAATGGGCGATCTTGATTAAGGATGAAAACTCTTGATTTAGCTCTTAATTCAAGAATGGAAAATTCTTGGATTGGAGCATGTTCCGCTCTTAATTCAAGAATGAGAGAATCTTGGTTTTAAGTCTGTCAAGCTCTTGATTCAAGAATTTTTACTTGAAATAAGAATTTTTCATACTTAGATCAAGAATGAAAAATTCTTGGTTCAAGAAATTCGATCTCAAAAATTCATTCTCGGATCAAGAAACTCACTCTTGGATCAAAAATGTTCACTCTTACCTTTTTCTACTTGATTACTTTTAACTTAAAAAAAGAATTTTGTCATACACTTAGATCAAGAATGAGAAAATTCTTGGTTCAAGAAACTCTTGATTTCAATAATTCATTCTCGGATCAAGAAATTTACTCTTGGATCAAGAATTTTCACTCTTACCGTACTGTAGTGCTCGAATGCTCTTGATCCAAGTATGAAATTCTCAATATTTTCTATGAGTGTAGAGAATGATGGAATTATAAAGCTGTTGTTCCCTTTCGAAAGGGACAAAACAAAATCCTAGAAAAGCAACCCGGGTTAACTATTTACAAGGGTGTCCCCTTTTCCAACATAAAAACGCTCGACGGCATACATCTTTGTTCACATGTCAAAAATTAGACGAGTTGAATTAGGAAGTGATGGCACATTCACCGTATAGCCCCGACCTTGCACGCTTCACACTATCCCCTTCGCTGAGATGAAGGCGAAATCAAAGAACTGGTGATCGCATCGACAACCTTGACAACAGGACAATGAAGTTACTTCCTTTCTTTTTCTGGTGCTCAGGATTAACCTTTTCCCATCGGCCTGGAAGAAAGCCAGAACTTTTCTTATCCACAAAGAAGAGGAAAACCACACTCCTGTCTCGATTCGTACCGCCCAATTACCCTTCTTTTCACCCTTAGAAACATCTTCGAGCGTTGTATCCTTCGAAAGATGCTCGATGTACCAACTGTTCGTAAAGCCATACCCGAGTTCCTGCTTGGCTTCCGACTGAGCCATAGATCTGACGAACAACTTTATCGAGTAGTTAACTACATCCTCAAAGGGTACAACGGGAAAGAGTATATGGTAAGGTAAGTAATTTTATTATTAAGCGTGCCTATGGATGCATATGAACGTGTTAAAAATTTATAATCTGAACGACTCCAAGTGTGAAATTTGTTGCAGCATTCCCGAAAAAATTACTGTACAAATGTGCGGGCATATTATTGCGTATCAATACGCTTATGCATCAACAAATTTCACACTTGTAGCCGCTCAAGCATATGCATACATACAAACATACAAGCAAGGCGCCAAAGGCAGCGCAATCTCTCGACACAAAGTATTCGCCCGCTAATCCAAAAATATTTTGACGATTTAATTTAATTTTTTGGTCGCATAATTCCCTCTGTGCACTTTCTGCAAACGCAAATTGTCATTGACAATAAGACACCCGACGACGTCGAAAAAGCCTCCCATTTTCGGGCCTCAGAATAGAATTCATGGTGAAAGAGAAAGGTAAGATATTTGAAGTTTGAATTATACTATGATTCTTAATTAGTTTTGTTTATATCAGGGACCGAACAAATCACATCAGAAAATAAAATTATTTTTAATTCAAGTTTTTTCCTCTCAAAGTAATAGTTATTAAAGATTTTTATTATTTTTCAGCGTTTATAATAATTTTGACCGATTTTGACAGCATACCTTGACATCTAACAGGCCTTCGAAAGAGAGTGGTACGAAGGTCTGCTCTCGAAGATCAAGGAGCTTCTTTTGCCTCAACTGTACCTTCTAGTTAAGAGCTTCCTGGTGGGCAGAGCCTTCGAGGTAGCTCAGAATGGAGCAACCTCACAAACGCGAAACAAGCGTGCTGGTGTTTCACAGGCTAGCGTGTTGGACCTGAAAAGGTCCTGACGAACTCCTGCTCGAATACTTTTCTTCCTGAAGGCAAGGCCTAAACTTTATCAAAATATTTGGAAATTAAAACTTAGTTTAAAGTTTTCACAAATTTATGTTTAATTTCTGCTTTTGTATTACTCATTCGGCTGGGCCCATCAATCATTTGGATCAACCATTGTCATGCTTACGTCACGCTGTCATCTCCTTTAAAGATGGTTAAGCTCTTCCGCTGGCAAACATGAGATGAAAATTTGGTGTAAGCCGTAAAGAAAGGCAGCCAAAGCCCATTGAAAGTCTGCGTCAACGATTGCCAATCGAATCTAATGCGCATTTTTTTTTCTTTAAAGTGTCAGCATCTGGGGACAACATCCACCCCCGCCCCCACCCCCAAGCCAGCGAGCCGCACTAATCAACACAATTACGGAGCAGTGGAAAGAAAAACTTTTCTAATTGGATATGAAGACGCGCACATGCGTTTCTTTAAAAAGGCATCTCTCTCACTCGAGGGTCCAAATATTGTGACAAGAAAATGGCGCACAAAAACCCACTCAACACACACCCCATCATCATGTAGGCATCCATCCTATGCCTCCGCCTCCTCCTCCCATCCTACACTGAAATGCTTTGACAAATTATTTTTAAGCCAATTTACAACTTGAGAAAAAGTATCAAGAAAACATATCACACCGAATGGGCGAAGCAGGATAAGAAGGGTGGGTGGAAGCGCTTCCTCTGTGTGTGTGTGTGTGTGTGTGTAGGTAAAGCAAATATAATGCAAGGGATAAAAGTGTAAAGTTGACAACCCGGGCACATTACTCACTCGAGGTGCCAGCGAGAACGACGGCATTAAAATAACCAACCAACCGATTCAACGTCAAAGCAAGCCAAGGCGAGAACAGAAATGAGCCTGGCCAAGAGAAATGGTAATGCGGCTGGCCGACAACCGATCCCGCCGCCACCAGCTCCAGTCAAGGGTTGGTGTTTGTGTGTGTGTGTGTGTGTCTTCAGCTCCTTTTGCAGCATTTTCTCAATGTTTCTCGACAAAATGTCGACACAGTTGGCGGAAACCATTAATTTTGTCACTTTCGGAAGTGCAAAGAGGTGCACATGAGTCGCTGCTGGGCCATTGACCATCACCAGCGCACAGTGGTAACAGTTTTAGGACAATAATCAAAGTCAACGTAAAAAGTGTGCCAACAAATGTGCGTCCACACTTGTTAAAATCAAGGATTCAGCTATATTTTGGAAACTGAGGGGGATTTAACACAACTGGGAACACATTAAGGGCCATTTTCTAATGTTTCCCTTTTTGTAAATCCAGGTGCTTATTGAGATAATATAGGTTGCCTACTTTTAGGACGCTTTTGAAATATCTTTGCTTGTGTCTACGACGATCCACGTATGATTTTTACCGCGGTCTAAGAATAGGCTACATATATTTTCTCAATAAGCACCTGGATTTACAAAAAGGAACATTAGAAAATGGCCCAGGACAACTCGTGGAGGTCGACAAAGTTGTATTTTGTTGTCAAAATTTCGTGATTTTTATTTTGAAATATAATATGATTCTTTTTGTTTTTAAGTCTAAATACCAGGGCTGCAAACCGGTTCAAAAGATCAACCAAAGTTTTTGGGTTTTTATATAGCCCATACTGTTTAGAAACCGGAAAACTTTGTTTAATGTCCAAACCCGAAACGGAGCACAAAAAACTAAAAATGATTCGGTAAAAAAAATCCTTTTTAATTTCTTATTAAATAAATACCTTGTACTTTAAGATAAAGTCGGGTATTATTGTGAAGTTTGCCTCAACTTTCGAAATTAGCATAACAAATGGGACTTTCAAGAGATAATAAGACTCCATTTTTAAAGCTTCATAACTTCAATACAAGCTTTAACTACAATTTATCTCAATTTATTTAAAATCAACATATTTAAATTGAAATTTTATTTTTACGAATTTATAGGCTAGAAATTCCCATATTTAACAATGACAAAGGAAATTCCTGATCGCGTTGAGATAATAATAAACAAACATCTTCAAATAGTTTAAAATTTGACTTCTTGACGCTTTCAAAATTCTGTTCATATTGCTGCCATTGAACAATAAATTCTGATCCACCTGGTAACGCCCTTGATTGCAGACATTTAACTTAAATTTGATAGAACTTGTAGACTTTTATACCTTGTTTCCACCTCTAAGCGTTCATTCATTGATAGCACGACTTATCAGCATCCACTTCCACGTTCTCATCAGCTGATCTGTTAATAAAAATATTTTGCAAATGATGAACGAGTGAGCTGTGACCATTTTGTAAGATAGAGACAATTCACTAAGAATTGCAGTTATAATTTTCTAATTTATTTCCCAAGGTTGATATGGTACCCATTGGGAGACAGACGTGCCTAAAATTTCAGATGCGTTATTAAGAAAAGCTTTCTTGTCGAAAGGCAAACATTTTATATTTTAGCCATCTCTTTAAAATGCTCCATCCTATAGGACAAGCTAATCCCCGACGCCCCCTATCTCAACAAAATTGGCAAAGCCTCCAATCTTTCTATTTCTATAGAGAACTGAAAGCATATATAGCCTTCTATAGAAGCAACTGGAAGCCATTTCCTTAGGCATCGGAGGCACATCCACCTCGAAATTCTCAAATGTGGGGCAAACGATTATGAATATCAAGTTGGTGACGCAAAATCTTTATACAATGGCAACAATATGAACAGAATGTTGAAGCGAACACTTTCCACAGAAATATCATATCTGGGGAGGTGCCCGTAAAAAAATTTTAAAAACACCTAATCTGCCTGCCGTACATATCGAGCCTCTAGCTCTTACCATATTTGGAATTATTTGATTCCAACTGACGAGCAAAGACGAAAAGTATTGTCTATATTTTTCAAAACCTCTTGGTACTTTTGTTCAGAAGATGCTGTATTATCAGGTTTGTTTATATTTTTAAGTATTACCAAATAAGTAACTTTTCAAACTGGCTTTGATTTTTAGTAAACTAGATGCATAAATACAAAAAAAAAACTGATTTTAATTTAAAAAAAAATATTAAATTAAAAATTTTTTCTAAAATTTTAAAAATGTCATAAATTGTTTACATTTTTTAAGTAGACCTATGTATCCTCTTATTTACTAAATTTGCAGTTTTACGATATCATTTCGCTTTTAAAAGTAATGTCCAAAAAACTGTATAAAATTACAATTTTTATTTCAAAAAAAATTTTCTTAGTAGGCGTGGAATTTGGGGGAAATCTTTCAGACCTTTTAAACGAATAGTAAAGAAATACAGTAAAATCTCTCGCCTACTAAGCAAACTTCATGAAGTTTGCTTCATCATGTAAATCCCGTCTTATTAAGGTAATTTTTGAAAAATGTTCTTCTCGGGTGACAATGAGTGTCGCGGTTCGGCTGACCATGTTCGCTTTACCAGAGAGAATTTAACATAGAGAGTCACTCTCAAATGCAGCTCAATTTTGAGTGATGTTAAGGGATAATTATCGTGTAGATATTGCTGTTAACCTTCTAATCATCATGTAGATACTTGACTCAAAATTTTATAATTTATGATTTAAAAAAATATTGAAACACAATACAAATTGTGTCCAATTGGAATGCCATAGCATTTTAGGCCTTAGGCGTTCCTATAGGCCTCATTCCAGATGGCATACAAATTTATTTCGGCTTCATATAAATAAGAGGTTTTCAAAAGCATTCAGCTTCAATTCAAAAGTGCTTCTATTCATATGAAGCATAGTGCCGAAATAAATTTGTAAGCCATCTGGAATAAGGCCTTAAAGGAAAAGACTTTAGTTAGAGCGAGACAGACATAGTTAAAAATAAACTCAGATAGCAAAACTGAGAGCGAACAGCTCACTTATTTTGAGTGTAACTTTTCTCTGGCTTTACAAGTGGTTTACATTTAATAACAAATTAGTATGTGAATTTCCCAAATTGCAGCTGTATTGCTTTGAACCCTAGCTTAAGGAGAGTGAAAGAGATGGCACTAACCTTATATCTTGTTGTCGTTGTTTGTAGTTGATGATGAAATAGCATTGATAGCTAATTACATATATCCATTAACACATTATTATTCTAATCACTTTGACACAGCAACCACATAAAAAAAATTTACAAAAAAAAAAACACGCGTGAGCCGCTGACACAAGGATCACACTGCAGCAACAAACAATTGGCCACTCCCCCACCCCCAATACTTGATGGTAGTACCGCGGGGAGAGGCAAGGATGATCTCAGGGGGGCCACTGCCACAACGTGGCCCCCGCATTTAACACACACTATTAGGGACATTTAATTTATTAACATTTTAAGACGCTGACTTCGACGCGCACACAACGAAAAACAAACGGTAAAAACCGGCAACCAGGCACAACAACAACTTGTTAAACAACGCGTACTCGACAAGCAAACACTTTTATGGACATTAAAGGTGGATTTGATAATATTAATTAATAATTAGATTAACTTTTTAACACGCGCGCAGCAAACAATTAAAACTCCTTGCTAAGCGATCGCGGCACACACTAATTGAAGGGGCGGTGTTATCGATAACTTAAGCTTGGGGCGCAGTTACACAGGCCGCATCATTGGCGAAGATGCGAATAAATGATGCGAGTGTTTACACCGCAGCCGCATCATTGAAACAACTGTATGTTTTAGAGTAAAGTAAAGTAAAGGAACAATATTAGGCCTTATTTGGTTTGATTAAATGATTTGCTAGTACCCAGTTGTATTTAACTTGTAAAAATAAATCATGTAATTGTTAATTATTCAGAAGTCATTTAATTTCACTTAAATTTTGGTACCTGAATGTTACAATTCCCCTATAAGACCTAGTATAAGAAAAAAAAAAGAAGAATATTGAGAGTTATTACCAGGTTGTCAAACCGGAACCGTATACCGAAAAGAACCGATTAAAACTCAGAACCAGAACCGTAATCGGAACCGTTATTATTTCATTTTTGAGAACCGGTATTTCGGAACCTTTATTTTTGGAAAAAAAAACCGATATATACAGTTTCGGTTCAGAGTTTTTTTGTTATTTCGGTTTTATTGCTTCCATCAGGGATTTCTTTACAAAATTAGGATAATGTACTTTAGGTTATGTTTGTTTACGTTATGTTAGGTTATCAAAAAATTACAAATGCTACGTTAAGGGACCATTTCCAATAATTTTCAAACATTATTAATTTATCTTTTGTTCAACACAGTTAATGTTAAATCCAGTTGTGGAATTTTTATTTTTTTGCATTTACAAGGGGAACTGAATTAATATTAGACCAAAAGGCTTAACCTAACAGCAGGGTTAAGTTTTGATTGGTAAAGTTATCTGAGAACAGTGTATTTAATATTCCTTCAGATATCAAAAGTTCTTCTTGCTCTTCCAGTTACACAAGTATTATTAGGACATTTGTTTTCTGGGGTAAAGTTTATTATGTTTAATTTTTCTTCTTTATAACTACCTTCTGTTGTCTAGGTTGCTACCCTTTCTATTATATTTTCGGCTTAAAGGATTTTTAAATTATACCGGTACCTACCGGTACATACCGGTATACCGAAATAAAAACCAAGGTACCATTACGGAACCGAAATAAACTGGAACCTAAACAGAACCTTTTACCGAAACAGTAGTTTTGGTGCGTATCAGAACCGGAACCGAAACGCGATTCGGGTTGATTCCCTCGTTATTACCCAGCTGTAGAATGTTTGTTTCTTATTGGCGTCCTAACCACTAAACAGATCTTTAAAAAACTTTACAATATGTTCAGGTCGATCAGAAAAATGTCATAGTCCCAATTCAGTGAACCGGTTAAAAGGGGGTTTAAACCGGCTCAGCAATTTTTGAAGCTATGAACCTGCTCAAAACTGGTTCTAAAGTGATTCAGAGCTTTATCTTAAAAAATTATTATAGCTATAAACTTCAAATTTGTTGTGTAGTTGAGTATATTAGCTGGTTCAAGACCGGTTCCGAGCCCGCTGAAGCGGTTCATAAGTGGTTCAGAGCCATATCTCGAAAATTATTGAACCTATGTACTTGGAATTTGGTTTAGTAGGTTAGTAAAATGGAGTTGGACATTTTACTGGTATAAATGCGGTTCCGAATCGTATTAACTGGGTTAAGAAGTGGTTCAGAGCCTTATGATTTGAGTTATGATTTTAAATTTCGCTGTTGAGGTTGGTAAGATGGAGTTACGATATGTTACTGGTTCCGGGAAGGTTCCGAAACAGGTTAAATAAGCGTCAATATTATAATTATTATTATCAGGGAATCAAACCGAATCGAATTTCGGTTCTGGATCGGTTCAAAGGTTCCGTTTAGTTTCGTTTATTTCATATTCGTTCCATACCTTTTTTATTTCGGTATATTTACCCCGTTTTACCCGAGAACCCCGATAAATCAATAAAGATATAACAAAACTCAGAACCGAAACGGTACTGGAAAAACCGGTTCACAAAAAATAAATAATTAGGGTTCCGGTTACGGTGAACCGATACTGGTTCAGAGTTTCAATCGGTTCTTTCCGGTATACGGTTCCGGTTCGGGTTTCGGTTTGACACCCCGATTATTATATTATTTGGGTAACGATCTTAAAATTCGGAAAGCGTGGTTTAAGACCGGGATCGAACCAGTTTAAATAATTGGTTTAAAAGGGTTTCAGAGTCATACCAAAAATATCGGTTAAGTGCAACGGACCAGTTTTTGATTTTAGAGCGAAGCTTTTTAACGGACGTTCGAACTAAAACTAGAAAATTTGGTCCTTGGCCTAAATCCACCGCAAATGAAGATTGTATAAATATTCTTATTCCTTCAAGAACATGTTTCTGTAAAAAGTTCAGTTTGAAAATGAACCATAAAATATCTGAGTCTGCCTCAAAGAATGGCGTTTTTTTACGATATATTAATGAAATGCACTCACAAACTTAAGTAGGTTTCATATTACAGATATCCTAAACCAGTTGCATGTGTTATTAAAACAAAGATTGATCTCTAAATATAAGATATTGCTTCAGAATTGTCTTCGTCAAGAACTTCGCTCGTTAAGGGGTGACCCACTACACCCAATCTTTTTTCTACAGATTTCTGGAGTATTACTTTGAATTTTGAGGTGTAGTTGTTGGGGTTAGTTAGTTATTGTGTCGTTATTAGTGTTTTTGCATGTGATTTAAATGGATTTGGTTCGAACTTTGGTTCATATATTATTGGTTCGTTGAAATATTTTCGGCAGAGGTGGCAAAAAAAAATTATTTTTTTACAATTATTAGCTTATTAATGAAGTGAAATGAAGTCGTAGGGATTTGGTTTGAACTTTGTTTCATATTTTATTGGTTTTAATTTTTTTTACAATTTCATTTCAACATTAACTATTTCTAACAATTTCTGCAAGTATTTTTGACCGGGCCCACTGTGCACCGGGCCAAACAACAAGTGTGACAGCAGTATTGAAAATCATGAAAAAGCAATTAAACTTGGCCACCTGTGTCACACACCCATCCAACTTCATTTTGTTTCCCCCGTCCCCCCCCCTCCTGACTTCGACATAAGTTAATTGTGGGCAAAGCGCAGACCGCAATTACCGCAAGGACAGCACCAAGAGGGTGCATCGTCAAAAGTTCACTTGACACACGACACACACTAGACCATGATGAGAATGTTGATGTTGGGGACCGCAAAAACCGCATCAAGTTTACCAGTTGTCGTTTACTTGGCCATTAACTTAATAATTACAAAATGCATAATTTAATAGCAGCAACAAATTATATGGCAAATGTTTTAAAAAAGGAAACACGGCCATTAAGGAAATTATGCTTAATGTCTTAGAATTAAATGTAGTCCACACACAGTTCATTCAGTCTTCAATCACGCACATTATGTTGATGCCGCTCTTGCCCAGATTTACGCCCTCCAGTGCCGACTCCTGTTGCTGACGCATATAGATTAAAAACTGAATAATCACATAGAACAAATTATTTCGATCGTAGACACAATTGTGCAGCTCCTTGTCACTGATGAAATTAAACTTGGGATTTAGCTGATTGTTGGTACTTAGAATGGCACAATGGGCCTTGTTATGTACAGCATTCACAATGTCCTTAGTGGAGCGTTTCTCGTCACGCATTAGCACATAGCGAGAATGAAAGGGTCGTCCCCCACCCTGAGGCAAGGGCATCAATTGACTGTCCAAATAGACGCAGAACAAATGGAAGAGAATCTGTAAGAGAGAAGAGAATGATTTTAAATTAAATAGTCATTTTTTTTAAACAAAAATAATTCATTTAAATGAAAGGATATAAAACACTCAAACCCAGAAAATATGTATGCCAAAAGGCTTTACTGTTGGTAGATAATCCAACCCTTCCACCTAACCGGCCTACATGATTCGTCTGGAAACATAAACTTGTAATTCTTAAGAAATAATAAATACAGCAACAATCGTACAACCATTGGATCAAAGAGCTTTTTCCATGATTTAGGAACATTTTTTGCAGAAAACATTTCGATTAATTTTTAATGCAACCGAAAAAATATTTCACTGACTGACTTTTGGAAACATTCAGCATAAAATATAAATTATAAAAAAACGAGAAGGCAAAGCTAACTTCGACTGTGCCGAAGTTTTAATACACTTGAAAAACTTTACTCCAACTGATTTAACCGGTAAAATATATATAAGATATAGATATCAGATATCTAAAATTTTTAAATCATTGATAATAAAATTTGATACCATAAAAAAACACTTTTTTCTTAGTAAAACACATTTTCCGACCGATCGGTCCTATGGCAGCTATATGCTATAGTCATCCGATTTTGATACATTTTTTCAAAATTATGTGAAAGCATATAAAACTAATATATACCAAGATTGGGGACGCTACGATAGAAAACAAAAAATTTTTTCTCACTAGAACTAGTTTTTGGACCGACCGTTTATATGGCAGCTATATGCTATAGTCATCCGATTTTGATAAATTTTTCCAGAATTGTGTGGAATCATAAAAAACTAATATATACTACGATAGGAGACGGTACAATGGAAATCAAAAATGTATTTCTCACAAAGACTTATTTTTCGACCGATCGTTCTTAAGGCAGCTATATGATATAGTCACCCGATCCGGCTGGTTCCGACATATTAGTTGCGTGCAGTAAAAAGAAGACTCTGTGCAAAATTTAGTGACTAGTTCGCGTAGAAACAGACAGACGGACGGACGGACAAGCGGAAATGAACTCAGCTTGTCGTCCTGATCAAGAATATATATAGTTTATGGGGTCGGAAATGAATATTTCTATGCGTTACAAACTTCTGGGCAAAATTAATATACACTTTTCAAGTGTATAAAAATATTTCAATGACTGACTTTTGGAAAAAATTCATCTGTTCAGAATCATTGAACTATGATGACTGAACTGCTATAGAAGATCAGATTTGTTTCTATGTCTACTGATGCAGGATTGAAAGAGTACACGTTCATTGATGTCGACCAGTTTATAGAGAGTTAATTGCTTTCATACAAACGAAGAATTAATAAATATGAGCGATAGTAAAACAATATCAATTTCTGATCCTTTATAAAGCCACTACAGAAAATTTGCTAAGGAAAATATTGGAATATTTTGTAATCCGTCTGAATTTCATATTCTGGGGCCGTTTTCATATGATGTCTTCAACATTGAGGCTACTTAAACTTGCCGCTAAGGAAATTTCGTTGTCATAGGTAAACTTTAGCTTGTGACTGGGTGCTTACTTGGTGGGCAGATCATCCATCTTGCCTTCAAGTTAACTTTTATATTTTTTAAAAATAAGAAAAATTTCAAAGATGAGTTGAACCTAGGTCTCCGCACTGAAGCCAAATATGGTATCCATTGCACCACAACCGACCAAATAATTTGGCAATAAAAATCCTACTCGCACTGGCAACTCGCTTCAAAGCTCTAGCGAGGAGTTGCCACGTTTTCACAAAAGCTCTGGATTTTGCTTACATCAAGAAAGCAGAAATGTCTTAGACGGGATTTACATGATGAAGCAAACTTCATGAAGTTTTCTAAGCTGGCGAGAGATTTAAAAATGCCGCTAAATATCACGCCTACTATGAAAACTTCATGAAGTTTGCTTCATGGTAAATTCGACTAAGATCCCGCATTTATCATAAAGTCGCCTTCTGCTAAAGTAGACTGTAAAGGCAAGATATGAAAACAGCCCTAAGTGTAACCAGGTTACTTCTGAAGTAGCCTCACTTCGGTTCATTGCTTTTTACTCTCTTCATTAATGGTCTACCTTAAGTGCTGGCTCAATGTCGAGTTCTTATGTAGTCGAATGATGTATAGCTATGTTTAACACATAAAGATTTGGTCTCTTGCTATGATTTGCAAAGATGACTTGGATGCATTTTAGTCACAGTGTCAGTACAATCTCCTTAAGTTTATGACATTTTATTGAGGCCTGCCACAACTGATACTGATACTAGGTATGCTTTGCACGAACCGTTTTGTGTCCTTTGCGCTGATTACTACTTATAAACCTGTACTAAGTAATCAGTATTATTTTTTAAGGGCCTTAGATCAAATAATATAAGTTTTTTGTGGAGCTGAAAGTAGGGATGCCGGAAATAGTATTGATATCAGGGCTGCAAACCCCTCTAATTTTGACAGGGGTTCGGTTCGGGGTTCGAACCCTTACCTTACTCTGGGGGTTCGGTTCCACACCGGTTCCCTTCAAATTAAGAACCGGGGTTCCGGTTCGGGGTTCTTCAGATAGCATTTTATATATTTATGTACATAATGAATAATTCATTAGAATTTGACGAGACGAGATGCCCTATAATCTGCTGCCTGATGGCTTGGAAGTCAAGCACATAAGTGATCTGTCTTGATTGATTGATTGTATGTATGTTTAGAAGAGTTAAGCGATTCTGCCAACTTGCACTCAAAAAAACTCCTGCAAAAAAACACGGCCACTTTTGGCCTTAAAAAAAGGAAATGAGCTTTATCTGCGTACCCGTGATTTAGTATCTGTGATTGACCATATCGGCGTAACTGTGATTAAGTCACATTGACTGGCAGTCATCATATCACACTGTTACTTCAAATATGCAGTCACTGTGTGATTTTATGATTGTCAGTGACCGTGACTTAATCACAGACACGCCGGGTTGTCTCATCCCTAACTTATAGTGTGGCTGAACCGTACATACATTTCCGAGAATTCAGTCAGAATTATTTTTTCTACAAATGGGACCGTCACAGTACGGCTTTGACTGGCATATTGTGAGAGTGAAATGTTAAAAAAAAACTTTATTTGTTATTTGGTTAAAAAAAATGAAGAAATTTAAATAAAGTGCAACTTTCCCTTGTATTCACAGTGCCATTGTATCTCCATACGAACAAAATAATACACAGAAATACGGTTTCAGATGCAAATTGAATTCCCTTGCTTGAAGTTGTGTAAAATAACACAGTCCAGTCTTTTGTTGCGGATGGGAAAAAGTGTCGCCGTCCATACATGGGCATATGAATGGATACATTATTCTTCATAATAATCAAATATTTTAAACCATCAAAGTGCAAAAATAAATTCTATGCTTGCCAATTTATTTTTAGAACCGAACCCCATCAATAAGAAAACATGGTTAGGTTCGGGTTCGGGTTCTCGTGATTAATTTAAATTGGGTTCGGTTCCCGGTTCGGTTCAGGGATCACCAGAACCTGAACCGAACCGGTTCTGAAGGGTTCGGTTCCGGACCGCTTTGCAGCCCTGATTGATATATCGAATATAGATATTTTTACAGAAAAAAAACGATATATCAAAGGCGAATATAATTTTGGAATATTTTTGACGATATTTTTACGTTCTGGAAAATTTGGCATTCGCATATGGTCATTTTCTGAGTTACGTACGTTGGCGATCTAAGTAAAATATCCTCCTTATAAACCTAGTGGTACATAGCGTTCGGGTGTACTTTTAAACAAGGTATAACAGATCGCTTTAGTTACAATTTTATAATCGAAACTTAGAATAAAATGCGAGAATGCCTTAAGATAGTTGTAAAACTCAGCCTAGGGGGCACAATAGATCAAGACTGGTCGCACAATGCCCGTAATTTCAACGACATCATTCAATAAACTTTCGAATCGAGGATCTTAAAACAGCGGCTGTTGTGAAAGGCGATATTATTTATAATTTTAATCGTCTTACTAGACTCTGTCGCACAATATCAATTAAATAACACAAATTTCGCGGGGCAATAGGTCAGATTTTTGAATGACTTAAATTTTGTTGAATCTAAAATGTTGGTTCGGAAAACCTATTTTTATACCTGGGCTTAAATTGGGTCATAAAATGACAAATACCAGAAAATGATAAATGTTTAGCCTTAAAAATTAACGAAATTTAATTCAAAATGAGGAAATGGGAAAAAAGAAAACAAGAGGTTCGGTTCAAAGTAATAGAAAAGTCGAATTTCTGGGTACGAATCGATTCGATTGAAAACCGGTTTGCAGCCTTGGATAAAACCACATAGACCAGCGGAATTTGCATTTTAAAATCTAATCTGTAAACCGTAATAAATCAATGATAACAAACAAAACGAGAGCGTAAGTTAAAGTCGGCCCTGCTCGACTTCGATATACCGTTACTCAGGATATCAACATGTCCAAATTGTGGGAGATATGAGTTTTTTTCCAATTTGCGGGGGAGGCAACTCTACTATAGCTCATCTGATCAGGAAATGATGTATGGCTGATCGATAGGTAATTATTATTAAAATATATGTCTAGAGGGTTCAAACAATCTATTTTCAAAATTGTGGGAGATATGAGGTATTTTTTAAATTGCGGGGGCGTGAACTTTTCTATCGTTCATCTGATCAGGAAACGATGTATGGCGGATCGATAGGTAGTGATGATTAAAATATATGTCTAGAGGGTTCGAACAGTCTATTTTCAAAATTGTGGAAGATATAAGGTTTTTTTCAAATTGCGGGGGCGGCATATTTTCTATCGTTCATCTGATCAGGAAATGATGTATGGCTGATCGATAGGTAATAATTATTAAAATATATGTCTAGAAGGTTCAAACAATCTATTTTCAAAATTGTGGGAGATATGAGGTATTTTTCAAATTGCGGGGGCGGCAACTCTACTATAGTTCATCTGATCGAAAAATGATGTATGGCGGATCGATAGGTAATGATGATTAAGATATATGTCTAGAAGGTTTGAACAGTCTATTTTCAAAATTGTGGGAGATATGAGGTTTTTTCAAATTGCGGGGGCGGGAGGGGCGTGGCAAAAATTTGAAACAAACTTGATCTGCGTGCAGACAATACAAGTTTACACTGAAAATTTGGTAGCTCTAGCTCTTAAAGTCTCTGAGATCTAGGTGTTCATACAGACGGACGGACAGACGGACGGACGGACAGACAGACAGACGGACATGTCTATATCGACTCGGCTATTGATGCTGATCAAGAATATATATACTTTATGAGGTCGGAAATGCTTCCTTCTGCCTGTTACATACATTTGCACGAACTTAGTATACCCTTTTTACTCTACGAGTAACGGGTATAAAAAGTGGAGGTTGTTTTTATCAGATGCTCGAGGCTGTTTGAAGACTGAATGTTAAAGTTGCTATTGAAAAAAATTTATCAAATACCAATTTGAAAATACAAATTTGAAAAGCATTTCATGGTGTAAAAAAAAATAAATTTTATCAAGAAAACATGGAAAAATGTTTAGTTTGACGTTGATTCTAGATGCTTTCCAAAATTCCAATTATTGCTGGTAAAATATTGAAGAGAATATATACGAGGTTCATCTGATAAGAACTCGATCTCGAGAATTAATGGCTCTTATACAGAAATCTCCAAATGTAAAGCATTCAATCAACGAGGGTCAAAAAAGCTGAAAAATGTATGGACAGTATAGGTCAAGGTTCTTTAGTTATTACAAGAGTGAGACAGACAACGTTTGCATCAATAGGAATATGGGTACAGATTTTATAGGAGACGTTTTAACCAAGGGGCTGCGAAATGCAAGCCTTTTGGAAGTGCTATTCAGCACACACTCTCAACAGTATTTGGGGTTTGATCGAACTATGTTAAAATGGATTGATTGCCTCGTAGAAAAGTGCCTCATTGCTCTAGCTTTATCAGCTCTTGTTTCAAAAGAGCTGGCGGAAATTTGGTAAAACCGTCGACTGATAAGAATTTTTAAAAATCCTACTTATCCAAAACGGCTTATAAAAAAAACTTACAGCAGCATCGGTGGGTAAATGTTCACCCCAGGCCTTGCCATTATGTGTATTGCCCGAATTCCAACGATAATCGGCTATGCACGAGCCCTGCGATAGCTCCTTAATGCGCTGCACCAAATACTCCTGATTGTTAAAGGTATCCAAAAAGGGCAACAACATGGGCAACATGGGAGCACAAGTGTGCACAAAATGTTGATTCTCGGCGGTCTTGCGTAAACGTTCCAAGCCCACGGCACCAATTTTTAGGTCACTTAGACCACGCTGTCTAAACACATCATCCACATGCTGAATCTCCTTGACCAGACGCTGCAGTATGGTGGTGGACATCCACTGGAATAAATCACAAAAATTAGAAAATTTAATCCTTCATTTTGAGCCCTTCTCACTTACATATCTCAAGTTGGCCACATATTGTGATAATTTGTCGGTGGAGATGCGTTTAATGACCTCCGAGTTGCTATCCTTGAACTGAAAGGTACCAAACTCTTCTATGGAGGTGGGAGCATTTTCGGTATTGGCCACTGGCGCTGGAGCCAGCTGATAAATGGTGGTCTTAAGCATGTAGGCGGCACTATTGCAATAGTTCCAAAAGGAATTGGCTGAGCCCATATTCTGCATATTGGGGGCATCTGTGGTCTCGGCATAGCTACGCTCTCGCTCGGCTTTTTTCATGAGAGCCGGCAATTTGCGCGGATCAGTAAGGAAATCCTCACGACGCACTTCGGCATAGGGTGACATATAAGCGGATTCATTGCTTAAATTGCTGGCATTCAATGACTGATTCTGCATCAGGGGCGAGGTATTGTAGGAGGCATTGGCCTGTTGTTGTTGGGGTGTACGTGTGGGACTGGGACTGCGACGCATGGATTGCGCACCCCAGCAAGAGTCCTCGAAGGAGGAATGCCAATTGATAATGGGCACATCATCATCCATATCCGAATCCGGATCAAAATGGCGCGGTTTTCCGGGCCGGACGGCTGCGCACGCTTCTAAATGAGTTTTCTGTGGAGTCAAAAAAGGGATTAATGGTATAGTTAGCTTTAATTTCACTAACTCACCATTTTGGTCATCCAGCAGACACTTCTGATAGTCAGTTCCCGCCAGCTGGCCGCCTCCACCGCCGCCCAGCAGAAACCACAAATATTTGGCAAAACAGGCCAGGGCACTCAGGGCCACCAGTACGGCCAGTGAATACTCGGCCAGGTACCAGTAGGTACGCCTTACACTTCCGCAAATTTGCGATAGATCAAACACAATCAGAGCCAATATCAAAATGTTAATTGAGCCCCATTTAAGGTAATGTCGCGCCTGGGCGCCCGATAGCCGCAAATCCAATGAAGATTCCACCACGGGATTACGACGCAGCGGAGAACTGTCAATGATGGTTAATTGATTGAGCCAAAAGGATTAATTAGCCACAAACTTACCAATTATTTCTAGTGTAATTCATTTTTTACTAACAATTTTAACAAAAAATGCCGCCTAAAATTGGCGCAGATGGAGACGCTTTAAGAGCAATTAGAGATGCGCGCGTTATGCGAATTGTAAACGAGTCACGATAAGTCACAACGTGTTCGTGAGTAATCACTGTTTGTGCATACGTGATTGGTGCGTATTAAAGTTTTATAGTGTGAATAAATATAATTCATGCAGGATTGACATTTTCTTTTTTTTTTAATAATGGCAATATTTCCTTGTGTAAATGTTGCCGTTTGGTTTAGGTACCTGTTAAAAGAAAAAAAGACTCACGCGCGCACCTCCAATAGAAACCCGCTATTAGGGCGACCGCACTCGATTGAAAGATAAATTAGGGCGACCGCACTCGATTAATGAGAATGGTTGGCTGCCGTTTTTTTGAATGCGTATTTAAAATCAGACACGAGCCGCAAAAAGTCAGCAAAACGAGTCAGCAAAAAGTGATCCCCTGACTCTGCTAACAATAAGTGTTAGTGAAAGAGAGAGCAAGCACGCATTAAACGTTAAAGGACAAAAAAACAAACGAATCGGCAGCCCACAAAAACATCTTATACTTATTCCATCATGGACACCAGTAGCCGAACGCATTCGTTTTTTCAAAAAGCATTTTTATTAGAGAGAAAGATTCAGACGCCTCTCAATTTGTGGCGCTGTTAAGAGATATTACGCATGTACTATTTAAGGGTCACTTCTAGCCATTTTAGTACCAATTGGCCTCTCCCAAAAAAAGTTTGGACTTTTATCGATAAAAGCTCCATACAACTCTTTCATGTTTGACCACGTTTGATATCGATTAACGATTAATCAAAAACTTACCTCGGCACTGAAATGGAATTAACTCGTGAACATTTTCGTGCAATCATTTTTCACAACTTTCGACGTGGAATATCACGACAATAGTGCAATGATGTACTTAAATCTTTGTATGACGATGAAGCACCATCCAATAGCACTGTGTAAAATTGGTTTAATGAATTCGAAGGTCGTGAAGGTCGTCAAAAAACAGTCGTTGTGCCAGAAAACATTGATGCCGTGCGTGAACTGGATAATGCAAGATCGTCATGTTAAATACCGTGAGATAGAGGCATCCTTGGGCATTTCTTCCACCAGCATACATTCGATGTTGCATGAACACCTCGTTCTCGTTGGATCCCGCACAATTTGACCATCGCTCAAAAAAAGGCTCGTGTGGATTGGTGCAAAGGTATTTTGAAAAAATATAATCGCGTTTATATATATATAAAGACGTTTATAAGATCGTCACACGTGACGAATTATGGATCTAAGCTTATGAGCCCGAAACAAAACAGCAATCGACCGTGTGGGTCTTCGAAGACGAGCCAAATCCAACGAAAGTCGTTCGTGGAAGAAGCACTTCGAAGCAAATGGTCGCCTGTTTCTTCGGTAAAAATGGTCATGTGGCGACTTTTCCGCTTGAGCAACGTAGGACGATCAATTCTGAGTGGTACACCACAATTTGTTTGCCTGAAATCTTCGGAGAAATTCGAAAAACGAACAAGAGAAGACAGATCATTGCGCACCATGACAATGCGAGCTCACACATCAGGGTGATGGGTCATCCGCCGTACAGCCCTGACTTGGCACCCAATGACTTCTTTTATACCCGCACAACAAGGGGAAAAATGCGTGGTCAACGATTTTCGTCGCCAGAAGATACTGTTGAAGAGTTAAAAAACCATGTTTTGGAGGTGTCAGAATCGAGTTGGAAAAAGTGCTTCGACAATTTTTTTTTGGGCAGGAAGGGTATAAATCTTGCTGGAGAATACTTTGAAAAACAATAAAACCATTTTGGACCCCAAATAGTCGTGTTTTCTTTGTTCCGCAAGAAATAAAAAATATCGTGGACTATCAATGGCTTTAAATTTGTTGTCTCAAAGTTTTTATTGTTCAAACATGATATTATAGAGGCTCTACGGAGAAATATTCAAATGCATAGTTTAAGATTCTTTTGAAAGTATTACAAAATCAGTTTATCTTTTTATTTTTAAAGGCCTCTTTCCAGAAGACATACAAATTTATTTCGGCACAATACATATTAAATTCATATGAATAGAAACACTTTTGAACGCTCTAAAAGCTGAAAGCTTTTGAAAAGCTGTCTTATTCATATGAAGCATAGTGCCGAAATAAATTTTTATGACAATTCAATTTGATGAATTTTCTACATAAAGGCCTCATTCCAGATGGTATAAAAATTTATTTCGGCACTATGCTTCATATGAATAGAAACACTTTTGAACGCTTTGAAAGCTGAATGCTTTTGAAAAGCTGTCTTATTTATATGAAACATAGTGTCAAAATAAATTTTTATGCCAACTGGAATGAGGCCTTAAGCCAAGTACTCAGATCGACAAAAAATTTATTTCGTCACAATATTTCATACAAATACATACAGTTTTCGATAAGCTGTCAGAAAGTGATTTTATTTATTTGAAATACTGTGACAGAATGAATTTTTTGTCGATCTGAGTACTTGGCTTTAATAAAAAAAATTATTTTATGGTCGAATTTTGCTTAAAAAAGGAATGTTTCACTTGGCCTCGGTCCATCTCAAGGCGCGTTTTCGCCTCTTACGCTTGCCCAACACATGTGAACCTAATCCTAGACCCGGCAGAGGTGCCAACTGTAGCAGCAGTGGATTACTTATTAAGGCAGCGGCTATACCCAGCACAGTGGCCCCAGCCAAGGGAATAAGAAAACTTTTGGCCAATAAAGCTTTCTGTGACAACTCGGGTGTGCCCTTATGTGAAATTAGTTCATGATGTTCCAAGGGATAAGAATAATCTCCATAATGTCCGGGCTCGGGTCGTGGCCGATAGACATGATAGGGTGGACCCACTTCAGCACTCGAACTGCCATAGCCACTGCCATAATTGTGACTGAGATCAGGACCAGGTCGGGGTCTATATTCATAGGGATAAGAGTGAGCTTCATAGGCATAGCTTTTACCGCCACTTCCAGCTGATCCATAGTGACCTGGTGGTAGGTTAGGTTTAAACTAAGTTTTCCTTTTCAAATTGATATGATTATAATACTCACCCACACCAATTCTATCCTGTAGGGCAGCTGCTCCTCCATTAGTCCGTTGCCATTTGTCATAAGCCTCGCTTAGATTCTCATTTAAGTTATCGCCTGGTCTCTCTAAATTTGAACTTAAGGGTTTTGAAATAAAACCATTAGCTGAGTTATCCATTTTAATAGATCCGGGTCCTCTATAGAACTCGGGCGGCGGTTCATAACTTTTTCCCGTCGCCGAACTGGCTAAATCCAATTTAACACTAGCCTGTCGCTTCTTGGGCTTTAAGGGTTTCCATGAATCCGCGGTACTTGAATTCTGCGCCAGAGTCAGGCAGAGACAAGCCAAACTCACGGCTGGCAGCAGTAGTTTCTGTTTCAGGGCAAACATCACAACTAACCCATCGCCCCCGTCTAGCCAGTAATTTTATAAAAAGTCTTTGGGCGATATGTCATCATATTTGGCGCTAAATTGAGGTCTGACAATTTTCAGTTGAAAATTGTGGCAGACGACGCTTCGCTGGCATTGGAGTTTGGCTGCCTCTGCCTCTGCCTCTGCAACATCCAATGGGCAATTAGTATCGCCAGCTTTTGGAGACTTGGAATTCTTTCTTCATATTTGTGGTCCCCCCTCCTCTCCAACTATTTGGCATTTCATCAGCGGATTCACTACGCGTGTAGTTGGCAATTTGTGGCTAGCTGGGGGATTATTGAAATAAAGTTGAACAGGTGGCGGTTGTGAAGGAAATTATGCAAATTATCTACGCCCTTGTAGGAGCACATACATATATTTATACACAGAAGTAATTGAAGAAGTTATCGCCACTTAACTTTTGCTTACTTATGTTAAATCTGAGATATGATTCGGAAAAGAATCTCGAATTCTCGTTTTCGAATCCGATTGATCGGAATTGGTGAAGGATCTTATTTTCAATAAACGATTTGAAAATTCGGTTTAAATATTTTGCCATCAAAACAGTCGAAAGAACATAAATGTAAATTTGAAGTTATTCGCGGAATAAGAGAATCGATTTCTGAAAACGGGAATATTTATTAATTCCGATTCCGCATAATTTTATCGAAATCGGAAACGGGAAGAGGCCAAATCGACTCGTTCTTATATATATTTTTTTGGAAAAAGCAAATTATGTAAATCAGTTTCCCTTTTCATAATGTTGAAGCCTTTTCGAAATAATGATAAGCGGTATGAAAAGTGGCGCGTCTGGGCATTCCCGAAAAAGGTTTGAAGTCGCGACCTACTTAACGTACAAAATAGTGACTTAATAGGCTATAAATATACCCTTAAGAATATGTAGAAGTTTTTTTAGACTGGATCTAGTACCAACATCAGCACAAATATAACTCCCACGGACATAAAGCCCATATAAACAATTTCGATCGCAACTTTGAAATATAACTCAGAACTTTACTGGGCCATTGGGGGTTAAGTCCGAATTTGGATTTGAATTTTTTTGACAACAAATATACTAATCCCTCTTCTCTATCTACATCGCTCATTTAATTCAATAAATTCGGAAATGGTTTAAAGTTTTTAAAGTGTTTTACTGTTACAAGACCTATAACTTCGAATCTAACGAGAAAAACATAGGCAAAGCTAACTTCGACTGTGCCGAAGTTTTAATACACATGAAAACTTTACTCAACTGATTTAACCAGTAAAAATATATAGGATATAGATATCAGATATTAAAAATTTTAAATCATTGACAAAAAAATAGGATACCATAAAAAAACTTTCTTGAAAAACACATTTTCCGACCGATCGGTCCTATGGCAGCTATATGCTATAGTCATCCGATTTTTATAATTTTTTAAAAAATTTGTAAAAGCATATAAAACTAATATCTACTAAGATTGGTGACGCTACGATGGAAAACAAAAAGTTTATCTCACTAGAACTTGTTTTTTTGACCGACCGTTTCTATGGCATCTATATGCTATAGTGATCCGATTTTGATACATTTTTCCAGAATAATGTGAAATCATATAAAACAATCATATACCAAGATTAGTGACGCTACGATGAAAAACAAAAAAAGGTTTTCTCACTAAAACTTATTTTCCGACCGATCGTTCCTATGGCAGCTATATGATATAGTCATCCGATTTTGTAAATTTTTCGAAATTGTGTGGAAGCATATAAAAGATATACTACGATGAAAAACAAAAGTTTTTCCCACTAGAACTAGTTTTTTGACCGCCGTTTTATGGCAGCTATATGATATAGTCATCCGATTTTGATAAATTTTTTCACAATTATGTGGAAGCATATAAAACTAACATATACCAAGATTAGTGCCGCTACGATGGAAAACATCAAAGTTTTTCTAACTAGAACTAGTTCTTAGACCGATCGTTCCTATGGCAGCTATATGATATAGTCATCCGATCCGGCCGGTTCCGACATATTAGTTGCGTGCAGTAAAAAGAAGACTCTGTGCAAAATTTCAGTTCGATAGCTTTAAAACTGAGAGACTAGTTCGCGTAGAAACAGACAGACGGACAGACGGACGGACGGACAGACGGAATTGAACTCAGCTCGTCGTCCTGATCAAGAATATATATTGTTTATGGGGTCGGAAATGAATATTTCTATGCGTTACAAACTTCTGGGCAAAATTAATATACACTTTTCAAGTGAATAATGATATATATATAATATGTCTTAAATAGAAAATCGAGTTCAAATAGTCCTTTAAGGATTTTAGTAAAACAAACCCAATCTTTACTTTAAATTATGATGTTTTTGAAGCAAAAAACATTAATTTGGGTGCCATAAATAAGATGGCACAACTGAATTAAGTCGCTCTTACGTGGAGAGTATAAAAGATAACTATATGAAAATTTTACCCAAAAATAGATTATGAAAGAGCAAAGATTTCTGCATCATTAACTCAAAAATCGTTTTTTTTTTGAGCTATGCCGGTATTGAATTAAGTGAGCGATATATAAAAGAGTTTGTCCTCACTGACTGACTGACTGATTGGCAATCTACGTAGAGCCTGAACGGTAAGAGATAGAAGGCTGAAACTTTAACAAAAGTTTCCATATGAGTTGAAAGTGGGCACTAGGGCGGGGTTTTGGAAAGTTCCACCCCTAAGGGGTGGAAAACTCCCGGAATAGCTACAATGGGGAAAATTTTGATTTTCATCCTATTGACTTCAAATTTGGTTTGTAAGTAAAGTAAGCGAAATAATTGGACACCTGTTTCCCAGATTTCGAAAATCCACCCCCAAGGAAAATGGCCGGAAAATTCTTCATGGAAAAACTATTTTTCATCTGATTGACTTCAAACTCGGTTTGTAAGAATAGTTTAATTGGATAATTAGACATGAGATTTTACAATGATGGAAAATCATCCCGAAAAGTCGGAAAATTCCCGGAAAATTCTATATGGAAATAAGCATTTTTTCACCGATTGACTTTAAACTCGGTTTGTATGGATAGTATACAAAATAATTAGGCATGTGATTTTTTGTTGGTGGCAACTAAAACCACAAGGAAAATGCCGGAAAAAATTCAAAACAATTTTTCATCCGATTGACTTTAAACTCGGTTTGTGATGGATAGAATGAAATATAATTAGGCATCAGATTTTCCGATGTTGGAAAATCCACCCGAAAAGTAGGGAAATACCCGCAAAATTCAATATGCAAAAAACAACTTTTCATCCAAATGGCTTCAAACTCGGTTTGTTAGGAAAGTATGCCAAATAATTAGTCATATGATTTTTAGATTGTGGAAAATTCTCCCCCACAAGGAAAATGCCTGGAAAATTCATTATTGAAAAATCTATATTTTCATCCGATTGACTTCAAATTCTGTTTGTAATAATTAGACATGTGATTTCTCGGTGGTGGAATGAATGGTAGATGAAAAATAATGTTCTAATTGTTTAAAAAAAAACTCGTTTGTTTTCCATCGCAGCGTCACCAATCGTGGTATATATTAGTTTTATATGCTTCCACATAAGTCTGGAAATGTTTGTTTTGGAAAGGCAGCAACACAGATATCAGTTGAATGAGCAATTTAAACGCAAAAGTCTGTTTTTTCTAATCTGAGATCGATTAGACATGAACAGCTCAGGAATATATGATGCGTATTGTCTTATTTGCGTCCTTGTGATACCTTGCTGTCCATTTCTTTTAGGCTTCAGTCCTAAGTGTATCTGAAAAGGAAGACTAACTATTGGTTATCTAGGCCCATTTGGAGGCTTGCTTGCAAACTTATAGATTGGAAGTTTATTAGAAAATAAGAGCTTAAATGTTTTGTTTTCCGTCGATTCAGGGCAGGGCAGAAACAGAGAAAGTGTGAGACGGACTCCTACTTATCAGATGTCTATTGAGGGCTTTGCGTTTCTACAGGCCTGCACGTTGCCATAGGCATACCTACGTTCTCGCTATCGGAACTGAGTTTTACGTTCGGTGGCTTTGGGACCCAAATGAGGTACTTGTAGGACTGCTAATTATTCTGAAGCTAAAACTAAAATCTGGGATTCAGGGGTTCCAGAAACGAAACCATATATTCCTAACGGCTTTGCATCCTCATGTAAAATCTGCGTCTTTGTGGCTAACAAGGTTTATTATTGATTTGCCCCTTGTACTATTGCATAATATTGCCCTGTGTGACCTTAGCTAAACAAACTGAAATGTAGAAAATAAAATAATTTGCTTACCAAGTCACAGAGACAACAATAACCAATAAATATTCATAAAGATAATTTACCCATAAGCCCATAAAAAGACCCACAATCAGATGTACTTTACTCCCCGGGATAATTGGTGGTATTAATTGGGATTCACTCATAAATAATAGAAATATAATTATCTTTCAGTTTTCTATTTTTCCAATATATTTTTGCATTTATCTCGTACATTTATGTAATTGCCATTTGGTATACATTTGTTTAATATATTTTATATATATATATATATATATATATTTATTGTAAATATAAATATGCACAATTCATTAACTTGGTTAATGTTCTCTAAAGTAAAGCAGAATGTTTTTTGGTTTTGGTTTTGGTAAACAGACACATACATATATATTAGATGCTACAGTTAAATCTGAGACTAGACACTTGGATAATGCATACATATCTGTGTATAATACTGGCTTGAGTTCGAATGATTAGTTTATTATATATATTAATATAGTGAGATATTTCTCAGCCGATGTTCTGGCGAGCGCTTTCATACATTTTCGGAATTGACTTCTTTTTTTTTTTATTTGTTGCTTCCTCTACCCTGGACATTGAGAACACTTTAAGACGATTAGATACGGATTAGGATTACTTGTTGTATTGTTGGGATTAGCTGATGGAGTTTGTTTTTAGTTCAAGGGCGAACGCTTGCCCCAGCCGCCGTGCAACTTTTGCCACTGATCACGCTTGCCCCACACACCCTTCAAATTATTCCAGGTGGGTTCCCGCTTGCCCCAGGAGCCACGAAACTTGTTCCAGCCCTCGGCCTGACGACGCTTACCCCAGGCCACATTCATATTCTTCCAGGCACGTTTGTCCAGACTATTGTTACCCGACTCCGGATCGCTGTACTCTTCGATATCCTCATTGGATGGTGGCTGTTGCGCTGGCTGCAACACATCCTGATTGCTGGCCATACGCTCAAAGGTATTCCAATCCAGGGTATTGGTACCGTCCGTTATTACTAATGGCACAAAATGTCCCGTCATATAGATATCATCTACGGGTCCTGGACCAAGACCCAAATCGCTGGACCGCTTACCCCAGGAACTTTGCAGCGATTGCCAGGCCCGTTTGTTATTGTTGTAGAGTTCATTATCGTTGAGCTGATCCACCACTTGCTCGGACAGGCCACTGGGTTCATTACTATTGGAGGTGGTGGTGCTGGCCAGGCTCAAACTATTGGCACGACTGCAAAGGAGCAGCAACAGTAGACCGCCAGCGGAACTTAATCTTGTCTTTGTCGGGGCCATTTTTTTACTGTAAAGAAGAAAAATTAGTAAGAGAGTTGGAATCTAGTGATACGACTACTAAATACCCTGTACCTCAAATTTGGCCTTCGAATATAAACATTCACACATACACACACACGGCTATCCCTCCCTCTCCAACATGCAGAGTAAAGCAAGCAAAATTTATTAGTGTGACTTCCGTGTTTTTTGTCCGATTTTATTAAGATTTTTGTAACATTTTAATAAAAGGCTTAAGGCTATCTTTAAAATGGCTGCTTTGATAGAAGCAAGCATACTTATTTGTGTATAACTTCCGTGTTTTTTGTCCGATCTTTTTCAGATTTTAAGAATATATAGATAAAAGGCTTTAGTAAATTTAAATAAAATTTCAAGGCTCTAACTTCCAAATGGTGGCTTTAATAGCAGCTAGCTAAATTCATTTGTGTAAAACTTCCGTGTTTTTTGTCCGATCTTGTTAAAGTTTTCAGAATTTATTGATAAAAGGCTTAAGTAAATTTAAATAAAATTTTAAGGGTCTATCTTTAAAATGGCGGCTTTGATAGCAGCAAGCATAATTAATTTGTGTATTACTTCCGTGTTTTTTGTCCTATCTTATTCAGATTTTAAGAATATATAGATAAAAGGTTTAAGTAAATTTAAATAAAATTTCAAGGCTCTAACTTCCAAATGGTGGCTTTAACAGCAGCTAGCTAAATTCATTTGTGTAAAACTTCCGTGTTTTTTGTCCGATCTTGTTTAAGTTTTCAGAATTTATTGATAAAAGGCTTAAGTAAATTTAAATAAAATTTTGAGGGTCTATCTTTAAATAGGCGGCTTTGATAGCAGCAAGCATTATTAATTTCTGTATCACTTCCGTGTTTTTTGTCCTATTGAATGAAGACTTAAAAAATATATAGATAAAAGGCTTAAGTAAATTTAAATAAAATTTCAGGGCCTTAACTTTTAAATGGTGGCTTTAAAAGCAGCAAGCTAAATTCATTTGTGTATAACTTCCGTGTTTTTTGTCCGATCTTGTTCAGATTTTTAAAATATATAGACAAACGGCTTAAGTAAAATTAAATTTAAATTTCAGGCTCTAACTTTTATATAGTTGCTTTGACAGGAGCAAGCTAAATTTATTTATGCATAACTTCCGTGTTTTTTGTCCTATCTTATTGAGATTTAAAGAACAGACTTTTAAGGCCTTAATAAATATATTTAAAATTTCAAAGGATTTATCTATAAAATGGCCGCTCTGACTGTAGCAAGCAAAATAAAAATAACTTCCGTGTTTTTTGTCCGATCTTGTTTTGATTTTCAAAATATATCAATAATAGACTTAAGTCAATTTTAAATTAATTTCAAGGCTCTAACCTTCAAATGGCCGCTTTGACAGCAGCAAGCTAAATTTATTTGTGTATAACTTCCGTGTTTTTTGTCCTACCTTATTGAGATTTAAAGAACACATGTTTTGAAGGCCTTAATAAATATACTTAAATTTTCAAGGATTTATCTGTAAAATGGCAACTCAAACTGTAGCAAGCAAAATTGTATTGTGTATAACTGCCGTGTTTTTTGTCCAAACTTGTTTAGATTTTAAGAATACACAGATAAAAGGGTTAAGTAAATTTACATTTAATTTCCTGACTCTAACTTTTATCTAGTAGCTTTGACAGAAGCAAGCTAAAATGATTTGTGTATAACTTCTGTGTTTTTTGTCCTATCTTATTGAGAACTAGAAAATAGATATACATATATAGGACCTTAATAAATATATCTAAAATTTCAAGGATATATCTTAATAATGGCGGCTTTGACTGTAGCAAGCAAAATTGATTTGCCCATAACTTCCGTGTTTTTAGACCGATTTTATTGAAATTTTAAGAATAGTTATTTATAAGGCATAAGTAAATGTATTTTCAATTTCAAGGATCTTTCTTTAAAATTATGGCTCTGACAGCAGCAAATCAAAATTGATTTTTCCATAACTTCCGTGTTTTTTGTCCTATTTTATTGAGATTTTAAGAATAGATAGATATTTGATCTAAGTAAATATATTTAAAATTTCAGTTAAGTTTCTATCTTTAAAATGGTGTCTCTGACAACAGCATGTAAAGTTGTTTGGTGCATAACTTCCGTGTTTTTTGTCTGAGCTTATTAAGAATTTAAGAACAGATTTTTCTAGGAACTTAACAAATATATTTTAAATTTCAAGGATTTATCTTTAAAATTATGACTTTGACTGTAGCAAGCAAAATTGATATGTGCATAACTTCCGTGTTTTTTGTCCTATTTTATTGAGATAGATATTTGACCTTAGTAAATATATTTGAAATATCAAATTTTTATTTTTGAAATGGTGTCTCTGACAACACCAAGCAAAATCAAATTTTGTGCATAACTTCCGTGTTTTTTGTCCGATCTTATTGAGTTTACCAGAATAGATCAACATTTGGCATACATAAATTCATTCTAAAATTTAAGGCTCTGACTTTAAAACTGTGTCTTTGCTAACCCGATTTGTGCCTCACTTTCGTGTTTTTTATCCGATTTTATTGAGATTTTTAGAATAGTGTGATAAAAGGCTTTAGTAAATATATTTTTAAATTTCAAGAATCTTTATTAAAATGGTGGCTAAAATCTAGAAAAACCGTTCTGTACGCTCAGAAAAAAACTACTGGCAGAATTCTAGTTCATTTGGGATGGAATTTATACCCTTTTGTACTTAAAATTTCAAGTATTTTTGTTCTTGGATGTACTTAAATTAAGTATGGAACATTCTTAAGTCCATAAAGACCTTTAATTTTATTAAAATGAGAACAAACATTCTTGAATCAAGAATTTTCTTACTTACAGTTAGCCAAAATATTCTAGAAAACGCACTCTTAATTCAAGTACAAAATTTCTTAGATTAAGTAGGAAATAATCTTAAAATGTCAATCCATGGAAAATGAGAAATATTTCAACACGAATCTGTCCTTAAAATTTGTTCTATCACTTTATGGTAGATTTCTCGCGAATCTGTCCTTGAAATTCCGAACAGGTTCTATCATTTTATGGTAGATTTCTGGCCTACAGTTATACTTTCTTGGACTTTGATTAGCTTAAGGCAATAAGATCTTCTCAGCCATATTTGATTCGACACAGAGTCATCGTTTCGAAAACAACTTGGGAACAGCTTAAGAATTAAATGGGCCTAAACCAAGAACATTTTGTACTTAATTGGTTTCAAGAATGTTTTAGGGAAATAATTTAGAATTTCATAAACTTTAAGGAAAAATATTTTGTTATTATTTAAGTACGCAAATTCTTGTTTTAAGAGTTAGTCGGTATTGACTCAAGACTTTTACAACCCTAAGGTATGATCAAAAAGATCTTATATATAGTTCGAAATGTACTTAATATATCTCGGTACGGTCTAGAATCAAGTATTTCGGGATTGAAAAAATCGTTCTTAATATATAATGATATATCGTCAATATAGCCATGTAGGTATGATCTATCTAATCTGAATACTACTTTAAAGAATGGATAAAAACATCGAACATAGATATGGCCGAGATCAAGTATTTTCATATACTTACTACTTATTCATATACTATTGACACCGTTTGTACTTGATTCAAGTACAAAGTATCTTGGTTTTTCTTCTGAGTACATAGCTTCCGATTTTTCTTGTCAAAATCGTGTCCCGGCCATATCTATGTTCGGTGTTTTTTTGTCCATTCTTAAAGTGATATTCAGACTAGACAGATATGATGCCTACATGGCTATATGGACGCTGATCAATCATCATATATATATACTTTATAGAGTCGAAAATGTTACCTTCTTTCTTTCTTTTCCCAACTTTTATAGGGTATCAAAAATTTGTGAAAAGTGAAAAAGCGCAATACCTCCAAGGACTGCTCAATTAAGTCAAAGCTCAGGCTCTCTCCACCACACACTTCGGCTCCCTGGGGTATCCTCCGGACAATCATTTCCGCCCACGCTTTGAAATTACAACAACAACAACAACAAGAAGAACAGGAACAGCAACAGAAGCAGCTAACGATTTAGCTAAATAACCTTCTCTAATTGAAGTCGATGGGGAGGCGTTAGAAGTGACAGGGAGTATCATGTTGGATTGCTGCTGAGGTCATGCCATTTCCAACGACCGCTGAGTTAAAAGGCAACAGCGCATAACAGTTACAATTTATGGCCTATTAATGTCTTGTTGAGGTAGCAAACAGCAGGAGACATTCGGAGCAAATACTTGTAGCATGTAGGCCTGTGCCTGCATTAGCGCTCGCTAAAGTGCTGCTTGCTGCGTAAACTGGGCAAAGCTTTAAAGACGATAATGTGCCGATGGCTGATAGTCAAGATTATGGCCATGTTTATCAAACAACTTAAGTGCCCAGCGATTGCACTTGCCGACCCTTTGCCACAGAGACGAGACAAAAGGCCCTTGAAGATGGTTTTTGTATGCATTTCTGCGTAAATAGATTTTCTTATGCGTTTGCATGGGGTGCAGCAAGCATATTGATTAGCATAAGTGGGAGTATTCAATGATTCGACTATGATTATGTGAGAAACGAGGCTGCAACACTCTGAAAGTTTTATGATTTGGATTTCTTAACTTTTCATACGGCTTAATCTATTAGGCAGCCACTGATTAATTTCCCTGTAAACAGTCATCTTCATGACACTTATTATAATTCTAGTAGGCCGTACTTATTTCAAGAATTAGAACATGTACATTTGAAAATATAAAAATTCCATAGCAAATACACGTTCTAACTATTTCAAAGTTGGCCAATCATTGGAAATGTAAAACGTCGCACTTGTTAAAAAAAAACGCAAAATAAATGGTAAAAAAAACGAAAATGTAAAAATTACGAATGTACAATGTACATATAGGTGTCAATGAAATCAGGCTATTACATTAAAAACTGTTTCAAATCTGTTTTTTCAAATGTTTTAACCCTCATTTTCAGGTCATAAAATGATTGATTCAGTCCTGTTTCATTTTTTAAACACAAACAAAATACTTGACCGAAATACAAAATTCACATTTTTTATACGGCATTGACAATCCTTAAATTCTTGATTTTAGACTGTTTTTGGATTTGTTTAGTACATTTTTTTCACATCTTTTAGACCTGAATTTAGTGTGGTTGTTGGGGTTGTCAATATTTAAACGAGAAGGCAAAGCTAACTTCGACTGTGCCAAAGTTTTAATACACTTGAAAAACTTTACTCCAACTGATTTAACCTGTAAAATATATATAGGATATAGATATCAGATATTGTAAAATTTTAAAACATTGATAATAAAAAATTTGATACCATAAAAATAAAAATTTCTTAGTAAAACACATTTTCCGACCGATCGGTCCTATGGCAGCTATATGCTATAGTCATCCGATTTTGATACATTTTTCAAAATTATGTGAAAGCATATAAAACTAATAATATATACCAAGATTGGGGACCCTACGATGGAAAATAAAAAAGTTTTCCCACTAGAACTAGTTTTTTGACCGACCGTTTATATGGCAGCTATATGCTATATTCATTCGATTTTGATAAATTTTTTCACAAATATGTAAAATCAAGATTGGTGATGCTACAATGGAAAATAAAAAAGTTTTTCTCACTAAGACTTATTTTTCGACCGATCGTTCCTATGGCAGCTATAGGATATAGTCATCCGATCCAGCCGGTTTCGACATATTAGTTTGTGTGCAGTAGAAAAAGACTCTGTGCAAAATTTCAGCTCGATAGCTTTAAAACTGAGGGACTGATTCGCGTAGAATCAGACAGACAGACGGACGGACGGACAAGCGGGAAATGAACTCAGCTCGTCGTCCTGATCAAGAATATTTATAGTTTATGTGGTCGAAGTGAATATTTCTTAGCGTTACAAATTTCTGGGCAAAATTAAAATACACTTTTCAACTGTATAAAAAAGCGTTATTTTTTAAAAAAGCGTCTTAAAAAAGTGGCAAGTTTTTAAAAAACATTTTTAAAAAACATCGATCTTTATGAAAGGATCTATATAACACAAAGATGTCTGAGTTTTGCTGAAATTAGGCAAATATTAAGCGACATAGCGCAGTTAACCCGGCCGGAATCATATATGATTGTTCAAGTAAATCTACATACATTTTCATTTTGATATATCGTCGAAAAATATTAAGGTTCGATTATATAGCCCTAAGAAATATTATATCAGAAATAAAATATCGCAAATGATATCGCATACGAATGAAATTCGATACTTAACCCAACAAAACTCTCACAAGCGGTTCTGGAAAACATAGCAATATATGCATACGGGAAGGCATTTTAACAATTTGAACACTTTGACGAACAAATAAAGTCGACATAGGAATTTTAACACCCTTAAAGGAAGGCATAATTTTTACGAGTACCGTTCACTTCACTGACGCTTCGGTGTCGCTTCTTATAACAAATACAATCAACACAACATTCATTCTCTAGCACTCGCATTCTCTCGCTGCAAAGCTCGCTTACGATAAACCAAATTAAATACTCGTTCTTTGCTCACATACGAGCTCGTTCGCGTGCATTTTGCGAAACTCTCGTTAAAAGCTCTTGTGTTGGTCCGCTGGGTATCGATTGACAACTCTAGTCGGAACAGTCATTAAACCAATTCTGACTTATTTTGAAGCAAGAATGTGAATTTGCATACTTAAATGAATTTTGTAATATAAATTTATTTAATTCTTAAAACAATCCCTAAGAAAATAAAACACACAAGTACTAGAACTAAGTACAAAATTTTCATATCAAGTACGATTTTTTTAATCCATGATTCATTCATTTATATTTGTTTTGCGATATATTTAGTATGTTTTAAAATTTTTAAGATTTCTTTGACATTTATTTTGGGTCAGAATAATCTAGAACTAGTCCCAATTTATTCCTGAATCAAGAATTCTTATTCTTATAGAACAAAATGTCCTTGGATTAAACGGAAGTATCATCGCGGAATCCTAAAAAACGGAAGCGACCAGTACGGGAACGAATTAAAAATTAGATCGTGAATTTTGTGTCGGATCCCTAATTTTTTTAAGACCAATGATTCAGATTGTTTTTTTACATCCAGTAGAATACGTAAAATAAAGACTCACTAGCCTTCAAGGCGATAACTTTAAAGAGATTTTTAAAAATAAAATCGGCAAAAATTTTATTCTATTTATTCATTCATTTTTTTCTAAGTGTACTAATTGTACCGGGGCGCTACATTTTTCTAGCCCAGAGCCCACATAGTGTCAATCAGAATGCCTTTTCTCTCATACTTTACTATCTAATCTGGACGAGCTTTCTGATTAAATGATGTTATTCCTTGTCCGCTTGGATTGGCCACTTAATTGAAGCAGGCGTCGGCGTGGCATGGCATGTCGTGTGGAAAAGTCAACTCGTTGAACGTTTTGTAGGAGGGTGGCGGTGGGCTTTTTGACTCTTAACTGATTGTCCAAATGGTAACGCATCCTCCAGCTGAAGTTGGCTTTATGTGTGTTTGTCGTTGATTGATTGACTGAAAGTTTTAGCGGCTTTGCGCCAAATTATAATAGATAGCCCCACCGTGGCGATAGGACACGCATCGAAATTTTATGACCACAATTCTAATTCCAAACAAACCTGTTAAGCCATCTCTTTAGGGAGCAGGCAGCACGTGAAATGGATTTATGGCCCTGTGCCAAAGAGGCTGACACTCCTGTCCACTAGTTATTCTATTATTAATTTAGTTTGCCTGCTTAGGCATTATTCAAGTGACAACTTCAAGTTCTTCTTCACTGCCTGGTAAATAAATTCGCGCCTTAAATCGAATCGCGCCTTGAATTGTGCTTCTGCTTGATAAATAGCCCTGGCCAATATTTGCCAAAGGATGGCATTTGCCTATAAGTATTTTGTTTAAATAGGTTTCCTGACAGCACCCACGCAGCCGGTTGCGGTCGCTCGAGTCCTTACATTTTTTTTCTTCCCAGCATTACGAAAATTCGTAAATAAACAAAATATTCGGAAAAGTGTAAATAAATTTTAGTCTCAAGCTGACACTAGAACTGGCACCCAACAAAAAGGATGTTGGGTTATGCCATCCCCTCCCCCCTCGCCCAGTTCAGGCTAATTCAATTCAATTTTTAATGCTTTGTTTGCGGGCACCAAAATTGGGCATAATTTGGTAATATATTTTCAAACAAATTTTGAGGCTGATGGGTAGGCAAATTCAGAGTAGTTGGTGCATAAAAATGGCTGCCTGATGCTAAAATTATAATCAAATTTATATTTAGCTGGTAATTTTTGAAAATGCCAAAAAAAAAATGCAGTTTAAACTGATTAATTTATAAACTAATTTAACCAATTTCAACCAAACGTACGTTTTGATTGTGAGTGTAAACATGTTCAGAAAGTTTGTGCAAGTTGAAAAGGTACGTACACAGGAAACAAAACGGTAAGATAAATCCAATCTTTTAATTGTAAGATTAAGCCTGAGACTATTAAACACGATTCTCAAGCCTTTCGAACTCAAATCATTTTCACTTATCGTAATAAAAAAACCAAATTCGTTCTCTTCTCTTTGTTTTCTTTTTCGTTCGAAAAGAACCAACAATACAGAAAAATATAAATAGCATTTCAGAAGTGCAGCAACAAACGTGTGCGATGGAGCAACGCGTTGAGATGCATCTAAATTCGTGTTGAATGCAAAAGTTCAGGGTTCGATTCACAGACAATGCTTGTCAAAGTGAACATTAAAAGCTTTAATATTTCTTTGTATTTCAGAAGACTTAAATATCTTATTCGTTACAAATGTAGCTTTTTTAAGATCAAATACAGACTTGTCAACTTTCATACTAACATTTACTGCTCGACTTAAGAATATTCGAGATAACCCTGTTTTAATTTTTCGTTTTGGTTTGCATTGTCATTTTTAAAAGTGACTTCAAATATGATCTTTGGAAAATCAAGCTTTAAATGGAAAATATTAGGATGTCTATTAACAGCTTTTGAACCTAGATAAATATTTTGAATCCTTTTACTTAAAATATCAAGATAGTTCTAGACCAAATATGTTGTAAGTCATTCCAAAAGAAAAAACAAGCTGCATATATTTCTATTTGAGAATTTTAAATCTCGAACAGAAGTTTGAATACTTAGAAACGAAACCAAAAAACACAGAAGAAAAATACAAAAATATTCTAAATACGATCTGTACGCAGTGAAACGTTTGTGTCAAACATTCTAACAATATCACATAAATTGAAATTTGTCGATCACGAGCTGTAAAAGATTTAACTTGTTTTAAGCAAAAAAACTTTATAAAATTTTTTTTTCATAGTGTTTTCCATTAATTGTGGCATATACTAATATGATTTCACAAATAGGAAATAAATTTATAATCAGATCATTATGAGGTTATATTAACCATAAACTTGAAACCTCTTAGTTACCATCTTTGCTGAGCTCCACGAGAAACGAGAAAAACCGAGACCTTGTAATTAATAATCAATTGTACCAGAGTTTGAATATTTACATCTTGATTGCATTTACTTGAGGTTTAAGTCATTCAGATTTAAATCGGAATGCATTCATTGAAAATTATTTTAAGGTGATTTATAATTCCTTTTAAGAGCAATCAGATTGTTTCTATTTTGAATTTATTTATTTGATGGAAATCATTAAAGATTTCAATCATTAGATTTGAATCATTAGATTTTAATCAAACTATTGAGATCAATTAAATAAAAAAATAAATTAAAAATATTTTGATAGATTGATTAAAATCAAATGATTGAAATCTTTTAATGATTTAAACAAATGATTTAAATCTTTTATAAATAAAATCAGAAATGATTTTTATCAAAGCATCAACAGTTTAATTGAAATCTTTTATGATTTAAATCAAGTGATTGAAATCTTTTTTTTGATTTAAATCAAGTGATTGAAATCTTTAATGATTTAACTTAAATCAATTGATTGAAATTTAAATTAAAAGAATTAATTGAAAATAGAAACAATCTGATTGCTCCAAAATAAATTATAAATCCCTAAAGCGAACTTTGATGAAAGTATTCAGATGAAATAAAATGAATGAATGATTGAATGAAATGATTTAAATCTTTGTTTTTTCATTGAATCCCTGAACGGGATTAACTTGAACATTTGGGATCGGGATGGGATAGAATTTAATTTTACAAATTGTTCGGGATTGGGACGTAATGAAAAAACGTGTATTTGACTTTTATAAATATTTTCTTAACACTTTAAAAAAATATTTGAAACTGTAATCAAATAAAGTTGTACACGGAAGAGCATTCAAATGGCTCAACTTCAGAAAAAAAGCATGATTGAACACCAGTTCTTACACATTTGGTTTTTAGTTTAAAAAAAAATTAAAAACAAACACTGAAAAAAATTAAATTGTCTTCTTCATTACTTAAAAAAGCTTTTAGGCTTTAACTAATCATGTTATATGCACTATGATAAAGTATAACCCCAGATTCACAATCAAATTACAGAACCACTCACACGCCACTTTATATATTAAAAAAAAAATCCCAACCACTCACCTGCAATAACTTTGCACTTTGTTGTGTTATTTTTTTTTTGGTTAGTTTATTATTGTTTGCGGTCAAGCGAATTCAATTTAGTTTTTGTGCCTGCACATGAAATTACATTTATAACTGAATTTGCGTTGCTGAGCCTAGAATTCAATTAGCGCACAACTCGAACTCCTCTCGCAGGCTCACTTCTCTGTGTGTGTGTGTGTTTTGGGTGTTGGTAAACCTGTTGATCAACTGTTAATGATACGCAACATGGCGCGTCCAACGTTTATAAATCAGAAACGGAAGCGAATCGCCCAGCCGATTGTCAAACGGAAAACCCACGAAGTTTGCCTCGTGCCAGATGGAACTTCACGCTGCGCACGCACACTGGCAACAATAAGGGGGGGAAATGTCATAGCTGGGAATTGTATTGTGCGTATGCAACGGAAGTGGACGAATAGTGTTGCCTACTTAGTGGGGCAGGCTGAAACCACAACCCACTGGTTGACATGGCACACATGCGCGTCCCCAGGGAGCTGGCCCCAGACATTTGCCCATGGCGAACATATGCACACGCGTGGGTTATGTACACTCCCGGCAACAACTTGGAATCCGTCTCGGTCTTGGGTCTCATTCAAATTCAGGTACATGCTCCTGCTCCCGTTTGGCATTTAAAATTAAACGCTTTTAGCCACAAAGTGGATACCACTTAAGTGGAGCATATTGCATGGTGCATTTCTTTGTCAGCAGGTGGCGGGGTTTCAATTGACCAAATACAAATACAATTCCTTCCATTTACCGTCAGTTATTATTCAGTGTGGCTTAACAAGGCTTAAAATGGGATGCGCTCCCAAATAGTTGTATTTGAGCACAGCAATAACAAAAAGAGAGAAGTAGTGTAATAAATAACACCATCTGACTGTGAATTCGTATGCTCGCGCTATACTCGCGAGCTAAGCAACAAGAAAAGAGCACTGCAAGTATAGACATTAGGCATTTCTGTTTTATAGCTATGCAATTGTTGCAGGCCTTCGAAAAGTTAAATTTTCTGCACACATTTTAATACCCTGTAGCAAAAATACAAGGGGTATAATGAGTTTGGTTAAATTATATTTATGTAGCACGCATATTGTATGCATATTTCTCAGACTTAGTTTTAGAAGCTGCAAGGGTACATAAACAGGTACCTTGGAATATTACAGTCAGGCATGACAGACTTTTGTACTTTTTCGACGTTCCACTTGGAAAATTATTTAATTCCACAAAAAAAAAATGTCAATTTAAATTATCAAAAATATTGGCACAACCGAAAGCATCGCTAACCAAACACAGAACGAGAAATTCAATTGTGCGGCTATAGTTGTGCACCAAGCATAAAACGAAAATTGAAATATATCTTAACGGTCCAAACTTTGCAAATATGCAAGTGTTTTTGTTTTGTTTCTGGTTTATCTTATTTTTAGTGATTCTCTTTTTACACTGCATTTGCCAATTGTTGCTCTCCTCTCTTTGAGTACTCGTACACTAAAAAAATTGGGTGCGGCCATAATTATGCACCGGAGTTTATGTAGGAGATCAGAAATTGACCCTTAGTTAATATTTTCTAATGCCACATTTCCTTAAGGCTGCCTTCCAAAACAAATACAAATTTATGACAAGAAATGCCAGATATTTAGTGTCAAATGGATTGTTAGTTTTAGTGTGACCGCAAAGTCCATACAAAAAATCCTTTAAAATGCTCTAAAAATGCAAAATTACTGTTTGGGTCACACTGCTTCGTCAGCTGTTTTGCGTTTGCTTACAAAATGTGTTTTTAAATTCAAGTTGAAACCATTTTAATTGAAAAAAAATTCAACTCAAAACAGTCTTATGTGCCTATTAATTTATAGTATTTTGCAATTTTTTTTGCCCTTTGATTTGGCTTACACTTTGTTCGATGTTGTCCGAAAAAATGTGCCGCAAGTTATTTATTTTTCATTTAGCTTCACCAAACCAGCTAGCACTCAAATTATCGATCTGGCAACGCTATGTTTATTTAGTGTCGCTTTTGGAAATCAAGAAAATAAATGCGACTCAATAAATTTTTCGCCACAGTTTCTTTTATATGGAGTTAAGGCCTCCTTCCAGATGACATACAAATTTATTTCGATACAATACTTCATGTGAATAGAAACGCATTTAGAAAGCTCTAAAAGCTGAATGTATTTTAAAAGCTGTCTTATTTCTATAAAGAATAGTGCCTAAATGAGATTGTATGCCATCTAGAATTAGGCCTTTAAGGCCTATTCTCAGATGACAAAAAAATTTTCGTCACAATGCTTCATCTAAATAGAAACACTTTAGTAGAGCTATGAAAGCAGAATGCTTTTGAACAGGTGTCTTATTTATATGAAGCATAGTAACGAAAATAAAATTTATGTTTATCTGAAAAAAAACTGAATATTTAAAGTCGTAGTCTATTGGTGCTTCCTTCAAGCTGTACTTAATCGAAGTTGAATAATATTGACTTTATGGATCCAAAAATTCGACTTCGTAGCTGATCAACTTCAAATCGGATTGCAGCAGAAACATTTTTATGAATTGGATTTTTATTCATTAAATTTAAAAAATGAACTTTATTTACATATATCTTAGCACGACTGACACATTGACTTATCACCCCACAGACCAAACCGATTAAACTTAGACAAAACCTTCCATCAAAAATTATTTTTGATTTTAAAGAAGTTGAAACGTTATTTTTGAGCCGTTAAAAAAAGAAAAAATCGGTTTCTCAGAAAAAATAATGGGAAAATTCATCCTCAAGGTCGGTAAATGGTTAGAACGTTTTTTTCAGTAGGTATATATCTTTCGAAACTCGGCTTATAAGCTTTATGGGTCACATAAATGGGAACAAAATTCTTAACTTTGGGAAAATCCACCCCAAGTTCGGAAAATCGGACATATCTTAATTTTAACCCATTGTAGCTCTTGACGGCATTCTTACGTGATCCAAATGAACTTTGTTTCTGGGCGAAACGCTAGTACACGTGACAGTACGGGATTAATTTGTTATTCTAAAAATTCCCATGTGCCTTCAAAATTAGCTTAAGTCTCGTGAAAATAACTGTATTTCATTCAAAAAAATAAATAAAATCATAAAATGTTATCCCACTAAAAAAGAAGTTCTAAGATTACTTAAGTTGAAGAACTTTTGAAATTTTATGAAATATCAAAAACATTGAATGGAGGATTTTGGGAATTTTGTTGACCACTATTAAAGTGCATCTTTTTAATTTTGAAAACAATTTAAGCTCGGGAAAAATTAGAGTCGGATTTAAAACAGAAACATATTTTTATACAAAAGTTTTATTTCCGATTCAAAAGATATCGGTTCTTAAAAATGATTAATTTTCCGATTTTGCTACCTCCGGTTGAGACTTCTGAAAGTTTATATCGGTTCATTTTTCGGTATACAGTTCACTGTTTTGGGTTTTCCATTTGGTTCCCTGTTAAAATAAAAATTTCTGAAAGTTTAAAGAATGTTACGAAGCTAATAACAACTCCAAAGGTTTATCTAATAAAACTTAAATTATAACAACTCTTTACCCTTTATAAAGAGAAACTTTCCCATAGTGCAGCATATGGCTGCCCGTCTCTAAGCATCCAGGTAAAACCCCTTTTAGTGCCTCATGAATATTTATGACGATATCCCTTTCCCCCATACAATATGACATTTCCATTCTAAAAAAAAAAAAAAAAAAAGGAAGAGCTTCTTCAATTACCAGACTTCTCTCCACCTGTTCACCTCTGGGGGTGTGTGACATCAACAGGTTTTCATTTGTGGCCATTTGATGGGCGCTCTGAACGATGATGGGAATATTTATGACACTTCTCTGCCGGTGCCGTATAATGAATGGGTTAGGCGGACCACACAGAAGCAGACCCACCCGACCGACCCACTCATCCTCACGATAAGCTACGTAGTTACTAATTGATTTCGCCACTGATAAATCGCTGCTTCTCGTCATGTTATCAACGACGTGTTTTTTTATGTTGTTGCAGCCAAAAAATCAACGATTGTAAATCATTTCGCCTGGCCTAATTGCATCTCTATTAACTGGTGACCTTTGTCGCTAAACCTAAACGATCCATTTCAGTCAGAGAATACGGAGAAGTGATGTGGCACTTGTATTGCCTGGCCTGCACGCGTTGAAGCCTGGTCAAGGGGGGGTGGACCGACCCTGACACTCGCCTTTCATCTTTTCTTTATTCCAGAATGCCACATTTGTATAGGAATACCCTGGGTGCTTTCATTGTGAAGATGAAGTGGGCAACGCTGTTGGCAGCTAATAATAATTTGTTTGCATTTTGCATACGCCAGATGGCCCAGGATAAAGAGGGGGGGGGGGGTGGAGTGGTAAGCACATTGTATGTTTGCATATATTGGTATTGGGTAGTATATGAAGTGACCACAATTGTGCCTATTTTAAATTAAAAATTAAAAAATTTTTTTGTGGTTAAAAATTTTAAAATATACTAAAGAATGCAATGTTAAAAATTTGTATTGAATTGTAATGAAAATTTTCACAACACCAAATTGCTCATGTACAATTGCCCATACTTCTGGGTAATGTTTTGTTAATTCGAATTGGGTTTTTTTATGGCCGTTTCTAGGATTTTTATTTTTGGCAAAAAAAAATGTTCAAATAATAATCAGTCACAAATAATCCTGCACAGAGATAAAAAAAGTTAAAAATAAATTTAATTTTGCTGGTTAAAAAGATAAAAATATCCAAATTTTTCATACTTAATATAAATTGTTTCTTAGACGTCTTACTATAAATGTTTGTGCCTGACTGCGTTGAGACGTCATTCCATTTGTGATAGGTGCAAGGACTCGAGTTCGATCCCCAGGCAAGTCAATGTTTTTTTTTTTTTTACAGAAAAAGATCGTTTTGATATATTTTATCATATCAAGTTAATCTTCGCCGTATTGGGTGAAATTGATATGAAGAAATGTGGAAATGACTGCCATTTCATATCAATTTTTTTCTCTTTGCACAAAAAATGATGGCCTTTCTCATCATTCAACGATTTTTTATTTAACTAATTTTCGTAATTTTGTATTTTTTTATAGCTTAAATGAAATTACGCAAAAAAATCGTGAAGTTTTTCATTACAAAATAACAAAATTATGCAAATTAAAAAAAAAAACATATTGGATTTTTTTGAATTAATAATAAAAAATTAAATTTGTAAACCAAATTTTTAAACATATTTTTCTTGATTCAAATATAATGGCTTTAATTGATTTTGGATAGTGTATTTATTAATATTTATAGTCATCTTTTGGTATTCTAACGTAATTGTGAAAATTTAATATTTATTAATTGAATTTAGTGACTAATTTACTTATTTTATATTAAAGGATCCACTAAAAATCCCAAAGTTTGTGACACCAGAATCTTGGATCAATGGATCGTGCTAAAGCTTCATTTGAACTTGCCGTCCCGAAAAAATGTCACAAGCCTAAGATTTTGCATTGTTTGTTTAACGATTACATAACCCATGCTTATCTTATTATTTCTTTTCTTAAATACATTTTCAATGATTTTTAACGCGTTAATAAAAGATTAAAATCAACGCTCGCTAACGAGCTCGCAAGTGAGCAATGAACGAGTGGAAAACTTTGTATCGTAAAACAATCGCACACGAGCTTTCCTGAAATAATTTAGCAATGAAAATAATATTGGACAAGGCTTGCAAGTTATATTTCTTGCAAGTATCGTTTATGAAACTTTCACTGCCAGAAACTGAACGACATATGAATCATGATCGTATGCGATTGGACCGCTGAGTTGTTGGATTAAATACATGATACTCTGCTTGTAAAACAAACTAGTACGTGTTGCGATAACTGTCACTTTGATTATGATGTATTTCGATTAGCCAAAACTACTTTGATCTTTGTATTAAGATTTCTCATTGTTGAATTTCTCAGCTCAGTCTGGAATATCATATACTTTTTGCTCCTCAAAGTATGCAACCTTTATTTTCTTCAATTATTATTTTTTTAACTAGATAATTTAAAGTCACTTATGGCAGCATTCACATTGTGCATTCGCTCCGATTGTCGGACCAGTCAAAGGTATACCAGAATAATATGTGTTAAGGCTACTAAAAAAATATTATATTCGTAAACATAGCATACTTTGAAGAGCAAAAAGCATGATTTTTTTATTGGTTCATAAACATAGTAATAGAGCTAAGATCAACAAAAATAAATATAAATTAATTCTTTTGAAAAAAATAATATATTGTTTTTGTATCTGGACTAAATCTAATAGATATAATACAAATTCAACTAAACTTCTTGGAGATTTAACATTTCTTATAAATTCTCTGAAATTTCTGATATCCAAATGATAGTGTTAATATTTTTATGGGTTGATTTTGTAAGCCATGTTAATATCTCATTTGAATCTAAAGTACGAGATTTTACTACTAATTTAATTGCGGTGTTTGGTGTATATTGGCTACTTAATTCAAAATTCACATATTTAGGCATATCTTGAATACTGAGAGTGATATAAAAAACTGAAACTACAAAATTTCTGAAACAGAATAATCCAAATAATATTGTGAAATGAAAACCATTCGTATAGGTCGAAAAAAGTTGGAATTTGTTGCCTTGTGTTATAGGTTCTTTTTAGCCTTTTTTTGGGGTTCGCGGGTTCGAACCACAATGTAAGGTTTTGGTTTAAACCTTGGTTCAGTCCAAGTTCTACCCAATTTAAAAATTTAAAAAGAAAATTAATTAATTTGTTAAAAATAAAAAAACCATTTTTATGAATTTCTATTTTTTGTTGCTTCGTGTTTCATTTATTATCAACTTGAAGGAATTAGTAGTATAACTTTGAATAATTCTTTGTCTCTTCTACTTCTTTGATCATAAATTAAAAATTTTGGGGTGGTACAAGCTCGTTTCACTATGATTTGAAACTGTTTAAAGGAATCAAAAAATTTTTGTTTGGAACAAGTTTAGGTTCAAATATTTTGCCACAAGTGGTTCGGTTCACAGTAAATGACATTCGAAATATCGGCTGCTGCTTTTTAGTTCGCTTTGTAGCGTTTCTGGATTTTTGTTCAAGCTATCTGACCTACTCCAGCTCATTCGAGCTGGAATGCCGCCTATTCAACTTTTTCGCAACTCAAATTCAAAATGAAAAGTTAAGAATTTCAGAAACGCAGATAAGGTTCTATTCAGAGTGAACACTGACCCGAACCAAAACGCGGTTCCGTTACCGTTAGTATGTTCTGACCCATAATTGCGGATGCTTGTCTGCTTGACAGTAAGAGAGCATCTACCCATCTGCTTATGGTAGGAAGGCACCTTCAATCTAACGGATTCTTTAGGGTCATTTGTGCTGTTACAACCACAACAGGATTAATTAAAGCTCTTTTTAACAATTGAAATTGATATTGCAAAATTCCCTTAGTAGTTATCTTGAAAGCTTTCTTGGTTCCGGTATTGGTATTATACTCCTAAACCAATAGCACACATTTTACTTTCTTTTTATTTCGTCGGAATTCACATGGTTGTCTTGTTATAACAGCTTGCTAAAAATAGACTTTGATTATAATGTATTTGAATAAAAATTACATATCATAAACAGATAAGTACCAATATTCTATTTTTTTTAAATGTAAAAAAAAACGGGGAAACCCGCAGCACAAAAGTTGACTGCCACGAAACTCGATAAGCACTTGATGACGATAAGTTCAAGCCGATATCGATAAATAGCCAGATTTGGCTTGAAAATTCAAAAAGTTCAATCCAACTGGTTCAATCCATTGTGCTAGTTCAATCCAACTGGTTCAATCCACTGTGCTAGTTCAATCCAACTGGTTCAATCCACTGTGCTAGTTCAATCCAACTGGTTCAATCCATTGTGCTAGTTCAATCCAACTGGCTTAGTGATGTGACGATAACATCGATATTTTTATCGATTCATCGATAGTTTTGTCAACATTTGTTATTCATATCGATATGTCGAATCAGTGTGACCCTAGCGATTAAAGGTAAAAACTAGAAAAATAACAATGCCGGTGTCCGGCTGTGCTTTGCATTAAACATTAAAAAAAAACAATAAACTCGCAATGGAAATAATATTACCCTTGGATCTGCATGATGGCGAGAAGTTTCTGCATTGCGCCACGCGAGTTAATTACGATAAATTTGAGGCGGTAAGTGGCAAACCAAAAACAGAATGGCCTACGTGACTTTTCAACTAAACATAATAAAAATGTTATTAAATTGCATGTTTCTTTCATATAGCATATGTTTGTGTTCTACCAAGGCAGCAGCGATGTGGATGTCTATGAATTGTTGGGTAATAATCGTCTACTGCAATTGATCTATGGCTGGGAGGTGTGTCAGGTGCATCGACGTGAGGAGTTTGTACAGGATGAGGCTCTCGTACATATAGTCAAAGTGTTGGCGCATTATTCATTGCAATTGCTGTTCAGCCAGGAATGGATAAGCTGCTCCTATAGTCTCAAAAGCATGCTGCTGTATTATCTAGACAAGGCTCAAGTGGCATTTGGCCAAATTCAGGAACTGGCACAGATTGATTGGCCATATATAGTTAAGCTGCAAGCCAATCCCTGGCGTTTGCCCTATTTGCAGCAACTGTTTGCTCAACTCAGGCACAACAAAATGCAGGCCATTGAGCATGCAGTGCCCGCGGCCACCGAGGAAGGTGAGTTGGAATCAAGCTTATATAGTCAACTGATATATGATTGGTTTTTTTTTTTAGATGTAACCTTTTTCCAGCAGGAGTCCTTACATTTGATTATATTACGCCTGCTTAATTTGTTTAATGCCGGCAACTGGGAGGCAGTCAAACAGTTTTCCCTGCGCATGATGGCTGCCTGGCTTAAGAGCAACAGCCAAGCCAGCTTTGAGTGTTTGAAGAAGGATCAGGTAGCCATTACCCTGGTGGCACATCTTTATCTGTTGACAGTGTTTGTGGTGGACGACAATCGTGGCTATGTCATAGATAATCTGGTAAAAATAATGCATTTAATTTTAGTTAAAAAAATTCTTACTTATATTTTACCTTCTCAGATGTACAACATACGTTTCTATGCCCAGAGCATGCAGGAAGAAGATTTGACCTTCACCCCCGCTCGTTTGATAGCCCAGCTGTGTGTACGCCTGCGTCTAAGCAAATCCACCTTCTTTGAGCAAATTGTTTTTAAGAAATTCCACCTGAATTTGGTCAGCTCCTTTGCTGTTATGCTGGAGGCCTATACCAGCTATGTTTTGGGCAATCAATTACTCGAACTAATGGCACTCAATGCAGATGATTTTCAAGCAAATCTGACACAATTCAAGGTCCTGATGCATTGCTATGTGGAAGAGCGTGAGAATAGCGAACGTTTTTTGCTCAATGAACTGCCCAAAATGGAATCTCAACGAAATAGTCATGCCCAACCGCATGTGGTCAATTTAAATTTGAATTATCAGCAACAAATTTGTAAAGGAAATCGTGCCAGTAATGTGGGCAACTACAAGAACTGTGATGATGATGAGAAACCTTCGCTGGATGTGGATGAGGAATTGGATAGACAAATTGATCCGGTGTTTCAGAATGTACCGAATAATGAGGAGGTTTTGGAATTTGTTTACAAATTGCTGGCCGAGCGGGTAAGTTGACACAATGCAAAATATATATGTATATATATTTTCGAGAAAACTATGCTCCTTGAGTCCATTAACCAGGAGAACGAATATTATATTAATTCTGAGAAAGTTCATAGTATTACTTGGGTGTAAAATCAGCCTAAATTTATATGTTTAAGCGAAATATAACCCTTACTTACTGTGAGCTTCTGTTCCACCTTGAGTGTGTTTGTGTTAAACTATTTTTCAATGTATTTTTCCCATTGAGTTTACAAAACCGAATTTCTAAGAGTTCGGCTAAAAAGTAAGCTCATAGCAAACGTTTGTAGATCTTAGGGCGGGCTTTTCAAATTCGAAAATTATGTTTCGTTGGAGTTGATGTCAGCCCGTTTAAATAGGCATCTGACTGCGCTCAGCTGAGCGATCAGGTGAAATATAACCGGTTCCAAATTGATCTAATCGATATAAACTTAATTTCGATTTTTGACTATCGGATTTGATTTTTGTGTACGCCAAACCAATTATTTTTATTGCAATTTTTAAACAATCATTGATTTTAACAAAGTTTAACGTTTATCAAAAATAAGACGTCGATGACTTTAAGTAACATTTTTACACTAGTGGGATTCCTGTAACTGATTTTCTTCGATTTTGTTCAAATTGTACAGTGTGGCCACGAATCCTGAGAAAAGTGACCGTATTATCAGCATTTTGCATGGTAACACTGCGCTTTTCGTATGAAACAACTGCAGCATGGTAAAAATATGTACCTGTGTTTAGGTACACCTGGAGCTGCTTGATTCCACTCTCAAAGAACTTCTCGTCCTTATTGTCAAAAAAAAAACTAATATGACTTATGGGAGTTCATTCACAAAGAGTATAAACAGAAATGGGCCAAAATGAGTGTCCTATATGACTTCAGAAATCACGATCTTATAACGATCTGCCATATCTTTATATATTAATACGGATTTGATTATGGTGAGAAAAAAATATATATTAGAGGGGGGATTCCTGAAACTGATTTTGATTTGATTCACAAACAGTACTATCAACAAAGGAGCAGTGTGACCATCAATCTAACATAAAAGTTTTGGTTACTGTACATTTTCATGCAAATATATTTAACCATTAGCCCGTGACAAAGCTTCCCACACAACTATTGAAAAAACTAAAAACCCAATTTGCAGTGTTCACTGTAACTTTAAATTATCTGAAAATGAAAAACCATAAAAATTTAGTATATTATAAACAAATACTATCCCCCAACTTCTCTAATCTAAAGTGTGAACCGTAATTTTCTGAACTAAAATTTCCGCATTTTTTGAAAACCCTTAATGTTAAAAAAAAAAATTTTTACTAAACGTAGGGTAGATATTTTTATAAAGAAAAATGTGTACAATTTGAAATGAATGGTCATAGTTTTCAAATAGTGAACACGGACAGCATTTAAGGGCTATATCTTTAATATTTTTATAAAAATTTTAGTCAAAAATATGTCAATATGTTAGAAGGTTTGAATAAAATTGCTCAGTAAACGATATTTGAACCCTATCCCCTCTCCAGAATAAGCTATATGACTCCTATAAAATTAATATTTAAGCCATTTTTGTAAAAATACGACAGTATCCAGTCCTTCCCGTTTAAAGCCATATACGAAGTAACGCGAAACAAAATTTGTTAGAATGAAAATATCCCATAATATACAAAAATAATTTTTATTTTCTGTTTTTTATATAAAATAGTGATTTGTTCATAAATACATAATTTCTCAGTTTTTATTCCAAAAAAAAATTAGAATGAAATTCCATACAAAATCATAGGTATTCTAATTGTAATTGTAGACCTTGCGGATGTTTTTCTTCAATACAGAGTGAAGCAATTTAAAATATATTAAATTATTTTTTCACCTAATAGAGGGAAAAAAAAGGATAGAAAATATTAATCATTAGGTTTAAAATAAAACTAGAAGGCAAGGCTAGCTCCGACTGTAGAGAAGATGACATATAAATAGTCAGACAGACAGGACTATATAAATTCTGCAAGAAAATATTTGTTTTAGAGTTGGAGTATCTAAGAAACATTAACTTTAAAAATTCTTTTAAAATTTTAATAGTTATGAGCGTACGTGTTATAGAAAAAATGCGTTCCACCGATTATAGTTTTTTCATAAGAATCAGATGTTTATAAGTTATGACTTCTAACTAAGAAAAATTAAATTAAACCAACTTCTTCTTCCTTTCATCCTCTAGAACTTTCGTGGCTGGCAATTTGCCAAAATAGCCTTACTCCTGAAAATCATTGGCCAACAACAGAATGCCATAGAAATCTGGCGTTATCATCCGGGTCTGACCATAGATTTCATGTTAAGTTTGGAACAAAAACTCTCCCAGAACTATGCCGATTTGGCCAAAGTCTTCCACGACCATGGTTTCATGGAGGCCGAATTCTGGTTAACCGCCTTCTATCTGCATCCCATAGCCACGTACTATAACGAAGTCAAGCGTTGTTCACGCATCAAAAAACGAGATGAGGTGGCACGAGCAACTGCCTCGCATAGTGTTAAATATGAGCTGCTTAGCTCTACCATAGATGTGGATGAAATAGTGACCATAACGAATCATCATGCACCGGTGGCCGACTATGATCCCATATATAATGCTTTATTAGCATTGCGTCTGCCACGTAGCATTATAAAGGATCTGCTGACGGTGGCTTTTCTGCCCAGAAATAAACGCTACTCTTGGGCCTTGGAATGGCCCACATTGCATGAACGTTGCAGTGCTCTGTTTAAGAGTAAAGATTTGAAAAACAAATTTGTGGCTCTAAATATGGCCGAGGCCAGTGATAAATTGGAGTTTCTGGAAATTGACTATGCCAAGTACAAGGATAGGCCGCAATTGGATTATGGCTCCATTGAGGAGGGTTATGAGAATGCGGCCAATATGGCCGAAGCTGAGAATGAAGTAAGCGAAGATGAGGAGGAGGAAGTGGAGCAGAAACCGCCTGTGGTTGTGCCCAAAAGAAAACATACGCGTAAATTTTGGGATGAAGGTAAGAGAGAGAGAAAAAAAAGGAAAAGGAATTTTACTATATTTTAAATTTTTTTTCAGTCATTTCCGAGGATGAAGAGCAGCCGGTATCGGATGATGCAGATGAAAACTATACCACCAGCACGGGTAGGCGCACACGCACCCGAGCAGCAGCCATTGTGGCCAATGCCATGATCTCAGATATGGATAGAAATATGCGCAGTGGACGTAGATCTCCTAGTGTAAGCGAATCTGTACCGGAATCTGTAACAGAAACGCCAACTGAAGTAGAAAAGCCAATTAACCCTCCAGCCTTAGAAGAACCCACAACTTTAACTGTGGAGAAACGTTCCTTTGGCGAGCTACTACAGGCCCGAACTGAATACAGCAATGAAACCAGTGGCTTTAAATCCTTTGCCGATATTTGGAGCTTTCAGAAAGAGGAACTACAAAGTGTGGATAATGATAAGGGTAATTTGCTTACGGATTGCAGTTCAGTGCTCAGTAAATTTAAGAGAATGCAAAGTCTTAAGAAGATTACACAAGTCAAGGCTCCCGAGGAGCAGTTAGGAACTAAGAACAACTCCAGAGAAGTCATAACTGAAGTTAATCACGCTGTAGAGGACATAATGCAGACTATGGTAGAGGAAGAAAGAATAGAGACGACAGTTTGCACTCAAGATGTGGAGAAGAGCTCAGAAAATGAAACGACATTAACTACCCAGCTGGGAAGAATTGAGGAAATTTCCAAGCTAGAGGAGCTATTAACTCCAGAGCTACCCAGACTGGAAGAGAAGTCACAAGCTAAAGTAACTGAAGAAGAAATTATGCTAAAAGAGCAGACACCAGCTGAAGAAGCAGCCCACATAGAAGAAATGCCAATTGAATTGACTACAGAAGAATCCTCCAAGCTTCAAGAAAAGAAGCAAACTAATAAAACGTCTGTAGAAGAAGGTCAAATAGAGAAGGAGCAGCTTAAAATGACTGCAGAAGACTCCAGATTGCAGGAAAAAGAGCTTACTGAAGGCACTAAAGAAGAAAGCCAAGTGCAAGAAAACAAGGCAGCTGAAGATTCTAAAGAATCAACAAAAACTACAGAAGAAACCAAGCTGGAAGAGAAGAAGTTGGACAAGCAAGTTGTAGCAACTTCAACCTCAAAAGAAACCGATCTTCAGAAAGTAACGTCAGAAGAAACCCAGCTGGAAGAGGAGAAGCTGTCAAAAGAAGCCACCAAAATTGAGGAAAAGCCAGTTGAAGTATCTAATCGAAGGGCGAGAAATAGAACTAACTTGATTATGTCAAAATCTAGACTTAAAAAGAGAAAACAAACTGAACTTTCTGCTGAAGAAAGCAAGCAGCCTGAAAAAGAGCCAGAGAAGAAGGGACAAACTAAAAGAACCAGGCAAAGGGGGAAAGACAAAGCCAAACTGGCTGCAAAACCAAAAAAGTTGACGGAGAAGAATCAATCTGCAGAAGAAATCAAGTTAATAGACGATGAAGACACCAGGTCAGCAGAAGAAACCAATTTAGCTCAGACTCAAGCTAAAGAAGACACCGACTTAGCAGAGAAGAAACCAACTAAAGAAGAAACTAAGTTAACGAAAAAAGAAATAAACTTAGCAGAGAAGAAGCTAGCGGAAGATGAGACCAAGTTAGCGGAGAAGAAACAAGCTAAAGAAAAGTTAACGGAGAAAGAAAAAGCTAAAGAAGAAACCAAGTCAGCGGACGAGAATTCAACTGAAGAAGAAACCAAGTCAGCAGAGAAGTATTCAGCTGAAGAAGAAACCAAGTCAGCGGAGAAGAATTTAGGTAAAGAAGAAACCAAGTCAGCGGAGAAGAATTCAGCTGAAGAAGAAACCAAGTCAGCGGAGAAGAATTTAGGTAAAGAAGAAACCAAGTCAGCGGAGAAGAAATCAGCTAAAGAAGAAACCAAGTCAACGGAGAAGAATTCAGCTGAAGAAGAAAGCAAGTCTGCGGAAAAGAAATTAGCTAAAGAAGCAACCAAGTCAGCGGAGAAGATTTTCAGCTGAAGAAGCAACTAAATTAAAGCAGAAGATTCCAGCTAAAGAAGAAACCAAGTTAGTAGAGAAAGAAAAAGTTTCAAAAGAAACCAATTTGGCGGAGAAAAATCCTTCTATAGAAGAAACCAAGTTATTGGGGAAGAATTCAGCTAAAAAAGAAACCCAATTAGCGCAGAAGCTTTCAGCTAAAGAAGAAACCAAGTTAGCGGAGAAGAAGCTTACAAAAGAAGACCTAAACTTAGCGGAAAAGAAGCTGGCAGAAGGTGAGACGAAGTTAGCTCAGAAGAATTCAGCTAAAGAAGATACCAAATCAAAGGAGAAGAAGCCTGCAACAGAAGAAAGCAAGTTAATGGAAACGAAGCTAACTGAAACAATTATCAACTTAGCGAAGAAGAGACTAGCGGAAGATGAGACCAAGTTAGCTCAAAAGAATCCAGCTAAAGAAGAAAGCAAATTAGCGGAGAAGAAGCCTACTACAGAAGAAACCAAGTTGGCGAAGCAATCTTCTAAAGAAGAATCCAAGCTAGCACTGAAGGAAAAAGATGTAGAAGAAGCCACGACAGCAAAGGAGAATACAGCTAAAGAAGAAGAACCCAAGCTAGCGGGTATAAAGCTAGCAGCAGAAGAAACAGAGTTAGCGGAGAAGCTAGCGGAAGATAAAACCAAGTTAACTTCGAGCAATCAAACTAAGGAAGCAACTAAATTGGCGAAGAAGAATCGAGATGAAGAAGAAACTAAGTTAGGGGAGAAGAATTTAGCGCAGTTAAAGGAGAAGAATCCAGCTGAAGAAGTAACAAAGCTAACGGAGCAAATACAAGCTAATGAAGAAGAAAACAAGCTAAAAGAGAAGGAGCAAGAAAGCAAGCTGGAAGTGGAAAAGCCCACCGAGGTAACTAAAGAAGAAACTAAAGAAGAATTAGACAAGCCCGATAAAGTTTCTAAAGAAGAAGACACTTTAAAAGAAGACACTCAAGAGAAAGAAGCAAAGCCAGGGCCTAATGTATCCAAAATAAGAAAGCTCAAGCCTGCCGAACAAATCCAACTCAATATCATTCATGCCGCCAAGAAGATTAAGATTGAAAGAATATCTCCCGTAGAGTCGGAGTCTCAAGTATCAAACCCCGAAGAATCCGAAGAAGCCCTACAACAGCGTCTCACCCACGAGTGTCTCACGCGCACAGCTGAAGTGCGGCTCAGTTTGCTCACAGTCGAAGATATTAAACAATTGCGTGGAGTTCGTGTGCGTCTCAAACGTACCAATTTCGAGGATTACTATCAGGAGCAATCACAACGCAAACGTAGAAAACTTAAAGCTGATTCTACCAGCCGCAGTTTTACACCCACCGAGGAGAGCAATCCCTCCACACCAAATTCAGAACTCACAGGCCAAGTGAGAAAACGTTTAAAGCGTTTCATGCATCTAAATTCCGAATCACCTTCGCCCACGCCCACGCGTAGTCGTTTAAGTATCAAAAATATTCCCTCCGATTCGTCCACTGATTTCGATGATGCACCTCCTCGACCAGCTTCAATGAAACGACGACGTGGTAGACCGGTGAACAGAGCACGAGGAGGAGGGAGTCGTGGTGGAGGTGGTCGTGGTGGAGTAGTAGCAAGCGGTCGTGGAGTACGCGGTGGCAGCCGCGGAGGCGGTAATCGCGGCAGTCGTGGTGGTGGTTTTCCTATGCGCTATCCCCGACCACTAAATACGGGAAGAGTGGCCACTGCCTATGCCCCGGATGTAATTGAGTTATCCTCCGATTCTTCAAATTTCTCAGACGAACATCGATATACCAATGTGATGGAACTGGATCCTTTGTATGAGGAGGAAATTGTGCCATACTAAATATTGCCCTAGGGCCAACGTGCTTGGAACGAATGCATTCGGGGGTTGGCAAATAAGGAAAGAACAAAACAAAAAAAAAAGGACGAGAGAACAGACTGGAAAATTGAATTTGCTTCGCTTGTTAGAATGCAATTAGCCTGGGGCACACACAAGGACACACACATCTAGTATTTGCTTTGGATTCTGATGAAATTATATACATACATGTATTCATTCTGTTTGTCCAGGAACATGGTCGTTGCCTAAAGGCGAGAGAATTTTTTTTAATTAACTGCTTAATTGATACGCATTGGAAACGAAAACCCAGCATTAGTCACACGTGTGTGTTGGTGAAACACTTGAACTGGACACGTGACTGCATGGTGTGAATTTTTTGGTGGCAATATGAAAAACGAAGCTGGAAATACGATTATGTTAAGTATAATCCTAAGCTTACTATTTTAAGTTGTTACATATCTCAATTAATTAGTTTATAAAATTTAATTCATGCATTAAAATTAAAACACCTTTGAATTCCACGTCAACAGCTAAAATAATATCTAATATATAGATCAGAAACAATATTTTTAGCTGGCACAATCTAGTTAGAACCAGTTTTCATTCGAAAATATCTAACTCCATAGAACTAATCCCATTGACAATCTTTAAGTTTTATAGCTTAAATAAATTCTAAGAAATGGCCCTAAAAGCGCTTGTGGATCGATTCATTCTGGTTACCGAGACCGGTCAGTTAGAACAGACACAAAATTTCAGAATACTAAATCAACTAATTTCTGAGATATCCGGACCACTTTTGAGCCACTTTTTAATACTGGTTTAGTACCCCATTGTCTGCGGGAAACTTAATAACTTTATATTATCAACCCAAAACCCATGTAAGTTCATAACCACAATAATTTTCGAGATATGGCTCTAAGCCACTTTTTGAACCAGTTCAATCTGGTTCGAAACCAGTTCAATTGTGAACCTAAATCATCTACGGGCCCCAAAATATGTCGAAAAAATTTAATCCAAATCGGTTTAAGCATTTAGGATGAGATCAGTGACAAACCTGGGACAGAAAGAACTATATATAAAAGATTATTTTATTTGAAGTTTTAGTCAGTGACTTATTGAATTTTTCGCAAATTTTTGTATGCTCATCTAGCATTATTTTTTGCGTTCAAATTAACGCATAAATTCTTTTTCAACACTATGGATACTCTACAATATTATTCACTGATATAAAAATATCGCCCGAAAAGGTGGTTGGTCAGTAATCTGTTTTCGATATATATAAAGAGTTGGACCTGAATAATTGACAATCAACATAAGCTGCAACTGCATTTTTATATGGGGATAGTTATTTTCAGCAGGGCTGTAAACCGAATCAATCAATCAAATTTTGTGAAAAATTTGTCCAAATAACTATTATTAACTTAACGGAAAAAAATATGGATTTAAATTTTTAAGTATGAGTCAACCCTGATTGTACTTTGGACTCATCAAATCTGGAATCGAACATCAACTGACATTTATTTGGATTGATTTTAGTACGTATATCTTTTTTTCGTCTGTATAGAGATTAGATCATTCTGGAACTGTTTATTTCTACTAAATCTTAGATTATAAGAAGTGTGGAAATTTTTAGTGCTCGTACAATTGAGTTAGAAGAATATTTTTAAAGCCTTCTGTAGTTAAATTATTTTCGTGTATGTGTTCTCTTGGACTCATTGAAGAAAGGTATACATTATTGTAGATTCTTATAGTGTGACACCTTTCATTGTTTTTGAATAAGTAAGGTTACGGTTAAATCGGGGTTCGGGTCGAGGTCAAAAATTGGTGTAGGTTCTTAGGGGTTTGGTTTCGGACCGGTTTGCCGCCTTAGCTAAAACTAAAGCTATGGATCCCCCCCCAAATAATCTGCTAAAGGTTTTGATAAATTTTCAGATTAAAGTTCCTGATTTTATTAAAATTTGGCAAATTATTTTCCCCGGTGTGATTTTGATTTTGTCCGATTAAAGAAGAAAAATAGACAAAAAAACTCAAGAAATTCTACTTATAAATTTAAATTGAAAATAAATGAGACCAAGATATAGAACAAAAACTTGACTAAATTTCGAACCTTAACCATTGGTAACCCTTTAAGGTTGTTGTTCTTAAGTGAACTTTTTTATAATTTATACAGTCAGGACTTCACAATCAATTGTAAAATTTTTAGTTTTTCTAGATATAGATCTAGCGTTCGGATTTAGCTGGTTACGACATATGTACTATCATATTTCCCACGAGAACTAATTTTTTTTTTTAAATTACCAGTTCAAAAATCACTTTCTTGCCATATAATAACCCAATTAGCATCCTTGACACACTTAACACTTCAGAAGTCCCAACTCGTGCCAACAATTTGCGCACAATTGGCGCATATCATAACAAATCCGCACGTGGCGCCCGTCGCCCACTAAAAATCCCGCCCATCTATCTTTTTTTTTACTTATAAAATAAACACATAATTTTTTTTATCTGCCTAAGCTAGTGAAAGTGGGAGTACTACACATGTTGCGTTTTTTTGTTGGAATTGTTGGCAGTCTGATGGACACGTGGCGGTAATTCGTTTAGCGACAGGCGTAAGCCCTAAATGATTATTGCGGTTTAGGTTGCAAAAAGTGACAAAAGAGTTGCAAGTAAATGAAACCTTTAGGGGGGGGCGCCGGCGTAGAGCACAAGTTCAATGTTGTGTTAAATTGGAAATGAAAATATAAATGAAAATATGTATGTTATAGGAGCGCAACTCAGAAGCTTTCCCAAGGGATGGTATAGACTTATGTTGTGATACTCAACGTATGCATACTAAAATGTTGGAAATATGGTTTTATGATGAGTAAATTGGTTCGTTCCGACTTACGTTAATAAATTATAAGTAGTTTGAATTTTAAATTTAGATCATTTAGATGCCTTAAAAGATGATTTAAACATTAGGTCATGGTTCTTATCTTCATGGCCAAGAATAATTTTGACAATATTTTAGCTGAGCGTTTGGCGATCTACAACAACTAAAAACGAGCGATTCTTCACAAAGAGTGTTGCAAGAGTTATCTCCCGGAAGAAACACGTTTTCTCAAGGAAAAGTTTTGAAATTGGACCTCTCTTCGAAGAGAAAAACAGCGTACAAAATGCGAATTTTGTTACACTTAAATTATCCCCGAGATACTCAACAAATTTACAAAATTATTAAAAAAAAAAAAAAAAAAAAAACCTTATAAATACTTACATATTTAATACACTTGTCTTGCTTCAACTGATGTCTTCGAAAGGATATGTATGTTTGTTAGTATGTTTCTTATAGGCGTTTAAACTGCTGAAAGTGCTTGGGCTATCTAAAAAGTGTTATAGGCTATGTTCTAGCAAGGCTGCAAACCCATATCATTTTTCGGAGGATCGGTTCGCGGGTTCGAACCCAAAATTGCCCAGTGGTTAAGGTTCAGAAATTTAAGGGGATCAAGGTTTTTGTGCTAAGGTCTTAAGTTCAAACCTTGGTTCGACTTAAAATTTTCCAAATTTGTATTAAAAGAGATAAAAAATTAAAAAAATTATAAGATTTCTAAATTTTTTTTTATGTATACGAAATCAATTATTTTTCATTTTTAAATTTATAAGTATATATTTCTTCGGTAAATTTTTCTATGCTTATTCTCTGATCAATAAAATGCCCGCTAACTAAGACTTGTAACTTTATTGGACCGAACCGAAAGTATTGGTTCCGGAACAGGTTCAACTATTTTTACAAGAGGTTCGATTCAAGGTTCGGTTCACAGTATATGAAACGTCGGAATTCCGGGTTCGAACCGGTTCGGTTCACGATCTGAACCGACAAATGGTTGGTCTTGGTTCGGTTCGGTTCAGAACCGTTTTGCATCCTGGTAGAGTTTAGAAAATCATTTTCAAACCAAAGATATGAACGAGGTGGTATCAACCTACATATATGTATGTGGTCGTACTTATATAAGCATGTACTTATAATGAAGGTTAATAAAAAATAATGAAACAATAAATGATAATAATCTTACTCATAATCTTACTTGTGTAACTAAAATAGCAAAAATAACTTATGATATTTCATGGAAAATCAAATACACTATATGCAGTTCTGGAATCTTTTGGGTACAATGTTTTGGCTCTTTTCGGTTCTAGAAAAACCGGTTTTCAAAATTAGTAAAAATATCAGTTACTGGTACGGTTCTAATTCTTAGTTGGAATCGGATTTTTTCGGTATACGGTTCGGATTCTGGTTAGTTTGATTCTCTATGTCAGAGGCATTTCTGATGAAATTTTCTGGATAGGTTGGTAGTATGGAAAAAGATATTTCACTGGTTTCGAGCAGTTCCGACAAGATTGAAAAAATTTTTCTGACAAATATCTATGAACTTGAATTTGGTACGAACTAGAGATCTCAAACTTAGAATGCAGACTCCCCATAAATTTATACATGCAGTTCAATTCAATTTTCAATCTTTGTTACGACCACTGCATTCTCTGAATTTAAAAGAACTCTGGGCAGTACCGGCGCTTCATTTAAAAGTTTTTTGAGTTATATACAAACTTTATCAAGTACAGGGTATATAACAGTCTTACAGTTCCTCCTTTTTTATTTTACATATAATTGAAGCCACTTTGGAATCTGATCCGGTACGCACTGACAAAGCGCGATTACTTGATACAGATAAAGCAATGGGAAGACTGTAAGATGAAGCTCAATACCCAAGCGCGTTGTGAAAAAAAAGGATGAACGAAAAAAAGGTAGGAAATTGGATGGACTGCCCGCGTGCACCTGCCCTATGACCAATTAAATAAATAATTGATTGCGGCGCCTTAGCGCTTTAATTTGGAAGTCTTTTGGTTAACCTCCTTGAATTAGCACTGAAACGGTAAAATTATAAACAACGCACACGAAGGCTCCTGACACCGGTGCAAAATTATGCACAAACCACCCACCAATTTAATTAGTGGTATCGAGGAGCAATTTTAAAAATATTTTTAAAAAAGCGAGGTTAACCGCTCCATATACAAAATTTTTGCAATTGAAATCGTGTTCGTGGGGTAATATTCCACCTAGCCAAATTATATGACTCACTCTCTTCCTTCCATAACAATCTTTGAGTATTTGCCGCTTTGAACTTTTACTATTTCCCTGTTGGCGTCATCACTGATCCTCAATAGACTAGACTAGATACAAACATCCTTCCCATTGGCTTAGAGCTTAAAGGTCGTCAGTTAAGCGTAAAGAATGCACGTATTTTAACTGGTAGTGCCGGCGGGTATAACGAATTGATTCTCCGTATATGTGTGAGTGTGTGTGGGTATAATATTCCAACCCCTCTGGCGACAATCACTGCGCGCATATCTTTTGGGATTTGTGTACCATGGCGCCGCCACGACCGACGACAATGCGCCGAGGGTTGTTACCGCCGCTGCTGCTGCTGGCGGCTAAATCAGCGGGCTTACTGCCCGTTCACACTAATGGCTGGGCACATAAAACCGGTGCGCACTCCTTGCCAGCTTTTAGTTGGTGCGGGCACGCGAAACACGAAAGAAACACCCAAATGCGTATATAGAACAACAACAAAGTATAAATCCAATATGTCTGCCTGCTTTAATGCGTATAGTGCTCAATCGCAATCCTTTGATTTCGACGAAGATGACGATGATGCCTCCTTTGATAGTGGCTACGAGAAGAGTTTCGAAACGGAGGCTCATCTAAGTGCGCGTCGTCGTTTGGAATTCGAAGAGGGCTACCAAGCAGGCGCAGCTCCGGCTACTTTGGCCTATGCCGGCAGTTGGGATACAGCACCGATCAACTCACCGCCACCAGGATTTGTGGGTCTACTCGATACCAGCAGCAATCATAGTACACGCAGTGGACGCACTTTGGTGGAGCATTTAAATAGTAGAGCGAATAATGTGGGCTTTGAACCGCAATTGACCAGCACGCCCTTGAAATCACCCGAAGATCCAGATACTCCGCGAGCCAAACGCAAATATGCCGTCGGCAAGAATAGAGTCACTCGCTCACGCAGTCCCACCCAAGTGGTGCGCATCAAGAAGTTTCGACGCATGAAGGCCAACGATCGGGAACGAAATCGTATGCATAATCTAAATGATGCTTTGGAAAAACTTAGAGTGACCTTGCCCTCTCTACCGGAAGAGACCAAACTGACCAAAATTGAAATACTTCGATTTGCTCATAATTATATATTTGCTTTGGAACAAGTTTTGGAAAGTGGGAATACCATTAATTTGGATTTGGAAAAGCTGCAAAATTTTACTTTAAGTGGAGAACGTATTACCAAGGAACTGTTCGAGGCACTCTTTGTGAATCCCCAGCCATTTCCCATGTTTGGTTGTGGTCGCATGTTTCCCTATAATCAAACACAGGCTGCAACTCAACAGCAACAAATGATGTCCTATCAGCCAAATATGGAACAGCAGCAACCCACTGGCTTTGACTTTACCAGCAGCATGCGCTACTATCAGCAACAACAGCAACAGGAACCAACTCCTGCCCAGACCAACTTTTCGCAGGAGAAATACGAGCTTTTCCGTGGCAGCTTTGAGGCCGCGGCTCATCTTACACCCCACACAGAGCCTGGCTTGCATCAGCAAAGCAGTTTCTACACACAAACGCCGCCTTGGAAGGATTATCCAGAGGAACCGCAACTGCAGCCGCCCCCCCAAACTCCCTACAAAGCTTATACGCATCAGGTATAGCATAGTTATTGGGGCTTATTTAGTTAGACAAAAGGTGATATGTTTTGTGTATATTTCAGAGGAAACTAATTTAGGGGAATTTGAAAAGATAAACTAGTGACTGATTTTTGTTGAAAAATCACTTACTTAGATTGTCCATCAATTTCTTTAAATTACTTATCTCACAAATCTAAACATTCAGTTGATATTTGGTATAGGTAAAACCATTTAATTCAGCTCCAAGTGTAGCTTTTTTTCTAAAAGAAGTTAGACTTTGATTTGAATTATAAAAACTGCATATCAGAAATGGAATTGCAAAGAAAGGACTTAATTGTTTCTTTTTTACAATTCCCAAATAAGGATATATTTAAATCAGTCGTGTCCAAATTATACAATAGAGCACTTTATCTGAGGGTAAATAGTGGAAGGTCAATTATTATTAGTCCCAAATGAATTAGCGAAGGACTTAAAAGAACAAGTCTTATATAATACGCCTAATGTTTGGTATTCACTTCACCGAAAATGCTGCCAAAACAAAAATTTCCTTACAAAATTTAGACACAAAAATTAGCTAAGATTATTTTGTATGAAAAATTTGGTTTTGCCAGCAGTTTTGTTGAATTGAGCGTTATATTCATATCTTAAGTTATGACCTAGCTTATGCTAGATTAAAAAGCAACTTAATACTTTAGCGAAAGTCCTTAGGCTTCGTGCCCTCAGAGAGCTGATGATGTTTTAACTTAGTCCGTATTTACACGATGAAGCAAACTTCATGAAGTTTTCTAAAAGCTCTTGCTTGTAGGAAAGAGGCGTAGAGGGCAAGCAACCCCACCACACCACTTTCCCACAAACCAAAGCTTTTTGAGAAATTTCATGAAGTTTGCTTCATCGTGTAAATCCGGTCTTACTTAACTTTTCACACCGATCGAACTTTTAGAACTTATACTTAACCCTGGAAGGTCATCGTTCGTTGATTCGACTACCCAATTGCATGTACATCACACGTACATCAAAATAGCGATGACCTTCCAGGGTAAAAGCTTAGATTTTACTTCAATAAAATTGCGACCAAAACTTCAAACATCATACAAAAAAAAACAAAGATTACTTTGGGTTGAAATTGTACATGAAAATTTTTTTGTTTTTACAGCAGTTTTGTTGAAGTAAATACCAAGCTTTAATTATGTGAAATTAAAGAAGCTGAAAAGGAATGCCATAACCATATTAAAAGAAAACATTTTATAAGAATCCATTTTAGTTCTGGTACATACAATGAATGTTTCGAATTTTACTTTTCGAACTGAACACATAAGCACTAAAATTTTTAATGAATATTTTGACAAGAGAACATTCAGCTAAGGGCCATGTACTTGTTAAGCAGTTCATTTCAAGCGAACAAAATTTTGCAGTCTAAAAAGATCTCAATGTTGATTGGTAAAGAATGCTTATAAAGTGTATTAAAACTAAAATAAGACTAATCATTGTCGAATTGTTACCAATTTACTTAAATTAATAAGGACAGTTGTGCGAGGAGGGCTGGGTTGTAATAATAAAAAGTTTTTTCTATAAAACTTTCACCCCACCGGGTCATCTTCACCAGCTATGAGCCATGAGGCTGTAAAGCCAGATATTTATTTATAAAAATCATCTTGTGCAGAAGATTTGAATGCTAGGCAACCGAGATCTGCATTAAGTAGTCTCAAGGCTTAAAATTTCTTACAACTAAGCCCAACGATTGAGCTCGTATGAGTATGAAAATTAAAGGTGCCATAGATCAAATTTCATTTAAAAAATTTAGCTTCATAAATATTTTTGCCGTAAGACACAATTTGCTAAAGCCTATAAAAATCGAAATCAAAAAAAAAAAATGTTTAAACAAAAACATCTGGGAGCAAAAGAGATATAATTTTGAGATGTTGCCCAGCAGCAAAGCGATATCGAACTGTTTGCCTTAAGGCGCTTATTGCGACGGTCTCTCTGACAAGCAAGCTCACGAATAACGAATAACCATTCGCTTCAAGTGTCAGCTGCACACTGAAGATATGTCAACTGAGCTTTTTTATACACTTGAAAAGTGTATATTAATTTTGCCCAGAAATTTGTAACGCATAGAAATATTAATTTCCGACCCCATAAACTATATATATTCTTGATCAGGGCGACGAGCTGAGTTCAATTCCGTCTGTCCGTCCGTCCGTCTGTCCGTCTGTCTGTCTGTCTGTTTCTAAGCGAACTAGTCCCTCAGTTTTAAAGCTATCTAGCTGAAATTTCGCACAGAAAAAATTTCTTCTTTTTACTGCACGCAACTAATATGTCGGAATCGGCCGGATCGGATGACTATATCATATAGCTGCCATAGGAACGATCGATCTAAGAACTAGTTATAGTTAAAAAAAACTTTTTTGTTTTCCATCGTAGCTTCACTAATCTTGGTATAGGTTAGTTTTATATGCTTCCACATAATAATGGAAAAATGTATCAAAATCGGATCACTATAGCATATAGCTCCCATAGAAACGGTAGGTCAAAAAAACTAATTCTAGTGAGAAAAACTTTTTTGTTTTTCATCGTAGCGTCAATAGTCTTGGTATATGTTAGTTTTATATGCTTCCACATAATTCTGGAAAAATTTCTCAAAATCGGATGACTATATTATATAGCTCCCATAGAAACGGTCGGTCAAAAAACTAGTTCTAGTGGGAAAAACTTTTTTGTTTTCCATCGTAGCGTCCCCAATCTTGGTATATATTAGTTTTATATGCTTTCACATAATTTTGAAAAAAATTTATCAAAATCGGATGACTATAGCATATAGCTGCCATAGGACCGAGCGGTCGGAAAATGTGTTTAACTAAGAAAAGTTTTTATGGTATCAAATTTTTATTATCAATGATTTAAAATTTTTCAATATCTGATATCTATATCCCATATATATTTTACTGGTTAAATCTGTTGGAGTAAAGTTTTTCAAGTGTATTAAAACTTCGGCACAGTCGAAGTTAGCTTTGCCTTCTCGTTTTTTACACTAAACTCCAAAAAAAAACTTGAAAATCAAAATTTAAATGTCAGTTTTTCAAAAAATTATTAAAAATTATGATTGAGGTACGGGCCAGAATTACATCAATTCTGATCATAACCTCATTTACCGTTTTGAATTTCAATAACCTGGAGTCCCGGAATCATGGCTACCACCTCTAAACTTTTTTTTTTGAGACCGATAATGTGGCAGGCCGATAACTTTTTGAACAGACCTCGAATTCTAAATTTTTTTTTTGTATTTTTTAACTTAGTTAATAAATAACACAAGACAAAAAACCAAATTTAAAAAGCTCTTATAGTTTTCTTTCCAGAATTTTTTTTAAAATACACTCATTAAACGCTGTTCAAAGGTAGAATACCCCCTTAACTTTCGTCATCTAAGAATATTAAAGTATAAAGTATAACCGCTTTAGTTCGAAGCGCAATTGTTTATACGATAACCACTAGAGATTTCCGGGACACCTTTGTTTATGTTTTCGTGCTTAATTCTCAAAATGAAAGTATAAATAGGAGTATTGGGAAGCATATTAAGAATGTTGAATCATTCTTAGACTATAAATAAATGAACTTAGGAATCTGCTTAATAGGACACATGAAATAAGAAGGTTCCAAAATATTCCTTGGCACGTTTCCATCATTCTGTGGTCAATAAACTCTCAACGCCGATTTATCATCTTCTTTAAAATAAGTTGTACGTTTATGTGACAAATAGAAGCTATCTAGAAGATGAGATAAAAAGGACCGAAGAAACAAATATATTTTAATGCTTGGATCAGAAATTTTCCCTGCTGAAATTACAATAAGATTGAAAATTCTTGATCGAAGTCTTAATTTTTATCCTAAATTTCTTGATCTTGATAGTTTTAAACGCTATACTCCAACTTTGCTTGCTCTTTCCGTTCTGAAAGTTCTTCTTACTTGAGTTCGATTTTAGCTCGATTTTAAGTACGAAATTTCTAACAATTCAAGAACATATACTCAAATTATTACTTTAACTTTTTTCTGAGAGTAAAGATGTTGGGGTATGTGTAACAGATTCAGTATTTCTCACAAACTTTAGCTGCCCAGTTTTCTGAATAAATTGTATAAACTTGGAAACAACTCAGAACATTTAAAACTAAAGTTTCCATCTATGACTTGGACACGACTGATTTATATACCATATTTGACATAGAAATTCCTTACAACAACAAACAAAACGGTTGTCCATTTTTAGTAGCCTAAGTGAGAGCATCTACTTATGTACCTTTAAGAAGAACCAAATTTATTCTTAACCAAAATGTAAATGTACAATCAATATAATATATCCTTTAGATATAGAAAGTGATTGCAATGCAAGGAAACTCCAGCTAGTCAGAATCAGGGTTATAAATTTTAACGTGATAAGTTGAAGTATGAATATTAATGTAAACTTTGAACAATTTATTTTTTGATAATAAAGTTGATGAAATGGATGGAATTATGTTTTCATTTTCCTGGTGCAGCAGCAAAGTCAAGGTAAGTATGAAAGTAACCAAAGTAAACAACCCTAAGCCAAAATGAGATGCTGTCAATGTGTGTGCGGATTTCAGATTCCAAACAAAAGACTTAAATTCAAATAAATATTGTATATGGCAGTGCACATAAAAATGTATGTGTGTGTGTGTGTGTGTGTGCATTGCAGCTTGTTTTTATTGTAGGGGGCATTTTTGCGCCCTTACAATTCGATATGGGGTGAGTTGAGGTCGGAACAATGAAAGATTGCCCGTCACCTGCCACAGAATTACAAAACGAATGTACCAACAGGGCAAGGCAGCAGCAGCAGCAGCGGCAGTTCCCGAATCCTGAAACATGAGCCACTGGACCTGCATGAAAGGCACTCAAATTATTTAGTTGAATGAACCGGCAAGAGTCGAAAAAGCATTGCCTGACTGACTCACTGACTGACTGACATTTTCCGTTACTCAGCCACTGGCCCCGTTGGGTAAGGGGTGGTGACTTGATCAGCTCGGTAAGATGCCAGTAATCATCTCCAAGTTTTTATTTATGCCACCACAGCTGCAGTTCTGCTCTAACGTTTGTCATTTGTGCAGCTTTGTTGAAGGTGTCGGGATTTATCTTAACAATAATCATTATAAGGCCGTTGTTGCCGTTGTCCTTGCTTAGGACAATGGCGCAAATACGCAGCGGGTGAGCTGCTAAGCTGCATACAAAACTGTCACCAGGGGATGGCTATAGCACTAGCTATCCCCGGCATCATTAGCGTGTGGCTCAGCTAGCTGGCTCTCTCTCTCTGTTCCGATGACTATCTTTAGATCAATGACAGCATTATGAGCACAAACCCCCTCGCTGACTATGCTAATACCCTGAAACGAGAATGGCAAAAACAATTTGGCGATTTCTCTAAGTAGATAAGGAAACCAAAAATGGTAACAAATTGCCAGAAGGGATTTGGTATGGTATGGAGCAAGTGCAGGTCCACAGGGTGCGATTTATGCACAGATATAAAATTTATTCACTAGTTGATGAAAGTTCTAAATTTGGCATAACATATTTGAAGACATACATTTTATGTACAAGGGCAGCTTGATAAGTAAGTGACTTTTTTAATAAAATTTATTATTCGTAGTGCTGATTACACCAGTATAGAGCCAAAATAATCCTTTGTTGATACTATTTCTTTTTCATACTTCAATTAAATTTAAAAAAGAACAAAATTAGCTAAAAACTCTGGTTGACAGTATGCTAACTAACTAAATTAAGTAAAGGGAGGACACACTTATTACTAAAAAAAATATAAAAAATAGTTTCCTTAACTTTTGTCTATAGTTTGTTTGACGTTCTTGAAGTGCGGCTATAGTTATGCACCAAGCATATAACGAACATTTAAACATAACTAGTTTTATTTCCTGCTCATCCTATTCTTGATTATCTTTTTAATTCTAATCACCAATTTTAGCTCATCCCACACTGAAAAAGTTGGGTGCGGCTATAGTAATGCACCAGAGTTTAGCTGTTTTGTGTCAAATAAACTTACATTTTACTCTGTTATTTGTTAGTTTGTGTAAAAGACACTACTGTCTAGGAGATGAGAAATCGGATCTTACTCTTTTATATGTAAGTTCACCCTTCAAAACATTTTCAAAAATTCGAAATAGTTTAGCAGATATTGCCATTTTAGTGGAGCAATGTTCTTGCTAATGTGAGTATTTTCTACGTTGCTCAAAACTTTAAGCGCGATTTTCTCGTTTCCACGTTTTTTGACCTGGTAGCCATGATTTCGACAGTTCTACTGAACCGATTTTGATCAGCCATATTGCAATCGTCGCAGAATTAATGTAATTCTGCCCGTACTTCAATCAAGTGGGAAAACATATTTTTAATATTTTTTTATACTAAACTACAAAAAAAAAAACTTGAAAAATCGAAATTTTAATTTTATATTGCCGCCGATAACTTGTTGAACAGCCCTCGAACTCTTAATTTTTTTTTTTATTTTCTTATATAATTAATTAATTATACAAAATAAAAAGCCAAATTGAAAAAGCTCTTATGGCTTTCTCACCAGAATAAAAAAAACACTCATAAAACCCTGTTCAAAGGTATAAGACCCCCTTAAGCTAAAGGACAGGGCTTAAGGAGTTAGGATTCGGCATGAAATAACAGGTGATCCAAGATCAGAAATGGAATTTGGTCAATTTTTTTTAAATGTCTTACCTTTGAAAATCCGGATATATAATTTTTATACATATTCATGGAGTTGCCGGAACATTATCCTGAAGAACGAGCTGTATGAGTTAATATTCGGCATTATATCATAAGTTCTAAGAACAGAATTGAATTTTTAGTATTTTTTTCCAACTGCCTAACATTTAAAAAAGTTTTTAAACAAAAAATAAAAACTATTTACTACTTTATATTACTTATTCTGAATGATAATCAATATCAACATGATTTGGTAATTGTAGCCTTTTAATTGTCTTAACCTGCTTTCAATAAATAGCCTAATCAGTTACCCACCTGAACTGAACACAAATCGAGGGCCTTGAAAATGAGAGAACGGCTAATAGTCTGGTTAAATTACCAAATAATAGATTTTCTTAAGGAGCACTAAAATGCGTTTTAGTGACGACCCAAATCTCTTACCGTCGAGTTATTTCTTAAGGTTTCAAACCTATTCAGTTAAACACTTCTGAGCCATTTAAATTGATGGTGCAAAATCCAGCAATCAATTCTATGATCAAGCATTTCTTTAATTTTGGAGATGTTTTTTTTTCACGCATACGAAATTAACTTTTTCCCTTTTCGTCGAAATTCACGAGGTTGTCTGTTATAGTTGACTGTCAAGCACAAACTCTAAGCCGCAGCATGTTCTACAAGTGACTGAAGTCTACAAACAGTTGGTAGTTGACAGTAGCAGTCTAGCAATTAAAGTTACCACAGAAAATTCAAAAGGTCACTGACTTCTCCAACTGTCCTCATACTATATATCATCAATTTGTACAATTTCCTCAATATTCCCGATTCGCTTTAAACATTTCCCCATTTTGCAAATCGAATTTTATTTGCCAAATTGATTGTTTTACGCCTTTTTAGCAAAAAAGTTGACACACATTGTGAACCCTTTGTCGCACACGTGTAAAACCTACAAACGGGATGCACCATAACCCTTCTACAATATTTTTTTAGCAAAGATTCGCTTTGGTGTTGCTCGACCTTTTTACCAATTCATTGCCCTGCTCGAATTGGTTTATCTGTGAAATCTGTGACGTTAGACTGTTATATTGTTTGTGTTGCCGCTTGCATTTCGGGGTGAGCGCACGAATCCTTCGTCTCCTTTTTTTTTTGAGTTGTGTGCTCATCTAACCGAACAACATTGGATAAACAAACAGCCGTTCGAGTATTTTGTTACATTTTGTATACCGGCAAGCAGACCTATTTATTTCTCAATAAGTTCCCTCATCCAGCAAAAGGAAGCCAATCTGTCGCATTTGTGTGCATGCAGGATAATCATCAGGCTGCAATTGTGTCTGTGTGTGCGTGCGCGTGAGTTGAAACTGTAAAATGTTATGCAAGTTTTCATGCTTAATCCGATCACCGTGGTTTTAGTCAAATTTAAGTAGATTTATGTCACTTTGTAGAGGGGCAAAAAAAAAAAGTGGCACACATCAAATGTAAACACATGTAAATCAAAATCAGATAAGCATATCGAATTGAGATCATGTTAAGATGCCAGACGTAAAGAGCGAACAAGTTTTAATTAAAGTTCAGCGGTTGGTAAAGTTTTTGCAAAATACAAAAGAAATAAAGACAGAAATAAATTGTTTCTTAGTTTACTCAGTGTGCAATCATGACTTCAATCATGCAACATAATATATTTGAATGCCCTTCAGGAATTTCTGTAAGCATTAAATGAGAAGTCTTATGATTATTCAAACGAAATTAAGAGGCCTTCTGCATTAATTTCACAATCCCACAACTAATAATTATGTTTACAAATTCGCTATTTATTAACTTTTTCGAATTAGGATTTAAAAAAAAATATTTTTAAATAAATTTCTATTATATAAAAGTGACTGGACTTTAAATACGACGATTTGATGATAGCAAAGACTGTCATTTTGATAACTTGCTCTTTTTATCTGAGAAGTTACAAGTTTCATGCAATCTTTAATTTTTTCTCTTAGAACTTGAGGATAAGTAATACTTATGCTCTGATTAATTAACATGATTTAAAATGAAATTCTTATTAATATCTATTGAATTTCGTAAACTATATCTGGGATTTTAAGCTCAATTTAATATTAATTTTATAGGAGATTTATTCCCGCGCTACTGGTACATTTAAACATATAGGTTATGTGAACATGTGAACATTAAATACTTGTTTACTTAAATACTATTAGTAATTACTAATGGATTTTACATTACAATCACATTTCATATTCTGCTTATTATAACAATTAGTAAAATTATAAATAATTTTTATTTTATAAAATTTTAATTAATTATTTTTAATGAATTCTTTAATTCTCACTCTTTTAAGATTGTAAGCTAAATTGTTCTACAATCGAATACCATTTATTTTGTACTCTCTTTGCAAGCATTTCATATTCACTAGAGTAAACTATAAATTCAAACTCATTGATTACACAGGGCAACAAAATATAACTTTTTCAGCTTATTGAAGGGGTGGTGGTGATTCTAAATGATTTTCACGTGCTTTTAACACGAATCTGTTTGGCTGAAAGCGAAATGCTCCATCACGTCAGGATTTTCGATAATTTGAGCCTAAAGTTGGTAAAAGTGCATATTTTGACTATTTAAAAGCCTGTTTCGTGGGCAACCAATGCGATTGTTTTGACTCTCCTTGATATTATCGTAAAACACTATTCCTTAGCTTAAAAACAGGGAGGCAAACCTCTCGGGAATTGAGACTGGTTAGGTTAAATGATTCATGGAGATTTTAAACTACCGATTCTGTTCTTAACAAGTTTTTTGGAGCAAGCTGAACCACGGTTTCGGTTTGGTTCACTCACCGTTTTTGATTATTACACTTTCTAATAAGAAAATGTTGACTTTTATCTTTTATTTTCGAAGTTAATGTCCTAAAAACCTTTGCTAAATAAAATGTATAATGTCGGATATGCAGACGCCATCCATAAGTTTCAGTAATATCTTTAAGAGTATGAATGCAGTATATATCGTAAGCACCTCGAAAACGCCGCGAATCTATTGGAAACACGAAAGCAAAATGTCGGATATCATGTTAAAATTGATTCCTTAATCGAGAAGAACACGAACAATATTTTTACAAACGTTTAATTGACAGTAGAAAATAAATAACTTGCTTAAGTGAGATTAAGGGGAAGAAACTCTGCCAACTGATAAATATTCAACATAATGTGCGACATACTCAGCTGGATACTCGCACAATTCAATCTGAAACTTCCAAGGGAAGAATGCAAATTTTAAGAGCAAGTTAGCCATACTCTACATTATGACAGACGCGTGAGCAACCTCAATGGATGCATAAATTTCTTCTAAAGTCGCAAAAAAAAGTCATTTTAAGGAATGGGAATAGCTAAAGCGATTTAAGGCTTTTCGTGCAGTTGATTTTCCATATTCAATTTTCTAAATTTACAAATATTTTTGTATTAAGGTAGGCACTTTAAGTCATAAACTCCATGAAATAAACCGCATCGAACCGTATTCTTTTGCGGTTTTCGGTTCGGTTTAGTATTTTCCAACAGAAGCGGGTTCGGTTCGCGGTTTGGTTTACGAACACGGATTAGTACAGAACCGGTTTGCATTTCTGCTTAAAAATAAATTATGCCAAATAATTGTGCGATTTTTTTGAACAAAGATTTAAAAAGTTTATTTTTAATAGATGTGTTGAAATTTACATAATGTCTGACTTAATTTCGATGTCTTAAATTATAGCAAGCTAAAAACAATTCATCGTCTAATAATTTTTACTGAAATATTTATATCATGATCAGTTGTTTTTAATCAACGCTGCGTTTAAGTGTCATTTATTATGAACATGTGTTGATTTACTCTGAGCGTCTGACTTTTTTTTGAACGAACGAACGAAATGGTTTAAAAAGGAGTCCACTTGGGCTTAGTTGTGGAGGATCGTTTTTTTTTTCTTAGTGAAGGTACTTTCTTTGATGGTCAGTCATTATCACAAAAATGCTTGTAAGATCGCTTTGAAGTATTTTAAAATGGCGTTTAAGTTTGATGCTGATATGGTCCTTTGCTTTTTTATATAGGTCTACAAAGTTATAAAAACAAAATTATTTCAAACTTATTCCAATTTTGAATAAATTTCAAATAGCTGGCTTGCATTTTATTTGATAAAAATAACTGTAGATTTTCTACTGGCATTTCAGTTTACTAATGATTTGCATAGACGACCTTTTTTTCAACCCCATTTCTTTCTTTTTAGAAATCATTTTGCAAAACCCAGATATTTCTTTTCCAAATGAATAAACTGTTAGACAAACAATACATTAAACTTTACAACTTCACACCCGCTGCTAGTGTATGGAAGCCATTAGAGTAGGATGGGCTCACAAACACACACCCCTCTGGCCCTAGTCTTAGAGCTAGTCTGGTAGCTGGTAGAGCTGTACCACAAACGATGAGTTGATTGTTATGCAAATGAGGACAACCAGGACGAAAGAAACAGGCGCACAACCCCGACTGCCAACTGCCAACTGCTTTGGGTGCAGTTCATCAAGTGGTCATAAATATATATTTGAGAAATGCTGGAAGCAGCCTAATTAGTATGCAGCGCCATGTGCATTAATGAATCTGACATTTGTAATTTATGAGAGATATTTGTTAATTTTTTTGTAGTTTTTTTTTGCAGTGCATAAATTGAATCCTAAAAAAGGTTGACACTAAAATGTCGACAAAACAACGGTTTCATGCCCAGTTATTGTTAAATGTAAACAACGGAAGTGGAAAAGGGGCGAGGGACGGGGGCTTTCGATAAGTATGCAATTCTATTGAACAGTGGCTAATTCCACTTCCGGCTTAGTACGAAAAAAGCGCGCGAAAATCCTGTGATTAGGCTGACATTGTGCTGCATTGAGCCCAAAAAAAATGGGTGAAAAAATTGCACAAAAATTACCCCAAAAAAATGGTCTAACAAGTAGTTAACTGCAATTAACGGGCACAGGGTGAGTATTTCCGTTTTTTTTTTGTGGCACCTCTGCAAGCGACCGTTATGATTTTATTTTACCCTGTAAGGAAGGTATAAAGGGTATGATAAGCTGGTGCTGTTGTGTCTAAGAGGCAGTAGAAGGTAAATTTATATATATTCTTGATCATCAGTGGATTCGATATAGAAATCAAGGCTGCAAACCGGTCCGGAACCGAACCTATAGATTCCACCCGGGTTCAAACACACGAACCGAACCTCATCTAAAATTTTGGAGGTTTGCAGCCTTGATAGAAATACCTGTATGACTGTCCGTATGAAAAAACTTATCTCAGATCTCAGAATCGGTTCGGTACGGGTTTTATGGAACCCCTCGAACCTGAACCCGAACCGGACCATTTATATAACAAACATACAAAGCTAACTTCGACTTCCGAAATTTTAATAACACTTTAAATGACTCTACTCCAACGGATTTAACAGAAAAATATAAGAAGGAATGAAGAAATATCACGCCAAATTTAAAAATTTCTAAAATTACAAACACAAAACACCCAATAAAATAAATAAAAAAATATTCTTCAATTAAAAAAAATTTTCCGACCAGATGAAGTCAAGGCAGCTATATGCTATAGTCATCCGATTTTGATACATTTTCTCAGAATTTAGTGGAAACATATAAACTAAATATATCAAGATTAGGACGCTACGATAAAAAAAAAGTTTTTCTCACTAAAACATTTGACCGATCGTTAGCAGCATAGATAAGTCATCCGCCTTAAGAGTGCAAAAAGCCGCAGGCCGTACAAAACACTAGCCCCCGGCCCATAACCCTCGTCCCCAGATCAAAATATATATATTTATGAGGGTCACAATAATATTTCTATCGTTACAACTTCATTAAATACACTTTTCAAGTGTATAAAAAGGTTCTGTTCAGAATTAAATAATTTTCCATCAAACTTAATAAACTTTAAATGACTCTACTTCGGATTAGGAAACATATAAGTAAGAAGGAATGAACAAATATAAATCCGGCCAATCATTTTAAAAATTTCTAGAAAAGTTTATCAATGTAACATACATCGACAAATATTTTCAAATTTTTGGAAAGGTATTATAAGACTCACAAATATTGCGAATAATATAAGACAGACTAGACAAACATTATCAGGAAAACTTGGATTAGGCTAGATTAGAGCGGTTACTGGCGTTTCACCCAGAACACTTAGGCCATTTGGATTTGGTCCCTTGTGATGTGTCCAAAATGTGTCTGAAAAGTGATATTCCCATTGCTTTCGACCCCAAAAACGACCCTATTCCCATACGATTTGGGTCGTTTTTAGGGTCGAAAGCGATTTGTAGAACACATGGGATTAACTTTATTTTGGAGGCTTGGATGAAACCAGATATATAGGTCAAGGCGTAGTTTCAGCAGTTTCAGATTCTTTCTGTTAGATCAGTGACGTCTATTTGAAGATTCGAGATCATATTGTCTCAGAAGTGGGAGACGGACTCTTTGTCTTCCTTGTCCCTTCGTCGCGACCAGTCAGACTTCATAGGTTTGTTGAGCGCTTTGTTTATCGAGTTGGCTATGTCTTGCCATTACTGGCTTCCTTTGAGCTTGAAGATGTTTCGTAAAACGAGACTACACGTTGCCATAGGCATACCTGCGTTCTGCTAATCGCAAGTTTGCTTGCTTCGCAGTTGTATCGATGTCCCGGTTTACTGGTAGATTTTAGACTAGGTGAACCAAGGTTCGAACCAAAACCTGGGGTTCAGGGGTTGCAGGAACCTATAGATTCCACCCGAACCGAACCTCATCTAAAATTTTGGAGGTTTGCAGCCTTGATAGAAATACCTGTATGACTGTCCGTATGAACAAACTTATCTCAGAGACTTTAAAAGTAAGATGCTACTAGAGCTTACTTTTAGAAGTCAAAACCTTAAAATTAACATACATATTTACTGAGATTAAGAGAGAGGATAGAAGCTCGTCATAATCTTTTAATTGGAAGCTGAATACCAGATATTTATTTTATTTTTTGTTATTATTATATTTACTAAGGCTTAATGTCTATTTATACATTTCATAAGATCGGACAAAAAACACGGAAGTTATGCTCAAATCGATTTTGGTAATTTAGTACAAGTTATGTTAATTAAGTACAAAATCCATAAAAATACCGAAAATTTGGAAAAATCTTTAAAATTTTGGACGGGTTTATCCACGGACCGCTGAACCGTCTTACTATTTATTAGCTATATATCAGCTCGTGTATCTAAATAAATATTCGTAAGTAAAAACACACAAAATCAAATGTAAGGGGTATTCAGTAGTCCGACTACACTCGACTGCAGCGCTCTTACTTGTTCTAACTTTATTTTTGTTAAGCACGCAAGGTTTTTCCCTGACAATTTGTTGCTCGAACGGAAATGGCCGGGCTCAGTCATTAATTGTTTTCATTGTTTGTCCGTTGGACATCAGGCCAGCTGCCTCTCAACTTGACTAACTGTCAGAGGAATTGAATCTAGGGTAAAAAGTTGAATTGTTTGTGTGGGGGGAGTGCAGGACACCTGCAGTTGCTTTTGTTTTATATTTTTTTCCCAAAATGGTAAGCACTTGTGGCTCCTTTGCCTCTGTGCCTGATATCCAGGGGTATTATTTAGTGATTATTACAACTTAGATTTGGCGAACAGGGCGTCGGCTTTATCACTTGAATTTGAAGTATGATTTATGAGGACGAACGCAACATCATCAATCAATGTTCAAGTGGAAAGTGATTTGGTCAAATGCTAATTTTTCTTCTTTTTTTTTGTAAAATTGTAACTTTGCTTTAATCACACATTTCTGTACTGTACATCAACCCTCCTCCTGCACTTGATTTACTGTTGTTGTTATTGATGTTGTTTCGTTTTAAAAAGTTATAAAAATAACTCGCACTTTCAACTCGGTCTAGTTAACTGCGAGTGCCCAGCAGCCACCCCTTAGTTCGGTTCATCTGGGCACCCTTTCATGTGTGTGTGCTGTGAGCATCATCCCTTGTTGTTTTTCCCCGTTGTTGCCAGGGGCTAATGAGCCCCGCACATTAGTTTTAACAACATTTATTATTTATGGGTTTTTTTTTTTTTTGCTTTGGACGTTACATTTACATTTACGCACTTTCTGATTTGAAATTAAAATTTTTGGCAATTATTTTAAGCATACAAGTTTTAATTGGAAATGGACAAGGTACTTGAGAAATAATTTGAATGATGCTTGAAAGTATTTTGAATGAAATAAGGGCAAGGGCTATGACGGAAGTGTGTCTTAAAGAAACCTGCCTCAGATTATTTATGCTTTTAAGATTATGCTTCAGCATTTTTTATTTGTCTTTAGTTAATCGTTCTTAATGAACAGTTGAAAAGTTGTAGCTTATATTTAGTTAACTGTGGGAGAAATCAGTCCTTTTCCAAATCATTTTCAACGATGAGTTTCGTGTTCATTCAGGGCCGAATACCTTGTTATAGGAACCTGTGACATTTCAAAAAGCCCTACTGGTAATCTGATGATTTAAAAGTAATGTTTTTGTACAGCCAGTTATTAGTCTATTGGTTTTTGATCATATAATTAGTTTTTATACCCTTGCAGCGGCTATATTAAAATTGTCACGATGTTTGTAACGCAGTGAAGGAAGCATATATAAGTATATATATTCTTGATCAGCATGACGGCTAGTTTGTCCGTCTGTTTTTGCTATCTCCTCCCTCAGTTTTAAAGCTATCTTGACCAAACTTTGCAATAAGTCTTTAAATACAAATAAGCTGCACATTTTTCGGAATCGGCCGGATCGGATGACTATATCATATAGCTGCCATAGGAACGATCGGTCCAAAAGCTAGTTCTACTGAGAAAAACTTTTTTGTTTCTCATCGTAGCGTCACCAATCGTGGTATATATTAGTTTTATAAGCTTTTACACAATTCTGAGAAAATTTATCAAAATCGGATGACTATAGCATATAGCTGCCATATAAACGGTCGGTCCTAAAACTAGTTCTAGTGGGAAAAACTTTTTTGTTTTCTATGGTAGCGTTACCAATCGAGGTATATATTAATTTTATAGGATTCCACACAATTCGTGAAAAATTTATCAAAATCGGATGACTATAGCATATAGCTGCCATAGAAACGGTCGTTCCAAAAGCTAGTTCTACTGAGAAAAACTTTTTTGTTTTCCATCGTAGCGTCACCAATCGTGGTATATATTAGTTTTATAAGCTTTTACACAATTCTGAGAAAATTTATCAAAATCGGATGACTATAGCATATAGCTGCCATATAAACGGTCGGTCAAAAAACTAATTCTAGTGGAAAAATTTTTTTGTTATCAATGGTAGCGCCTTTCAAAAACTGCAAGGGTATTTAAAACATCGGCGTAGCCGATTAGCCTTCTATTTTTTTATAAAAATCTTTAACTTGATTTGATAATTTTCAGGTATATATAAAAGAATACATTTTTTTAGACTATCCGACCAAAAAAAATTAAAAATAAAATCAAATACAAATTTCTAAAAAAAACAACGCAGTTCCCTTCAAAGGAGTCTACAGCTGATTTTTTTTATAATTTTTATGGTTTCTATGCAACTTTAAATTAAGACATCAGTCTTTCAGCTAACTTCGTTTGAACCTTGGCTCGGCACCAATATAATTTAATTTTTTGACGATCTGCTTTATTGAGGGAATCGCCACTTCAGTTAAAAAACTAATTTTCCCCTTAAACCCATTCCGAGTGCTCAATGTTAGTAGTATAGCTATGGTGTCTCCCTCATTTTTCCTTAATTTCACTGATGCTTAAATCGTATAAATTCTTTTTAACGAATATCCTATAATATATAATTGATTACGCAGCTTACGGATGTTACTGTACCAAAAAACAAGTAGGCTAAACGGTCAAAAACAAACTTATCTGAACAAATCTCAATAATCACTTAAAATTTTTCAAGTCCATGGAGAACAAACTTTGTGAAACTTCAGAAATATGTATTCATTTCTTTGAACCATAGAGCTTACAAATTAAGTTCCAAGTATACCATTCACACATTTTCCAACCATGGGCTTGGATTTCAACAAAGTTGAGAATTATGTTATATTTATTTGGTTTACATCGAAATTAACATTTCGCATTGATCCCACTAACGCCTCCGCATTTTCCTACCTTTGTGGTGGGAGAGTATTATTTTTGTAAATATTTCTTACTGATCAGCTTAAAAAAGATTAAGAACACAATGTTCTTGTTCGACTTTGGGGAAACATTTTTTAAAATCGGTAAATCACCTGGTTTAAAGTCAATCGGATAAAAAAATATATTCCCTTTATTTTCTTTGTGGGTGCATTTTCTAAAATCGGGAGTGTACGTGTCCAATTATTTCGCCTACATTAAAGTCGATCAGACCTAAAGCAAATTTTTCCTCATACAAACTTTTCCGGCATTTTTAACCACTAAAAATTTTCTTTTTAAAATGCACGCCTACTTACTATGAAGGACAATGATAAATATTGGAGCTTTAGGTTAAGATGTTTGGGTTTAGGGTTGATATGACAGTGAATGTTTTTTAGTGGGGGCTTATATTTATATTAGAGAAGGGCGAGGGACGATAATCCGACCCGAAAAAAAGCAGAGGGATTGGTTTCTGGCGGGATTAAATTTCAAGTTTCGACTCGTGATCGGAACGGCACGGAATTAAATTCAAAAGGGCATAACCGAATAAGCCTGGGAAAAGTGCTCCAGAAAGTCTTATTTTTTTGGATCAGGAGGTCCAAGCTTTTTTATAGTACGTAGAAAATTTTATATAATTTTTCCCCCTCCCCTTTTAAAGCTATCGAGCTGAAATTTTACAGAGTCTTCTTTTTACTGCACGCAACTAATATGTCGGAACCGGCCGGATCGGATGACTATATCTTATAGCTGCCTAGAACGTTCGGTCGGAAAATAAGTCTTAGTGAAAAACTTTATTATGTAGCGTCACCAATCTTGGTATTATTGTTTAAGATGATTTTCACACAATTCTGAAAAATTGATCAAAATCGGATGACTATATCATATAGCTGCCATAGGAACGATCGGTCTAAGAACTAGTTCTAGTTAGAAAAACTTTTTTATTTTCCGTCGTAGCGTCCCCCAATCTTGTTATATATTAGTTTTATATGCGTTCACACAATTTGGAAGATTTTATCAAAATCGGATGACTATAGCATATAGCTGCCATAGGACCGATCGGTCAAAAATGTGTTTACTAAGAAAATTTTTTTTTATGGTATCAAATTTTTATTATCAATGATTTAAAATTTTAAAATCTGATATCTGTATCCTCTATATATTTTACCGGTTAAATCAATTGGAGTAAAGTTTTTCAAGTGTATTAAAACTTCGGCACAGTCGAAGTTAGCTTTGCCTTCTCGTTAATGATTTCTTTAAGTCTTCCTAGGACGAAAATATGGTGTTTTTACCCTTAAGCTTGTAAGAGCCAAAGACAACAACTTAAACACATCTCTGCCATATTAATGAATTGGTTTTAACATAAGTAAAAGCAACATTGATATTAATATTTTTGGACATATGTTAATCGGCATATTAAATAAAACCACATACTAAAATATATTTATTTTTACGTTATTTATTAATTGCACATGATGGTAATATTTTCAATGGTCATTTCGAATATTGAAAACGTTGATCACCATTTTGTGACCATTCGAATGAACGTACAAATTTCTAAATTTTTCTACGGATATATACATTGAATCTCATTAATGCCCTTTGGTTTTGGTTTCGATAAATTTGGGATTTGGATAGGACGGGGCGGGATGGAATTAAAAATTTGGTTTTGGGATCGGGATTGGACGAGATAGACATGATATTCAGTTAAGACGCTGTGAAAAGACAGATTTTTTTGAGGAATTGTAAAACTTACTTCGTAATAGAAAAAGGTCTTCATCTTTAAAATTAAAAAAGTAAAAAGTTTGCAAAATTTACAACTCAATGAATATCATTCACTGTTAGTTAACTTTGTTCTGTGCAAAAATCAGTAAATTTTCCCATCACTGCATTTTGTACGTTTAACCTTTCATTTGCCTATCACTTCACACCACACATTCCAACGGCAATGCCGCAAATCCCTGGAAAGTGACTAAAAGTCGCGTTTGTTTTTGTTTTTGTATTTTATTTGTAGCTAGTACAATTTATTTGCACACATGTTCACATTTAACAAACTACTTACACGTAATATAAATATACATACACATATTTACTTAATAGCAAAACAAAACATATGCATTTTGTTTGAAAATGAGAAATTCATTTTCAGGCAACACGCACGTACGTACTGACTTGGAGGATTGTGCATATTTTTCACGCTGAAATTAAGTAACATTTTTTAGGTAATATTTATTTTGCACTTGTTTGACATGCTTTAGGCAAATAGACGATAAGATAAATATATATTAAAGTAAATGCATTTATAGATTCTACAAAAAAAAAAAAACATTCTACCAAATGACACAAATGAAATGACTTGAGCTCGCAATGTGTGTGTAATAACCTAACTTTATACAAATAGACAAGAATTAACTACTAGATCACGCGCATAAAATGATGCTTAAGCTTATATGGACTAAAAATTTGGCCGGCATAGTCTTTCAGCATGGCCAGGGGCTGGACCTAGAGCTAACGGTGCAGAAAATTAGCTGCGGCTACAAGGGACCATAAATGGGCTCGGAATACAGAACGGCTGGCATGGAGTAGCTATAGGAAGTGGGTGTATGCTCTGTGGGTGTACGCAGACTTGCCTGCAGACTGCGTTTGCTGTGGCGCTTGAATCTGTAAAGGGAGAAAAAATTGGGAAAATAAATTAGTCTTAACCAGAATCTTGGACATAGAAAAACCAGACAAAATGAAGTGCGACTAGATTATCATTGTGTAAACCCATCCTTATCTCGAATCTATCTGGATTTCATTTTGAATTAAAAAGTTTTGTTCTAAGCTAAGCGCATTTAGGTATGACTATAGAATTCCTAAAGTATTTACAATAAACCTTTACCTTACCTTTGAAATTTTTTTTTTCGATTTTTTTGTTTTGCATTATTATTAAAGCTTGGACATTCTCCTTTCATTACCTTCAAACCATTTTCAAAAATTCGAACTAGTTTACTAGATATTGCCTTTTTAGTGGATCAATGTTCTTGCTAAAGTGAGTATTTTTTATGTTGCTCAAAACTTTAAGCGCGTTTTTCAACCTGATAGCCATGATAGCGCCAGTTCAACTGAACCGATTTTGATCAGCCATGTTGCAATCGACGCAGAATTGATGTAATTCTGGCCCGTACCTCAATCAAGAGGAAAAACAATTTTTTACTATTTTTTTTACACTAAACTACAGAAAAAAAATTGAAAAATTATAATATTTTTTTAAATTGCCGCCAAATTTTCAAAAAAATATTGAAAAATATGATTGAGATACGGGCCAGAATTACATAAATTCTGATCATAACCTCATTTACCGTTTTCAATTCCGATGACTTGGAGTACCGGAATCATGGCTACCACCTCTACACCTTTTTTTTTTGAGACCTTAATTGGCAGGCCGATAACTTGTTGAACAGCCCTCGAATTGCAAAATATTTTTTTCTTTTATTATTTAACTAGCATATAACCCGGCGCGCTTCGCTTCGCCACCATCAGTATAGCCGCCAAAATGATGAAAAAAAAACGTTTGGCAATGATCCCACCCCCCTTTTCCGACCTTCAGAAATGAGAAAATTATTTTCCACCTATTTTTAAAAACTTTATCCTACTTAATTGGCCCATAGAGCTTTCAAACCAAATTTAATACATATCGGCTTAAAACCCACCCCCGCACCCATATTCCGACCTTTGCAGTGAACTTCCCGAAATAAAAACACACGTGTTTCCATTTATTCTGACCCTAGAGCTTACAAAACGAAATTTATTCAGATCGGCTCTGAAATAGCCATTGTCACTGAACCGAAATACGCCACCGAGAAATCAAATGTCAAATTATTTTCTATAATGTGTTCACAAACCGATTTTGAAGCCAATCGGATTAAAAATAGGTTTTACCATATAGAATTTTCCAGGCATTTCCCCACTCTTGGGGCGAATTTTCCAACATCGGAAAATCTCATGTCAACTTATTTTGTATACTATCCCTACAAACCGAGTTTGAAGTCAATCGGATGAAAAATAGTGTTTTCCATATAGAATTTTCCGGCCATTTTCCTTGTGGGTGGATTTTCCACAATCGAAAAATCACATGTCTAATTATTTTGCATACTATGCTTGCAAACCGAGTTTGAAGTCAATCGGATGAAAAATATATTTTTCAATATAGAATTTTCCGGGAATTTCCCGACTTTTCGGGTGGATTTTTCTGCATCGGAAAATCTCATGTCTAAATATTTTGCATACTATCCTTACAAACCGAGTTTGAAGCCAATCGGATGAAAAATAGATTTTTTCATATAGAATTTTCCGGGAATTTCCCGACCTTTCGGGCGAATTTTCCAACATTGGAAAATCTCATGTCAAATTATTCTGCTTACCATCCTCACAAATCGAGTTTGAAGTCAATCGGATGAAAAATAGTTTTTTCCATTTTAGCTTTCTATCTCTTACCGTTCAGGCTCTGCGTTGATTGCCAATCAGTGAATCAGTCAGTCAGTCAGTGAGTACAAACTCTTTTATATGTAGAGAGATTAATAAATAATATAAAAAAAAGCAAATTGAAAAAGGTCTTATGGTTTTCTTTCCAGAAAAAACTCTCAAAAAACCCTGTTCAAAGGTAGAAGACCCCCTTATGTACTTCAAGTATGACTATTGAATTCCTAAAGTATTCGCACTTAAGGTTTAATTAAATTCTGATTATTCTTAAAATTTTCTAAAATAAGACCAATTTTTTTTCTGTTATTTCAATTCAAACTTAAATTTTTCGTGTGCAGCGTCGCGACAGCAGCGTCGTGTCTGCAGCGTCTTCAGTGTGTCTGCGTATGTGTATGAAAATGTGTATATATTCGTATGACAACACACAAAATCAAGTGCATAGGGTATATCTTAGTCATGGCACTCAACTGCAGCGCTCTTTCTGGTTAATTTTTAAAGTTTAACTTAATTTAAACACCTCATCGAATTCTTCTTCGAATCTTCTTAATTCCCTTCCCCCAAGTACTTACTTTTTCTTCAAACAGCAGGCAGTGCATAGCGATATCAGAGCCGCAAAACCAATAAGTGCCGCCAGTATGACCAGCCAAGATCCTGCTGAGGTCAGCATACCCGTAAATAGTGCTGCTGTATGTGTTCGTCTTACCGAACAGGATTCCACCTCGCTTACACCAAATGCCGCATAAATATCAATCAATTCCTGACGCAATTGCTGAGAGTTCATCAGCTTTTGCATTTCATTCAGCGACAAAGCCGTTCCATGACTAAACATTTGGAAACAGGAACTGGTGGATGTAAAATCTAAACTCATATCCGGGCGTGTGAATACCTGTGTATCCAACACATGCAATTCTAAGCCCAAAGGTTTGAGCTTCTTTTTCAATTGCTCCTGGAAGGGACGTATATTATGTTGTATCTCATTCGGTGGACGGGCAAATACAAATTTCAGCAAAGATTTGTCACGTATGACAAAGACTTTCAAATTGCTTAAAGCCTGACGTTTGGGCTTTGCCGAATTATTGGCCGCCACTCGCATTAGGAAATAACCATCCACATAGTCCGCAAAGGAGCCACCCGTACGCAATTCTCCCGTATGATTATTTAAGGTGAAAAGATTCTGCAGATTGCCCGTGGCCAGTTTGCGACTTCGTTTATAGAACTGCGGCACAAATGTCACATTCTCTATGGACAGAGCAATGGGTGGAGCTTCAGCATCAGCATCGCTGGCACGCAAAGTAGTGACCACCGTATCAATGGGTACATTAATGCGTATACCCACAGTGGGATCTTTTTGCTCAAATTCAGGCAAATTGTCATCAATGTCCAGCACTTTGATGGTAATACGCAAATGTGAGAGATCAAGACGATCATAGGTATCACCTATAAACTTGTAGGCAGGTTCGCCCAATTTCAAACACTTGACCGTTATGGTATAAGACTCCACTAGCTCCCGATCAATGGGTTGCTTGGTCTTCAGTATGGCCAGACTTAAATTGGTACGCTCTATGCTAAATATTTGCTCATTGTTGCCTTCAATTATGACATAATCAATGGCCGCATTCTCGCCTATGTCTTCATCAATGGCGCTGAAATTACCCACTATGGTACCCGCTGGTTCTTCCTCACTCACGGACAGACTTAGAGGTCCCTCGTCCTAAAAAGAAAATATAATTTTAATACAAATTTTATTGGATGAAATTGTAATGTTTAACTTACAATCTCTCTGGCGAATCTGGGCTCATGATCATCCACATCCAGCACCACAATTTGTAGAATACGTGTCACCGACTGTTTGGGCTGTCCATTATCACCCACTTCCAGCAGTATTTTATACATATTCTTCTTCTCACGATCCAAACTGTGTCTGGTGGTTATAAGCCCTGTGTGCGCATCTATGGCAAATGCTTCAGCATCTGGTGTATCTGGCAATATGCGATAGGTTATGGTACCGGAGGGTGTACTTTCATCATCCGGATCACGTGCAATCACTTGGAATACGGGAGCACCCATGGCGGCATTCTGAAAGCGTAGGAAAAAAGAAATTATGATTCGGGTAAGACAAAGTGAAGTGAACTGAGAAATAGGGGAATGGCAGCAATTAGATTCATTTAAAAAGAATAATTCTAAAAAACGTCGAGATGGCTGGGACGGGAAGATATTTAAGGCTTTTCCCGACGCTTTCGAAAAATCCCAATGTTTTCCGAAATATTTTTAACATATGGCAACGCTTTTCAGTAAACTCTTGTCACTCAAATTTAAAGAAATCAATTTGATCCTGACCTAGGGATAGAAGTTATTAGTATTTACAAGAGACTTGAAACAATCCCAGAATTTTCTTTATCAATCCGAAAAGGCTCAACTCAAGTTCTGATTCTACTTTAAAATTAAATCCAATAATTTTGGCATTGGAAATTCGCACATCAAGTCAATCCTTTTGTACTTGGATTGAGAAAATCAGGGATCGATCTACTCTTGTGATCGTATAGGCTAAAATGACACTTTAAATTTTTAGGTTTTTGGTATCTGAGTCTCATCAAAGGCATTTTGCGTACCATTAAAGCATACTCAGAATCGCTTATACCAACGACTTTTACCCATAGAAGACAAATTGTGACATAAATTGTTCCTAAAAATTATAAGTGTCATTAAAGCCTAAGGATTTATTTTTGTCCGGATATTTCGAATTTTTCGGAATCGCTCTTTGCAAACGGCTCATAAGAGCCAGCTCGATCGCTGGAGAAAAGAGCTGCGCGTAAAGAGCCACGAGCAGTGAACTGCAGCTCGCTCAGAGCGAGAGCCGAAGAGAGCCTGAGCGGCCAAGAGCAATCAATTACGAACCCTTAATTTGACATCGAAAATTCTTAATCCAAACATGGAATTTTTCGTACTCTCTCCGAATTGAGGTTTTTGTTAAATTTTGTAATCAGTTCTATAATGAATTTTTAAAAATTGATGAGGTGGAAAAACACTTGAAAAATTCGAAGTATATTCTTAGCATTTCGACATTCAAAAGTTGTATTTTTAAGTAATATCAAAATATTTTTCACTCCACCAATGACGCTCTCGATGCTATCAAACATATCCCTATTGAGCAGATGGGATACAATCATCAAACTCTTTCTGCTCTTCGCATGAGAGAATCGAAACATGGCGCACAGCCAACTTCGGTCACTCTAGCACCATCAGGAAACTCCCTTCTTTAGTCGAAAAATTGTATTAGAACACCTGTCAACCCCTTCCACATCTTTATTAATTGGAATGAAGATCCACTAGGACCGCAATATCGATAATCATATTTTCACTCGATAATAGATTGTGTTACAGAATGAAAACGCTCATTGTCATGCATCTCGACAGAGCAATCAGGTCCATCACAGACACTCTGCTCGGAACACATCGAGACTAGTGCCCACAATATTGTAGGGACGAGAAAACTGGAATCTACCTCAAACTTGGTCTCTTTGGCTCTAATAAAAGAAACTTAAGATCTTAGATTTCGAACTATGTGCATATCCCCTGGATCGAATCTTAGATTTAAAACATAGATACAGCCCGATAATCTTTTCTAACACATGGTACTAGGTAACTAATTGTACAAGTTTTAGGCACTACAAATAGGAGGAATGGATGCGGTGGGAGTCCGCAAGCGGCCGCCAACTCAATGGCCTATGTTAAGGGGTCCTCCTTAGGATTACTTCAAGCAAAAAAAGTGGATTTTCATTTAAATAGTTTTGATAGCTCTTTAATGGCGTCAAAACTTTTTAAGTGAAAAGTGGCACTCGAACATGGTCACACAAACCAAGACCTTGTCGATTGTCGAAAAATCGTGCAGACTAGTGATAATGGTCATATACCATTATCTATATATCCATATCCATATATTTAGTACAAACTCTCGGTCTTTGGCTGTTCGATCGAAGACTCTTGATTTATATATGGTAGTTTTTTCTGTTGTTATTACTGCTGAACTAAATTTTGGATTGGTTATGGTCAAGGAAGTCCAGACATTTACAACCCTATTACCTCCCTATTTTGCGCTACCTTAAATCCTGCAACTTTCTATTATATTATTTTTGTTTCTTACCTCCGTCACATTGGCCATTTGTCCCACTTGTGGAGCCACAAAGTATGGCACCCCATCGTTAGCACTCACATCACCAATGAAGATGCGTACATCAATATCTGTGGATAGTGTTTTCTGTTTGGGCACCTGATTGCCATTATCCTGTGCGCGTACTATCAATATATACGGATCGGCGCGTCCTTTACCAGTTAGATTACGACGCGTGGAGAGTAGACCACTTTGTGAATCAATTTTAAACAGTCTATTGGCTTCACCCTCATTGACCAGTTCGTAGCCTACATCTCCGCCCGGACCCTCATCTGGATCAGTTGCCTCCAGTTGTAGCACAAAGGAGTCAATGGCCGCATTCTCTGGTATAACGGTGCTATATTTTTTCTGTGTAAACTCGGGCGCATTGTCATTAACATCCAAAACATCAATCAGCAGCTCTATCACACTTTGTTTAGCATCTGTGGGCTGGCCAGGAGAATCCTCAGCCTTCACCTGCAAACGTATATGTGGTGTACGTTCACGATCTATAAGCTGATTGCGTGCTATGATCACTTCGCCCGTTAGATTGTTAATTTCGAATAGCATGGCATATTCACCCTGCAGAGAATAGCTAATCTTATGATATCCCAAACGTTCATCGCGAGCGGTTAAAACAGCATCTTTGTCCTGGGCCCTGACACGCACCACACGTTCGGGATACATTTTGTTCTCAATAATGGTGGCATGGTAAGAGTTTTGCTCAAAACTGGGACTATTATCATTGACATTCTCCACCGTGATATTGACACGGCTGATAGTGCTACGTTGACGATCGGCGCTATAAGCACGCACCTGCAGCTCAAACTCCGGCTCCTTGAGAGCCTCATAGTCCAAACGTTTCTTGAGTATAACCTCGCCCGTGCGTTCCGATATTTGGAAATACTCCAGCTCTTTGGGTTCCACCAGTTCAAAACTAGTAATGGGTTGCCTATTTACAGGATCCTCGGCTTGCAATATGAACAAAGCACTATCAATGGGCATTTCCTCTTTGATTTTAATATTAACCACAGGACGGGAGCTACTCCAGCCAGGATTCTTAAATACCGGATTGGTATCTTGGAAGGATTGCACATATACCGTCACCTCAGTGGTATCCACTTGATCTTCGGGATCCACTTCGGCATTCAGATCTTTAACAGCCACCGTTAAAATAATAATAGCCGCCACATCATGACGCAGTGAGCTATTCACATAAATCTCACCGCTTTGACTGTCAATGCGGAAAGCCTCCTGTACACGATAATTGCTGCGATTGGCTATGCTTACGCCGGCCTTGGTGGTGGCCTGGACCTGACCCTGCAGACTGTACTCCAGGCGAGAGTTCAAATCTTTGTCAATGGCTTTGACCCGCAACACGCTTTCACCGATGGCAGTGCGTTCTGAGACATAGGCTGCATAGTTGGCCTGCTCAAATTTGGGCTTCTCATCATTGATATCCTTCACATTCACATAGACTGTGGTGGTAGCTGTTTCGGGTATGGGCAGACCCGAATCCACAGCATTCACTATGATTTCAAAGCTGTTCATGTTCGAGTCACGATCAATATGGGCCTGCGGTGAGACGGTAATCAAGCCCGAGCTGTAAAATAGATGAGATTAGAAATTGAAGATATAAAATCGAGTGCATTATGATAAATAGATTTTTGGAAATATTTTATATAATTTCAAGTATTAAAAACCAAAAATGTATATATTAGATTAAATGGTCACATTAAGGCTTTAAAATTTTAGGATTAGATTTTACCATTCTCTCATATTTATATTATTTTTGATCAGGAGAACGGACTGAGTTTTAATTCAAATGTCAGAATAAGGCTACAGGTTCGAGTCGGACCGCTCACGGAAACTGAACATAAGCCAGTGTCCCGTTCCAATGACAGCTATATGATATATTCAGTAAAAAGTAAGACTCTGTGCTTCTTGCTGGCTTTCTTGAAGGGTCAAAAATTTGTCTCCAAAGTTAGTTCTGCTGGGTCAGGGTCGTGCTTTTTAAAATTGGCTGGAAAACAAGGTACTCCAGTTTTCCAAAACCTACGAAACTAAAAGAAAATCGATAAACTTAGTTTCTCGTATACATCTCCCTCTTTCACTGTCATCCCATTAATTAATGGGAGGCTAAACCCCTCCAAAATATGTGCCCAAAAAATTTCAGTGAAGCTTTAAGACTATTCTAAGATGACATAAGATGTATGAATAGAAACACTTTTGTAAAGCTTTTTTAAATCAATACTTTTGCAACACCATTTCGCCAAATAAAATTTATGTCATCTAAAAATGTTTGTGTTTTTCCAAGTATATTTACTTCTAGCTCTTACCGTTACCTTACCAAATCTCTAACCCAAACCTTATTTTCAGACTTATTAAAAGTTCCTTTTTGGATTTTACCTTTACCTAGATACAGAAAATTCTAGATATAATAAGACTTATAATTTTCTAAAATTTGCTCTTGCTTGTATCTTACCTAGGTAAAGAAAATTTGTACCTTCCCATCACTGTGTATGCAGTGTAGACTGATATTCCATAATATAGTTCCTATTGTCTCTTGGGGTTCATAAGGTCTGGTTAGCCCTTTTTCTATGTTTGTACCCTATTATTCTGTTGAATTAAGTTTCGAATACTAAGAATGATTTATTTTTTTATAGCCGGTACGTACCGGTACTAAGAGGTACGTACCGGACCCGGTACAAGATACAATACTGTTTGATTTCCCATACATACGATACAATACACAAATGTTTCATAAATTTTGTTGGCGCTCTTTTACCATTTAAGGCGCAATTTGTAGAACATTGAAAAAGTTATACAAACAATATTGGGCTTTCCAAAAATATACTTGTACCAATATGGAATTATATCGGATAAGAAAACAACTACGAGCTGATTTTCTAGAAGACATTTCAGACGACGTTTCACGAAATTTAAGTGCTTTAAACTACTATTGCCTGAAGATGTACCTTTTAGGAAATTAATATAATGTGACTTTGGTTAAGAGGCGAATTACACTGAGAAACATCTTACATCTTGGGTCATAATAAGGCAAAAAGTGACCTAGGCCAGAAATATAAATAGCAACTCCACATATTTTGTTATAAAAGACATAAAAAGTTATTTTTTTAAAAAGAACCATGCTCCAAACAAGAGAGTCCCGATTTGGGTTCAGGTACGCCAAAGGTAATAAAGTTAAAACGTATCGTTTTGTCGGCTCGAGCGACCAAAAACTCGAATCGAACTAAAGTTTTATCTTGTAACTATAAAGAACTTACAACTCATTGATCTGGAAATTATCATTGGCGCCCACAATACGATAGCGTAGCAGACTATCCAGGCCATCGGGATCGTGAGCAGAAACGGTGGTCACATTGTAGCCAGGTGCAGCATTTTCGGGTATAGACACACGATAACTGGGTGGTCCTATGATGGGTAAGTTTTCCACATTTTGAAAGTGACCCTTAAAGATGGGACGCTGATTACCCGAAATGCCCACACGCACCAGCACGCGAGTGGAATTGGTCAAGGGGGGAATGCCTGGTAAATAAAATAAAGATTAAGTTCAAATATTTTTTTCAATTTAAATCTTTTAGCTTACCAAAGTCCGTGGCCGAAACCACCAAATCATATTCTCCCCGCTCGGTATCCATAGATCTAGCTGCCTTTTGTAGCATAATTTCACCCGTATCCGGCTCTATGCGAAATACATTGCCGGCAATGCTATTTTCCGAAACAATGGCATACTTGACTCTACCATTACCCTGACTGGGACCATCTGCATCATGAGCACGGACAAAGAATTGTGGCTCAAATATGGCAGCACCTTCACGTATGGTACGACTATATTCCAAGTTTTCAAAAATGGGATAATTATCATTCACATCGAGAACATCTATGAAAAGATTGGCATTCGATTCACGTCCACCGCCATCTATGGCTACCACCGTGAGGCTATAACTGCTTTGTTTCTCATAGTCCAATTTCTTGAGTAAATAAAGTCCACCCGTTTCGGGATCTACATAAAAGTTGTCAGCTCCAAAACCCTTGAGAACATAATGCACATGACCAAATTCACCGGCATCCAAATCCGTGGCCTTTACATAACCAATTAAGGCATCTGCCGTAAGATTCTCGGTGGCCTTGAAGCGATAGCTGGACTCTGCAAATATGGGGGCATTATCATTGGCATCCAGTAAGTGAATTTCCACTCTGGCTTTAGCTTTTTCCACACCATTCACCGAGGCCACCAAATCGAATTCAAATTGACGTAGCTCTGGTTTGGGTACATCATAATCCAAGCGACTGGAATTTAAGACCCTTACCACCACGGGAGTGCGTCCTTGCGATTCATTGGGTGAAACAGCAAACACTCCAGCTGCATTGGAAACATCTCTTAAAGCCAATTGATAACGACTATTCTCACCCATATCACGATCATCCACAAATATGGAAAGTCCGGGCAAGGGCATGCCCTGTGCTAGATTTTCGGTAATGGACAGATTGAAATGTTTTGCACTAAATGTGGGATCATGATCATCCACATCTGTTACCACAATGGTTACTCGTGTTAAGGCATATTCTGCAGGTATGGCGCCATCTATAAGCTCCGTGGCACGTATAGAGAAAACATAGACTCCGCCATTTTGTAATATTTCAGGATTCTCACGATCCAAAGGTTCAGAGGTGGTTTGTAACACAGCTGAGCCTTCTTTGGGATCACCAAAGGGTATCAGTTCAAAGTGTCCAAAAGGTTCATCTTCCAGGGAAAGAAATATATCTCTGGGTATGCCCACATCACCATCTATAGCTTTGACCGTTAAAATACTCACTCCGGCGGCCGTATTCTCTGGCACAGTGGCGGAGTAAGGAGCATTGGTAAACACAGGCGGTTGATCTTGTATATCAATTATATTAATGGAAATGGTGGCATAAGAAGTTAGACGATTCTCTTGAGCACTATCCGAAGCGGCTATGGTCATGATATAGGAGGGACGACTTTCAAAATCCAGCGGTTGCTTAAGGGCCACTCGTGCTGTGTAGTTACCATTGGCTAATCTAACAGCACGCACCTCAAAGGTGTCGCATATATCGTTTTCCTGTAAAATCAAAGAAAGTAGAGGGTGGCTAATGAATGTTGCTACACAATATGTGGGTTGCTATTTAAGTTTCTGGCCTTGGTCACTTCTAGCCATTTTAGGACCAATTGGCCTTTTCCTAAAAAAAAATTTGGACTTTTATCGATAAAAGCTCCATACAACTCTTTCAAGTGTGACCATGTTTGATATCGATTAACGATTAATCAAAAACTTACCTCGACAGAAAAATGGAATTAACTCGTGAACATTTTCGTGCAATCATTTTTCACAACTTTCGACGTGGATTATCACGACAAGAGTGCAACGATGAACTTAAATCTTTGTATGGCGATGAAGCACCATCCTATAGCACTGTGAAAAATTGGTTTAATGAATTCAATCGCGTGAAGGTCGTCCAAAAACAGTCGTTGTGCCAGAAAACATTGATGCCGTGCGTGAACTGATAATGCAAGATCGTTATGTGACATACCGTGAGATAGAGGCATCCTTGGGCATTTCTTCCACCAGCATACATTCGATATTGCATGAACACCTGGGCGTAAAAAGGTTTGTTCTCGTTGACAATCGCTCAAAAAAAAGGCTCGTGGATTGGTGCAAAGAAATTTTGAAAAAATATAATCGCGGTGTTTCAAAAGACGTTTATAAGATCGTCACAGGTGACGAATCATGGATCTATGCTTCTGAGCCCGAAACAAAACAGCAAACGACCGTGTGGGCTTCGAAGACGAGCCAAATCCAACGAAAGTCGTTCGTGGAAGAAGCACTTCGAAGCAAATGGTCGCCTGTTTCTTCGGTAAAACTGGTCATGTGGCGACTGTTCCGCTTGAGCAACGTAGGACGGTCAATTCTGAGTGGTACACCACAATTTGTTTGCCTGAAGTCTTCGGAGAAATTCGAAAAACGAACAAGAGAAGACAGATCATTGTGCACCATGACAATGCGAGCTCTCACACATCAGCTCATACCAGCGCCTTTTGACCGCCCAAAACGTCGAATTGATGGGTCATCCGCCGTACAGCCCTGACTTGGCACTCAATGACTTCTTTTTATCACACAAGGGAAAAATGCGTGGTCGATTTTCGTCGCCAGAAGATGCTGTTGAAGAGTTCAAAAACCATGTTTTGGAGGTGTCTCAATCGGAGTGGAAAAAGTGCTTCGACAATTGGTTTGAGCGCATGCAAAAGTGTATAAATCTTGCTGGAGAATACTTTGAAAAACAATAAAACCATTTTTGATCATAAATATTCGCGTTTTCATTATTAGGCCAGAAATATATATAGCAACCTACGTAAAAAATACCAATTGCTTACCTCCACACATTTCATTTGCACCTCGGCATTCACACCCTCATCCCGATCAACCACTATAATGGCCGGTTGTGGCACCCACCGGCAATGATTCACTCACTTCGGCCGTATAGGGTCGACCCAAGAAAGTGGGCTGATTGTCATTGTAATCTCGTACGGGTATCACGCGTCGCTGTGACACCGTATTCGGTTCTGTGCCATAGACACCCTCATCCGTAATGCTGATAATCACCTCGATGGTATCTTGCACTTCGCGATCCAATTCCTGACGCAGTCTCACCACACCTGTCTCTCGATCCACCGAGAATACTGGCCCAGATATGCTGTATTTAAGCCGGCCTCCCTCTGGGTCGATGCCTGTTGTGAGCATGAACAACAGAAAAAAAAAAGTGTAACAATTTAGTGGGCAACTTAAGGCGGTTTGTCGGTTTGTTAGTTTGTTTGGCTTTATGGTGGGTAGCAGCTCGACACGCTCGCTGCTTTAATTACAAGTAATCTTGGTTAACGTCATAGGCTGTCACTTGAGGGAAGTCGTTCAGTAGTGCAGAGAGACGGCGACTAGCGTCGGTTTTATGTAAAAGCGTGTGAAAAATGCTAATGAAGTTCACACAACCTCCCGCCAGTGGGGCGTGGAAAATGGAGCTCACTAGTCTACTATTTTTTACTACTAAGTGGATTGTGTCATTCATTAAATTCGAACAATTTCTCTTTCTCTACTTAAGGCTGGGGCAAACCATTAGAAATTCTACCCAAAGAAAGAAAAAAACAAATTATCCCAAACAAAATGTAGAAAGAAAAGCAGTTGGAAAAGCAGTTTTTTTTTCAAGTTTGGGACCGACAATTGCAGCACGACCACAAAAAAAGCGGGAAGCAAATCAACAGCAACACGTTCCTCCAACCCGGTCGCTGGCCGTTTCCACTTTTTTTTTTTTTTTTGTTGTTTAATGTACATAATCATTTCTTGTATATTTTTCGGGTTTACACACACAAATTTTTCCTCTTCTTCTTTTTCTTCTATATGATTTCTTTGGCATGTGGGGGAAAAGTGAGTTGCTCTGTAATTGCTTTAAAAAGCTTTTCTATTTTTCTACTTTTCACTTTGCTTGATCAACGGGGGAGGATGTTTTTGTGAATTGTGATTTCATGCTTCGCGAAGCGTATTTGTTAATATTTTGCTATTTATTACACATGGCAAAACGTAAAGGCAAAAAGAGGCGGGAAAAACAAGCGCCATGTGCCAACTTTAGTCCAATTACAATTGTTTTACTTTGTGTGTGTGTGTGTGTAATTATATTTACTTTGTGAAATTTTAATGCGAAATTAACAGACGAAAATCGGGAAAAGTGGTTAACACGTGAGTCACTAACTTGTATTTAAATAAAAATATAACTATCTTTTAATAAGTAAGTAAAAAGTTGGTTTTAATTACTAACAAATAAGCTAAAACGCTTTCTCATATCTATTTCAAACATGGCGAAATGACTTCAAAAACGACCCAAATCGTTTAGGGAATAGGTCGTTTTTGGGATAGACCTGTCTTAATAGAGTGCAAAGCGAACTTACTTACAATTCGCTCTTTTTGCCTATGACTAAATGAGACCAAAACATACAAAAGCTACAACAACAACCCACACAGACTATGTCCATGTGATCTCTACCTCTACAGCATTTTCCAGTTGTTGCTTTACAGCTCGCAAGCCACTGGAGTTTACATCACTGATATACATGGAAAATGTATTAAGCCTACTCACACACTTTCATGATGACCAGTGAAATCATGTGATAAGTTTAAGATGATTCATCCTATAGTTTGAATCAGAGATGTAAATCGAAACAAAAAATCGACCGATCGCTATTTAAGCGTGGATAAATTTAGAGCAATACGGGTAATTTTCTTAAATTAAACTCAATAATTTATACCAAGTTAACTAAAATAATGTGTGAAAACTTTACATTAAGAGGCACCGATTAGATTATTCCCAATTTTATAATTTGAAAAATGAGAGGTAGGTTTTAGGGGGATTATTTCAGAGTTTATTTAATTTGTTTTTTTCCCTTTCATCTGCTTCAAACCAATTCTCCAGAAACTCGAAATAGTTTGAGCTAACTTAAGTAATTTTAAGACGTTGCTTAAAACTTTGAACTAAAACTTAAACCACGTTTTTTGACTATATCGAGAATCAGTTCTACTCAACTTATTTAGATGTTCCAATAGACGCAATTCGGAGAAGACTTCAATTATTTAATATTTTTTTTACATACAAATTTATATTTAATAAAAAAATCGATAATTTTATTTCTGTAAATAAAAATTACAAACACAAGTTATCCTCCCCCCAAATGTGATTTCTAGTTCATTTTGCCCACACCAATTTCTTGTGTCACAGTAGGTCTTTATTTCTAGATTTATCAGGCCTAATCGACAGAGCACATATCAAATGTTTCTGTAGAAAATTAAACGCGCAATATTCGATGATTCCCGAGCAAACGTATTTATATGTTTGCTTCCCTGAAGGGAACTTGTACGACGATGTTTACACATCAATACACTACTATTTTTCGCTGCGCACTTCTTGAGTAACGTCAGTATAATCTAAAGAGTCTTTCTAGGACGTTGTCGGATTGCAGCGAAGGTAGGATAGTTTCTGATTCTGGTTTTTCAACATCCGGTATTTTGTATTTATTATTAAAATTTATCCTAACGCTGAGTTAGTCACATAAGATTAAGTAGAATCTTTTATTTTATCTGTCTACCTAATATTCTTTTAACTTAGCGTTTGTAGAGGCGTTTGGTACCTGCTCGTTTGTTTCCGAAGATAGTCAGATATCTATTTTTAGAGATGAAACTTATAGCAAGTGGCACTAAAATAAAAAGTTCAAATAAATTCGAATGTAAAGTTATTGAAAATGATGTCTAAATTTTCTAAACCACTGAACCGAACCAGTAAGAATTCCTGCTTTAAACAGCTAACTATAAAATTTTTTCTCTGATAGTTTGTGTGGAAGGTGGTTGGGTGGATCGTCGCGTTCATATTGACAGTCTTATTCAGAATATATATATATTTTATAGTGTCGAAATGTTTCCTTTGGTCGGTTATATAAATTTTTAATGTGTACTGGAAAGAGATTGAAGCGGGACGGGATTCACGCGGTATTCCCGAATTTCCCGAATCCCGAATCAAAAATGATTTACTTATAAAAAAAGCAGCGTTTACAATACCTTTATCTTAAATTTTTTCTGCCACAAACTGATCAAGTTTTAAATTTTCAAATAATAGGTTTTTGTAGCAAATATTTTTCTGTTTCGTGGTTGTCCTACTTCTGTTTTTTCTATTAACAATTTCCAGCAACAATTGTATATAAAATATTAAAGCATTCGGAATTTGATCTATTGTTAACTTTTAATTTTTTTTTCCAACTTTATTTTTCTAAAATTTTTCCTAGTCTTGCATTTCAAATTTTTTTCCCTAATAAAATTTGGTTTTCTCATTTGTATTTGCAAACTATCGAAAACGAAACTTTTTCTGTCTGCAACTGAGCTCAAGATGATTCAAATGTGGACAACATTTTTTGTTTACGAAGGTTTTGTTTGGTTCGTTGTCCTCCTTTTTTTCTTTGCCATTCATTTGTACCAATGTCCAAAGCAACAATAATTTTGCTTGAATTGTTGGTTGACATTGACGTCAGTGATATTTTCGAAGATTTTACTGTTGTCTGACCAGTGACTGGGAAATTTTATAAACAAAAACTTGCAAAACTTGTAAAATATTTCTATGTTGAGGTTTTTTAAAAAACCTTTTTAATCCCCTTTTCAGGTCTTTTTGGTTTTTTTGAGATTTGAGTGTTCTTACAGACAGTTGTGTGCACTTTGGGGGTGTGCCTTCATTAAAGTCAGTCACGTTTTCAAGCCTTTTATAGTCCTAGTTTTAAAATGAAGGAAACTTTACTTTTTACATTTTAACTGTATATAAACTTCATTGTTAGCTCATTTTTTGGCTATCTATTTAAAAGTTAAATAATTTGGTAATTTTTGTCTTTTTCGGCTTCAAATTACCATTGCTGACTTTCATTTCTGTGGCCCGTACCCAGTTATTAGGTTGGCTGGCCACAAAGCCACCTACTTTTGGCCTAACCTTGCGCGGGGTATTGAATTTTTTTGTAACTGCACATAACTACATACATATATGTATGAAGGTATTCGAATGCTTATGATTACATCACATAAATATGCAGTGCAAATCAAGAATTGCAGCAATGCAAATAATTCGTAGATTGTTTATGGTTTTTGGTTTCTTTTTTTTTTGGGGAGGGAGGCCCATTCGCATGCTTAAGAATGCAGTTGGGTAATCAATCGTCAACAAACACAAACAAAGACAGAAAAAAGCAAAAGATACAAATTATAGTATGTAGGTATTATCGCGGGGTGATTAGCATGCGGAACTTCATTTGAACACGTTTGTGCGTATTACTTGCTTTAAGTGTTCACTCTGCTTGATAATGATTGGCTAATAAACAATGGTAATGAGATGTTGAAGTGGGAAATTAGATGCATTCGCTTTTGTTTAGAATGTATGACACTTTTACTTTAGCCTGATCAATTGAGAGTGACCAGGCGGCAATTGCTTCCTTTCCTTCAATTAAGCCCAGGGCATTCACTCCTAACACCCTAACACACCGGCCCAGTTACACTTGCCGGTTTGATAGACATGGAGATAGACGCCTGCAATTTGATGCCACTGCAACTTCATCAGCCGCAGACAACTTCATAACCGAAACAGCTTTATAACAAGACATGGAGCATTGTCTTAGCTGATGGGCTCTAGCGGTGCGGTGGAGTGGGGATGGACTTAAGTTAGACGAGCGAGCGTGTGCCAAATTGCCCTGGATGATGCTCAATGACTCGTATGCCATGTGTGTATGATTGTGTGTGTGTGTGTGTGACTGGGTGAACGGTATCTCAGCAGGTTCGTTTTGCAAGCTGCATCCGTGAGATACAAAACACGTTTACCATTTGAAATGAAAAGTGCCATGAAAAATGCTTCAAAACTAAATTGAAAAATGCAACAACAAAAAAAAATGGTTTGGCCTAAACTGTGAGGTTGAGTCAGGAAGCAATTGCTTAAAACAACTTTGAAATTGAGTCGGCGCATAATTTAAGATTGCAAATTTTTTGTTGGGTAAACATGAATCACAAATTTATCTAAGACACAAGTCAACTTGAATATTTTCAAAGAAACGATGTCAATATTTGTTGTATCAACAAATTAAACAATTAAAATAGTAATTCGGGGATGCAAATTAAAATTGGTTAAGATTATTAAGATACTTATTATACTAAACACTGATTGACAGCAACTTTTAATTTTATAAATATCAATAGCTTGTGAGATTTCAATGCCATTGAAACTTGTCATCATATTTTCCATATAGATCATAGTGACCGCGATGACAGTCTGAGTTTATACACATTTTCAAACAATGGCAAACAGGTTACAAATATACTACATAAATATGTAAACTTTTCTTATCAAATTTGATTTCATTGGTTGTCAATCGAATGACCACTTTTTTGTTGCTTTTCTTGTTCAGTCTGTAAATATAATACCATGCCATGTGCTTTGACAGTTTCTTTGTAACTTCGACAAATTATTCTCGCATAATTAAAACAACACAATAATATATTTGAAAATAATCAAGTTATAGCCTGCTTGATGTTGTGTTTGTTATGTCTTCTTACCTAGGTACAGATAAATGTCAAAAATAAACCTACATAAGGTAAAAGGTACCCAGAATTTTCAGTACCTAGGTAAAAAAGGTTAAGTTGTTTACCAAAAATTACTTTTCAATTAGTCTTTTAAAGTATGGTTCATCCGTGTTTTTTTGAAACAGTTAAGAATTTAAAAAACGCAACAAAACAATGAAGAACGTTTTAGCAGAAAAATTGATCATTGAGCAGGCATCGAAACTAATTCTTCGATAAGTTGTTGGTCAACGAAGTGCTACATTTTTCGCTAACGCCGCACACTGGCTCATTTGGTCGATTTAGCGTAGCAAAAATAAAATTTTCATTAATGATTTTTTTGACTACAATATTTTAGTAGGAACCCCTAGCTAGCCATTGAATTTGGTCAATTACGTTAGTTTTTACAGGGTTTAAAGTTGAACAAATTTTGGAACTTTCGAATATGAGATTTTTTTGGTTTCAAATGCCAATTTTGGGATATTCCGATTTAAATTTGGTTGGTTATTTTTTTTTTCAATACTTAAATTGGCATATACTCTTCAATGAAAAGGAGAACACTCTGATGACAATGCCAACACAAAAACCAATGAATGTTGATGAAACAGGATATACAGCAAAAGTTCTTGCCGGAGCTCGGGCATGAATGATAGAAACACATTCCGGAGATTCTTCAACAACAATTAGGCAACTGCTCAGATAACAGAATTCAACTGGATGTCATCAAAAGATATAAGATAATTCTCAATGTTTTAAGCTGTGGTGAAAATGTTGATGCATGCAAATATGGAAAATATGCAAAGGAGACAAGAAATCTTTTATGTGCAAAATACCAAAAAAAAAAAAAAACTCCTACTGTTCATAAAATATTGGATCATGGTGAGCAGATAATAAATCGACAACTTTTTTTTTAACTTTTTAAGGTATAGATATGCAAACATGAGCAAAATATCTCGACATCAAAAAACACGGACCTTTTTAAAATGTTGTCAGCCTCCTCATCTCTCAGACAAATCAGAACACTCAAAAAACCGAAGAATATTCACCAGAAATATTAGATCTATTAAGAACTAATCATATAAATACATTTTTAAAGAAAATTAACAATTTCCATGTGAGAACTAATTTGTATAAAAATAAATTTTTTTTTAGTAATTTAAAATTATATTTTTATTAAATTTAGTTAATTGTAGTTAGTTTTAAAACACCATTTTCAATTAATCGCTAAAAAATAAAATGTTTTGCCTATTTCATGAAATCTGTTTAGTGTACTAAAAGATTAACTTTAGCAGATCCTGAGTTACCCCGTTGACCGTTGACAAAGACATGCTTTAATATTTTTTCCGATTGTTAGGTGGCGCCAAGAAATACTGTCTGCTGGCAACGTTAAGAATCAATCAATCCGGCCAGATGGAGTGGATGGTGCTTGACTATTTCCAAGATCGAGTTCTCTTGTATGATAGCAGCAGTCCCACAAAAGGTCGGTCTTAGGACCATTAATGTGGAACCCACACACAGTACCTTTAGAAGCCCGGTATGATAAGCATAATCAGCTTTGAATTAGAATCGTCGCGATGATATCTTGCAACATCGATTTAAATTTGGCGCAGTTTAGAGTCTAAAAAAATGATTTTATTATCCATTATCTCCGAATTAAACACGATCAATTATTTAACTGAGCTTAACACAAATCCCTCGGCCTGTTCAAATGAATTCTAGTATTTCGTCTTATTTCCCATTACTGGTATTGTAAGTCTTAAGAATTATTTGTGCTTAAACTCCCATTGAAATAAAAGTACCTAATCCCTTACCTTTTGACAAGGTACAGAAATACTTGGACCTAAGTACAAATACCTTGGTACTCCCTAACACTGCTGACAGGATATCTATTGGTTCTTTTATCAGTAGATTTCGGCAAAATCAAATCAACTGCCTTCTTGAAGCATTCGGTCCGAAAAGGGGGATCTAATGAGAAAAACGTTATGCCTCTTAATGGTAGAGTCTTTGAACTGATAATTATATTTAGGTTAATCAACCCCCAGTTTAACTACGGAATTGTTGACTCGTTTAATTTTTTTGATAGTTTGTTATTTGTACATTTGTGGTAAAGACTTATGTTTTCGTTCTTGTTTTTTCGGAACGTCCGGTTCTTAACTAAACCCCGATATTGTTCGTAAAGGTTAAATCCAGACTTATCCTACTTATCCCACTAAAAAAAAACACGTTTTCGCTACATTTATAAAGTATTTTGTTTTGAATCTGTGTGTTCTGTTAAGTAAATATTCCAAAAATTTCGTTCTAGTGCTATAAAAATGCTACAAAGCTGACCTAGGTCCACCAGTTTAATGCTTCCCTAAGCAATTTGCGGTAAGTGAAAGGCATTTGCGTGGGAATTGGGCTTTTGTCTTACATTATTTTACATTGTTTTTTTTTTTTTGCTTCAGCAATGAAAAGACATGAAGCAATGTATCATGTTATAAAACGTGTTGGCCTCCCATTTCTTAACCATAACAAATATGAGATTTTCACCGCCCTCACACACGCCACAGCAGCAACATAAATTCAATATATGTACATACCTTTTAGCTGAAAGACTGGACTGCCAACTGGTGTATGCTCTGATAGACTAAAACGCGACATATCTCCTGTGCCGGCCACAAATTGTGGCGGATGATTCAGCAATTGTGCCACGGTCAAGCGGCAGAGTAGCCCCACCACCACAACAAACAACAGCGACGGCAGCAACATGTTGCCGTTGCTAATTATCCCAATACCGTTATGTACTCAACCTAACGGATAGGTTTTCGAACCAAAAATTCGTGGGTTATTTTCTTAGGTATTTAGCACAACACGAACGAAACACACAAACACGAACTGGCACGTCTTCGGGGTTCTTGGAGGCTGCAACAATAATTTAAATAATTTTCAATGTTAACTGCAGACCAACACCCACTTAGTTGGCCTTGGTTTCTTTTGCTTCTTTTTCTATAATTAAAATAACATTTGGCCGAAGGTTGAAAGAGATTTTTATATATATAAAAATTTCACTTTATTGCACATGTGAAAAGTGGCACATGATGATGATGTGTGAGTCTGGGGACTAAGAGTTCCAATCATGTGTTGCTTCTTGGCCGAGCGATTGGCAAATGTTGGCTTTCTTCTCACTCACACACACACGCACACCCATAAGAAAGCCAAAGCAGAAGTGGAAGCAGTCTAAAGACCAAAATGTGCAAAAGCAGCTAAAAAAAAAAAAAACAACACCAACTAAATAAACGCAGAAAACAGAACTGGTCTTGCTCTTGTCTGAGCTGGGGCTGGTTGGCCTTAGGCTGTGAAGTATCTATGAGATACACATAGAGTTTGGGCAAAAAGGAAAGAAGCCAGCAAGAACAATGCAAATATATGTTCAAGACCAAGTTCTGGGTGAAGTGCAGTTAACATTTTTTAATAATCAACACGTAAGTTTATGGCAAATATTTCACTTTAATTATTTGTATGATTTTTTTTTTTTTTTGGCAAAAACAAAAATTAATCACCCCGCAGTATGACGCTAGGTCCGAAACTTGATCTTGCCCAGTTCACTCGCGTTGTTTTTGTTATTTTTTTTCACTCTTCGATTTTTGGACAAACGCGCGGCTTAGGTCTTTGCGGAGCAACGCTTGCTCACCTTCTGGTCGTTGGGTCGGTTTGTTGGTTTGTTGGTTTTACCTGTTGACTACTTTCTGCCTGGTCGACGTTCTTTTGAGCTCAGCTGAGAATACTGGTTTTATGTTGTTGCCGGTTTTGTTTTGATAACCATTTCGCGCATGCGCAAAATCCATTTAAAGTTAAGCCAAATGTGTGGCATACCTTTAGGCTTAAAGTGAAATATTTTATTTTATTATTTACTTATCCTAAATAAACAATGGTAAAACAGTTCAGTTCCAGAAACCACCACGAAAGAGACACAAAGTCTTCTTTCTTCAAGAGGATAGGCATCGACTTATAGATCAATCAGTCTTGCCAGACTTTATATATTCAGTCGAGCAGTATTTATATTTCCATAAGACATCAAAGATATCATTGACTTTGGGGTCTGCACAATTCAAATTGGTGGTCCAAATGGCAGACTCAAAAAAGCCAACGGCCAAAAGTCCTATAAACAAAAGCGGCTTAAAAATCTAGAAGAAAGTTGGGTGTTGTTCAATATTATAAAAGTTTACTTTATGTGGGCTCTTGTCCATTTTCAGCACCATTACCATAATGAGCACTTTTTCAAGGGACCGGAAAATTAACTACCTGTAAAGCTTTAATCGCGTGAACTGTTCTTTGACCTCTTATAAGAGATTTTCTATATAATGCTAGTAAATTTATGCAGTGTCTGATATCGTTCAAGGGTTTCGATGGTCAGTTATTTTTGTCCATCAAGATTTTCATTAATGATTTCCCTCAAATGTTTTCCAACTCAAATGACCTTAAGCTTTGTGCTCCTTTTGAGAGTCCAGTTTTACTACTTCTATTACAAAATTACCTGCACTCTCTTGGGGTTAACTTAATCTCCTTTCTTATAATATATTTCCCTAATAATTGATAGTACTTTCAAAGTCTTCGTTCTGGGTATACTTTTATAACCTAAGTGGAGCTTTTATTGACACATTTTTGTCATTTGTAACGAATCCAAAAGTTTCATTGCATTTACCAAGAGATGAAGCGACTAGTTCCTAGTAGAGTTCGATCATAAGCTCTTATATTGTTCCTTTATTAGGTCTTACACTTGATTTGCTAGTACCTAGTTGTAATCAAGAAAGTGTTAGTTATTCAGAATTCATTAAATTCCACTTAAATTTGGGTAGTTAAATGTAACAATTATACTATAACACCTAGTATAAGAGTAATATAAGAACAATCCCCATCATCAACTTACGCTCTCGTTTAACTTGATTTTTCATATATAAAAAGGAGTTAAGTCACATATACCTCGTTTATACACACAAAATTTATCCTGATAAATGCCCTTCAAAGTATGCAATGTCCGTGAATATAAAACGAGAAGGGCAAAGCTAACTTCGACTGTGCCGAAGTTTTAATACACTTGAAAAACTTTTACTCCAACTGATTTAACCTGTAAAATATATATAGGATATAGATATCAGATATTTTAAATTTTTAAATCATTGATAATAAAAATTTGATACCATAAAAAAAAACTTTTCTTAGTAAAACACATTTTTCGACCGATCGGTCCTATGGCAGCTATATGCTATAGTCCTCCGATTTTAATAAAATCTTTCAGAATTGTGTGAACGCATATAAAACTAATATATACCAAGATTGGTGCCGCTACGATGGGAAATAAAAAAGTTTTCCCACTAGAACTTGTTTTTTGACCGACCCTTATATGGCAGCTATATGCTATATTCATCCGATTTTGATAAATTTTTTCGCAAATATGTAAAATCATCTAAAACTAATATATACCAAGATTGGTGACGCTTCGATGGAAAAAAAAAAAAGTTTTTCCCACTAGAACTTTGTTTTTGAGCAACCGTTTATATGGCAGCTATATGCTATATTCATCCGATTTTGATAAATTTTTCCACAAATATGTAAAATCACCTAAAACTAATATATACCAAGATTGGTGACGCTACAACGGAAAATAAAAAAGTTTTTCTCACTAAGATTTATTTTTCGACCGATCGGTCCTATGGCAGCTATAAGATATAGTCATCCGATCCGGCCGGTTCCGACATATTAGTTGCGTGCAGTAAAAAGAAGACTCTGTGCAAAAGCTCGATAGCTTTAAAACTGAGGGACTAGTTCGCGTAGAAACAGACGGACAGACGGACAGACGGAATTGAACTCGGCTCGTCGTCCTGATCAAGAATATATATAGTTTATGGGGTCGGAAATGAATATTTCTATGCGTTACAAACTTCTGGGCAAAATTAATATACACTTTTCAAAGTGTATAAAAATTAAGGAACTTTTTTTCTTGCCTTTACACTAATTTGTATCACAATAACTGATCCGACAATATGATTAAATGCACAGTGTAAATTATGTATGACGCTACCATAACCGACTCGTCCAATTACTATAGATAATTATTAAAGCAAATAAAAATTGCATACTTTTAAGGGCATTTACCAGGATAAATTTTGTGTGTATAAACGTAGTAATAGCCTTTGGTAGTTTAATCATAAGTTTCATTAAAAAAATGTGTGAAAATTATATTTTAACACAGTTCTAAACTCTTTTGGTTAAATGTTTACCTATCGGTAACCCACACCAACAATTCTGAAAATAATGCTATCGATGAACCGCGAATTATCAAGTATTCAGGTGCAGACACTATTTGGCGAATTGCATTTTTGCCCGTATATATGCTTTTTAAAATATTGTTTGTTTTTGAAAACTAAATGCACTACAAATATATATAACTTGTGAAATTGTAGTGCGAAAGAAAGAATTACTTGACACTCATTGGAACAATTATGAAATTGAAGTATGAAAAAGAAGTGAATTTGACACCAATTGGAACTCTTGTGAGCTGTTTCCACCCCAACTTTTTGAGGTAAAATTCAAGAGTCTTTTTTCCAAAGGTTTTCCCAGGAGGTCTCTTCCACACATGCCCAAAAAGGGCGTTTTTTTCTTAAAAGGTGTCACCAGAAGGCGAACACTGTTAACTAATACTTTTATAAGTAAATTGTTTTTTTAGGTTAGAAATCTTTGTCGTATATTTATTTCGTTACCTAATTGGATAGCAGCTTATCAGCAACGTTTTGGAATATAGCGTTTTTCGGGTTCTGCAAATGTGTTAATCTTTTTCTTTCAAAAAACTCTGAAAATTTGTTGTAATTATTATCAGAGATTTTTCTAAACAAGTTTCAACAGCTTGGAAATGGCTTTCTACATTTGAACTGGATAAAACTAATTTTAAACCAGTGAAAATATCTAACTCCAAACTGTTGCACACAAAATGTTTGGTTCGTACCCCAAATAATTTCCGAGATCTCTTTCCGATCTTGAACAAGACATAATTTCAAGTGCATAGTAAATGATAGTTTAAATAATTTCTGATATGATGACTGGTTCGGAACAGGTTTCTTTTTTTTTTTTATTTGTTTTTAATTCGTTCATAATTTATAGTATAGTTTTCCCTAACAAGGCCAAAATAAGAGCTAATTTTTTAAGAGCAGCTAGTTTTTTATAGACAAACTAAACTCTTCGCAACTTTGGCGAACATTTTGTTTGCCTCTTAGCTTAAGGGCAGGTTAAAATCGGGGTTAACTCTATTCTTACTTAAAACTACTTATAAAGCATCATCCACCTGAAATTGTATCAGATCCTCGACAGGAAAACGAAATAGCGAAGCGGTCTGAGCCTCAGCTGCCAATTGATCAATATTGGCGCTTTTCTGATAACGATAATGGTCCTGATAGTGACGTCTGCCCTGCGTTAGAGCAGCGGGTTGAGGCAATTCGGGTAAATCGGCGGCCACAATGGGATGCTCGAAATCGATGAGGGGCAGATGATCGCTACGTGAAATGGAGCTATTACGTTGCACCTGCTGCAACTGTTGGGGTTGGGTTTGATTTTGTGGATTGCTGCTGCTTACATTTTGGGTCAACTGACGTGGTTCTATGGAACTGGGACTAGGTGGCTGAGGTGGCGGCAGATCTGGAGAGTTGAAGGAATTGCGCTGTAGATTGGCATTATAAAAGGGATTGGTGGAGGCGCGTAAGGGCGCAGCAGGATTTGCTGCTGCTGGTTTTTGTTTTGGAAAGACATTCAAGTGCAACATGAGTTGATTTGTGTGTGCCTCTGAGCCTGCGGGACCATAGATATTTGCTTCGCTTAAGGCAGCTGGCGGTGGATATTTGTGTTGGTGTTGTTGGGCCTGATATAGGGCCTGCTGTTGGCTATAACGTGTGGCCTGATCGGGAAATGCTATGGGTAAATGATTGGCTGGAGGCTGAGTGGGAAATTTAAAGGGTGTCTGATATATGCTATGAACCGGCGAGGAGCTGGATGAGGGTAAAATATATTCCGACTGGAAGGGATTACGCATGACTGAAACTGGACGCGAGGGTGGCATTACGGGATAAATATCCAAATTAACCTTAAAGGGCAAACGCTTCATTTGCGGCTGTCTGGTGGCATTTAGTGTCAAAATGGGTTGAAAGTGTTGCATATAAGGATCGGCCACAAAATGTTGCTGACTGCCATGCTCCAGCAATTGTTGCTGCTGTAGTTGCTTCTTTTTCTTCTTTTTGCCCGCCGCTTTGCCCGTTGGCAAGGCCAACAGATTGACATCCTGTGGTGAACGTGGCTTATAGGGATATAACTGATCAATGGCCACACGTTGATGTGTTCCCTGAGCTGGACTATACCACTGCATGGGCATAGCTAGAGGCATATGTGTCAGCGGCAACGGTATGCTAAACTGCATTTGTTTCTTATGCCTTTTCCCACGAAAAAAGTTGCCTATGCCGCTAGATTTGAAATTCTTAAAATTTCCCGCTATATGTAAACCCGTGGGCATCATAACCATGGGTGGTAATTTACTAGGATTCAATTGCAAATGCTGCAAAATGTCCTGTATATTATTCAATGAGGGACGCAATCGTTCCGCTTCGCTTTTGGTAAATTGCTCGGGCAATGGACCCTCATAGGGAAAGTGAAAGGGTTTGGGCTTGAAGTCTTCGTCGTGACGCAGAGCCAAACTGCCTGGCGTTTCGGAATATTGACGACGCAACAGCGCCCTGGAGTTCACCTGGGTGGTGGGCACCTGGGTAGCCATACGCGGTGGTCTTGGCAATTGATCACGCAATAGACCCTTCAGAGGTGTCATGGTGGCGGTACGTTTGGGCAGACGCTCGTACACATGATTATCGTCCAGCTCAGTGAGCGAGGTTGCGTGCTGGGGTCGTCTCGCTTTCGTGCGCCAGGTACCATAGATGGGTGCAGGCGGCGCTATATCGTCGGCACGCTCCAATAAGTAGGCAGGTTCGCCTTCACCGCCTCCGGCGGCTTGTGCCTGCATTTGTTGCAGATGTAGCTGCATTTGTTGTTGCTGCTGGCGATACTGTTGCTGCTGTTCCAACTGCAATTGCTGTAATTTGGCACGCATCTTCTCAATGTCGCTGTCGCTATTGTTGTCACTTTCGGTACTGGATGTCACCTCTTCAATTTGGTTGAGTAATTGTTGCTGCTGTTGCTGTTGCTGCTGCTGATATAATGCTGCTGTTGATGCGACCTTGACTACCATGAGAGACATCTGCAATTATAAAAAAAATGTTTACCACTTTTCATCCTTAGTCAAGCACTGCATGAAATGGCCTAGCTAAAGGAACGAACATTTCTGAAGTATACAAAAAAGATTTTGCTTGATGTGCAATCGATTTTGAATAAGATTACATTATCAGGACCGTTCCTAATTCCACTTCTGTAAAAGTTTGTGGTCCAAACGCGGCTTTAAGTCTCAACATTTTTTGAAAATGAAATTAGGAACTGAAACTGATTTTTTTGCGAATCCAAAAGACTTCGGCGCAGAAGTTCAATCCTGCTACAATCCGAAGGGAAATGCTTCCCTAGGCAGGTCGGAAAATATTTTAAAATCCAAAATATAAATCGGTGTTATTTTTTTTTCAACTTTTCGAATAGACGCACGAATTCAGATTGCTACAAAAACGATAGAGTGTCCATAGCCTACAATCCGATATATACTAACAAAATATTCAAATCTGTATAAAAGTGATTTAATATACAAAATCTCCTGTGCTGGAGACGGGACCAATATATGCGAAAAGGTATATATTGGCACGACGAAATCGAAATCAAGGCAGCAAATCTCAAAAATTTGATATGAGTTTCGGTTCAGGGGTTCGAACCCGTGAGAAATCTATGGGTTAGGTTTGCGAATAAAAAGTTTAAGTTAAGTTTAGTTTAAGTCGCGAATAAGAAAGCACTCAACAAACAGTTTTTTCGACAGCCAGGCTTCAATTAAGTCGCTTGGCTTGATATCCTGCAATTCGATACAGTAACGATTGACACAAATTGACCAAGAGTTGTCACAGCAGTCCGACATCCGCCTCAAGCAGACTACCGGGGACATCGAGGGCAGCTGCGATGCAGGGCACTATCGCCAATCTCCTTCCCGGTAGGATGAACGTAGGTATGTCTATGGCAACGGGTAGGCTCATTTTATAAAATATCTTCGAGCTTACAGCAAACCAGAAATGGCATGCGCTCGCAACCTGTAGAATAGCAGGTCAGACATGGCCAACTCGAAGCGCTTACATACCTTTGCAGTTTCGGCAAACCTCACTGGACACAAGGGCTCTGGCTGTTCGCGACGACGGAAAGAAGAAGAGAAAGAGGCCGTCTCCCACTTTTCTGTTTTTGGCTTTCAATTTCTATTTTACGTTGGTGATCTGGTGATCAGACTATGCCTAGATATCGATCTGGATTCATCCAAGCCTCCTTAATGTCTCGTAGTGAATCTTACTTTTCAGACACATTTTGGACTGAAGAGTAGGAGGAATGTACAGTATGCGACATCACAAGGGGCAAAATTATTATGCTTAAAGGCCTCTTTCTAGATGACATAAAAATTCATTTCGGCACAATACTTCATATGAATAGAAGCACTTTTTAAAGCTTTGAAAGCTGAATTCTTTTGAAAACTGTCTTATTTATATAAAGCATACTGCCGACATACATTTTTATGCCATCTAGAATGAGGCCTTAAACAAAAAGCATTAGCATGGGCGAATCCCCGAGCAACCGCTCTAATATAATCCAACCCTATCTACCTTCCGGAAGATGTTTTTTTTTTCTACTATATTTTAGATTACAAGAAAACAGGGCTGAAAACTCAAAAAATTATTGCTTAGAACCGGTGCGCGGGTTTGAAATAAAATTTGCCAATGGTTAAGGTTCAGAAATTTGAGTTTCAAGATTTTTGTGTAAAGGTTTTGTTTCGGCATAAGTTTTACCAAATATTTAAAGAAAATCAATAAATCTGTTAATGATATAAAAAAATGATTCCGAATTTCTGTACTTTTGTTTACTTGATGTTAAGATCTCATGTATTTTCAACTTACATTTTTAAGTAGAATGTCTTCGAGTATTTGTTGGTATATTCTTCTTCTTTGATGATAAAAAATAAATGTTAGGGTGGTTTAACTAAGACTAGTAGCTTTTTTTGAACAGAACCGAAACTTTTGGTTCGGAACAGGTTCAGGTTCAACTATTTTTCAACATGAGCTTTGGTTCACAGTAAAAAAATGTCGGAATTCCGGGTCCAAACCGGTTTGCAGTCCTGATTGTAAACACAATATTTTTGAGTCTCCGTTTTTAAGACCTTTTCAAAATTTTTAAACATTTGTTGATGTTGTCTTGAACAATTTTTAAAACAAAATATTAAGATAATTGACAAATTTTAAATTTGATATTTGTTTATAGCTTTCTATTGCTCTCATAAACTTTTATTTTTCTTATTTTGAAAAAATAACTTGTGAACCGAACCATTTTTTTTCAGTAAACGGTCCGGTTCGGGTTCATGTTAAATGTTAGAAAGTTAAGCATGCTTATCAGCAAATCGAATAAAGTTGTTGAACACTGTCACATTTATTGAAGGTCCACTAAGGACCTTTTTTACTAAAATTTTTAATTTTCTTGCTCTTAATAAAGCATTTTATTCACAAGATTTATTACATAATTTTGGTGCTACTGGCTATACTCTAAATGGTCAATGTTATTGCTAGAACTAAAATGGACATAGTCCGAAACCAAAGTCTTCTTTGGTAAACGAAAAATAGCAGTTCGATCTGATATACAAGCCTGTGTTGAGTGGTTCGTAGATGAATCTGAAAAAGTTACTTCGTGTGCCATCTTTTAAGGGCATTTTACAGCCAACTACACCATCATTAATTTCGATTCGTAACAAAATCAACCAGGCACTTTAAAAGTTATTCAAGAATTTTTGATTATGCTTTTTTTGGGTACCTTAACCAATTGTACGATTGAAGTGCATTTTGGTTATTGTGTTCCCAATGCCTCTGGCTGTATATGCTGAATTTCGTAGAATTTGATCTTAAACCATTTACCAACAAATTTTAATTGTTGTTGGGGAGAGAACGCGAACCTAGGCTGTATTTGAAAAACTGTGTATGGGGTGATAATGAGATGAGGTCCCAAGTATCAGAATTTGGGGGTCTTCTAACGGCGTAATCAAAAATGTTGGATTATGTTGTACTGTGTATATTTCATTGACAATATCAAACTTCAAAATGGCTTGCTTCTCTTGCTACTTGTTACAGGGGTGCAGTTTTTGCAGTCAGTTACCAAACCTGTTTTGAGAAAAAAAGACGGACGGACCTGACTATATACACTCAGCTCATCAAGCCGTTTAAAAATATAGTTATACCTGCCTATTCCGGTTTACACTTAAGTGAAATATTATTGAGGGGATCAGAGATGCTTTTATCTAGGCATTCTAAACCTTAGAGTTACTTCTATTCGTTGGTTACCACACCAAAAAAAAATGTAATCCATAACACATTTCCATTATTCTTAAAGTTTTCGAAATTCGTTCCTTTTAGATAGGCTATTTCGCCCACTGTACTTTTTTAGCAACATTTCCTCACAATTGTGTACACCGATAGCAGGCCCATAATCCAAAGCCTGCGGCTTCTTCTAGCACCAGGATCCAGACGTGTTCGATAGACTAACTTGCGTTCTACTGGCACTGGCACTGGCTGCATCTTTCAACGTGTTAACTGACTCTGCAAATGACGCGACTTCTGATTCATTGCGAATCGCAAAGACGACTGTTTGGAATTTTCCGCTAGCAGCTACCTAAAAAGGTAGTTATACCAGGCGCCACTGCATACAAAATGCAACCGCTTAATTAGAAAGTTTAATCGGGTTTGGGTAACGAAAGCAAAAAAAAACACACACAAATAAAATTAATTTGCTCAAATGATTTCGTGTTGCCGGCATGTGGAAAAGAAAGAGATATTATGAACGCATTGACCATGAAAAAATGTTAAGATCTGGCAAAAGAAATGACTAGAAAAGATTTAAGTGGCAATGGCAGACAAGTCGAGATACTGGTACCCTAGGGCAAGGAGAGCGAAGGAATCTTGAGTACAAAAGTTGAAGTGAATTAGGGAAAGGATCAAGTATATGGTTCTAGTCCAGGACAGCAAGCTAAGTTGTTGATGATTCCAAGCTTCCAAGAAGTTAGTTAGCAGCACTACTCTTATAAGTCAAAGTTTAGAGACCTTCATTTAGGCTTTTTCTACAATACAAAATAGAAGAGAACAAACTTATATTCCTATATACCATACTCACCCTCTTAATACATACTTACCCTCTTGCCTGTAACAAACTTGGTCAGCAATTCGTGCAGCCTTCGTGTTAGAGAGTCTTCAAAACGCATGCGAAACTAACAAGATTTTGGCATACCAATTGCTCTACCGGACATGTTCCAACATTTCCCCCTTTTTTAAAACCACAGACACACGCTCGCATATTCGAAAAAACTTAATTTATTGTATTCAGGTTTTCAGCAATTCAATTGGAAAAAGTTTTAGTTCACATCATAATATAGAGCTACTTCATACATCGTCTGAGGCACACATCCCCCTTGATAAGGGCTGAGGAGACATTGTTGATTGGTTAATTCATAAAAAAAAAACAAACATGTTCAATTCTTGCTGACGCTTCTTCAGTGGCCTCGTAATCCCTTAGCACCCCCAAATGAAACGTTGAAAAATCGTTTAAGACTGTTTTGACTAGATCTATCTAGCCCTAGACATATATGGTTGGTATTGCGTTTGCTAGATGTTGGTTTGGCATCCCCATTCGGGTCACTCAACGATCAGCGTTATTTTGCTCTGACGGTTGAGCGAGCTTAAAACGTAGGCTTAGAAATCAAAGGGAATGCTGGGCTTGGGATATTGATAGCCCTGATGCTTAGTCGTGGCCGGTGGCACGCTAGCCCGGGTTGGGGGTGGTATGTACACGGTGGTTCTACGTGTGGTCACGGGTGGCAAATAGGTGGTGGGTGGACGTGTAGGAGGGCGGGTAGTTGGTTGAGTTGGTGGCCTAGTTGGTGGCCTTGTGGGTGCTGGAGTACGCACCGTGGGTGGTGGAGTACGTCTAGTCGTTACTGGCGGCAGATAGGTTGGTGGTGGTGGTGGTCTAGTTGCTGGCTTAGTTGGGGGAGGAGTTCTCACCGTAGGCGGGGGTGTGGGACGACGTGTGGTAGCTGGAGTCTGTGGCTTGTTGGTAGGTGGCAAGTATGTGGGTGCAGGAGTACGGGTTGGTGCGGGAGTGCGTACGGTGGGTGGGGGTGTACGTACGGTGGGTGGGGGAGTGCGTACGGTGGGTGGAGGAGTGCGTCTAGTGGGTACGGGAGGCAAGTAGGTTGCTGGGGGAGCTGGTGGTCTGGTTGGTGCCTTGGTTGGTGGAGGAGTGCGTACTGTGGGTGGTGGCGTACGTCTACTGGTTACGGGAGGCAGATAGGTTGGTGGGGGAGAGGGTGGTCTGGTTGGCGCCTTGGTGGGAGGAGGAGTACGCACCGTGGGTGGTGGAGTACGTCTTGACGTCACTGGTGGCAGGTAAGTTGGTGGGAGAGTGGGTGGTCTAGTTGGTGCCTTGGTTGGTGGTGGAGTACGCACTGTTGGTGGTGGCGTGGGACGACGTGTAGTCGCTGGTGTTTGTGGCTTATTGGTAGGTGGCAGATAAGTGGGTGCTGGTGTGCTCGAGGCACGAGTTGGTGGTCTAGTTGGTGGTGGAGTACGTACTGTTGGAGGGGGTGTGCGTACGGTGGGTGGTGGAGTGCGTCTAGTCGTCACTGGAGGCAAATAAGTAGTAGGTGGTCTAGTGGCTGGTTTAGTTGGTGGTTGGGTAGGTGGCCTAGTTGGTGGCCTGGTGGGAGGAGGAGTGCGTACGGTGGGTGGTGGAGTACGTCTGGTCGTCACTGGCGGCAGATAGGTTGGTGGAGGAGTTGGTCGTCTAGTTGCTGGTTTAGTTGGTGGTTGGGTAGGTGGCCTAGTTGGTGGCCTGGTTGGAGGAGGAGTGCGTACTGTAGGTGGTGGCGTTGGACGACGTGTTGTAGCTGGCGTCTGTGGCTTGTTGGTAGGAGGCAGATAAGTGGGTGCTGGTGTGCTGGAGGCACGAGTTGGTGGCCTAGTTGGTGGTGGAGTACGTACTGTTGGAGGGGGTGTGCGTACGGTGGGTGGTGGAGTGCGTCTAGTCGTCACTGGAGGCAAATAAGTAGTAGGTGGTCTAGTGGCTGGTTTAGTTGGTGGTTGGGTAGGTGGCCTAGTTGGTGGCCTGGTGGGAGGAGGAGTGCGTACGGTGGGTGGTGGAGTACGTCTGGTCGTCACTGGCGGCAGATAGGTTGGTGGAGGAGTTGGTCGTCTAGTTGTTGGTTTAGTTGGTGGTTGGGTAGGTGGCCTAGTTGGTGGCCTGGTTGGTGGTGGAGTGCGTACTGTAGGTGGTGGCGTTGGACGACGTGTTGTAGCTGGCGTCTGTGGCTTGTTGGTAGGCGGCAGATAAGTGGGTGCTGGTGTGCTCGATGCACGAGTTGGTGGCCTAGTCGGTGGTGGTGTACGTACTGTTGGGGGAGGCGTGCGCCTAGTTGGCGGCGGTGTAGCTCTAGTTGGTGGTGGAGTTACTGGCGGCAGATAGGTAGGCGGTGGAGGAGGACGAGTAGTTGGTGGCCTGGTTGGTGGCCTAGTTGGCGGAGGAGTTCTCACTGTCGGTGGTGGCGTGGGACGACGCGTAGTAGCTGGCGTCTGAGGCTTGTTGGTAGGCGGCAAATATGTTGCCGGTGGACGGGTGGTTGGTGGCCTGGTTGGTGGCCTAGTTGGGGGAGGAGTTCTCACTGTAGGCGGGGGTGTGGGACGACGTGTTGTCGCCGGAGTTTGTGGCTTGTTGGTAGGCGGCAAATAAGTAGCTGGAGGCCGGGTGGTAGGTGGCCTGGTTGGTGGCCTAGTTGGTGGGGGAGTTCTCACCGTGGGTGGTGGCGTGGGACGACGCGTAGTAGCTGGCGTCTGGGGCTTGTTGGTGGGTGGCAAATAAGTTGCCGGTGGACGGGTGGTTGGTGGCCTGGTTGGTGGCCTCGTGGGTGGTGGGGTTCTTACAGTTGGTGGTGGCGGTGGGCGAGTGGTTGGTGGTGGTGGTGGTGGGCGTGTGGTTGGTGGTCTGGTTGCTGGTGGTTGAGTGGTGCGCACGGGCAGCTCAAACGGTATCTTGGGCGTGGGATAGTTATAACCCTCAGCAGCGCGGATTTTGCGCTAAGTAAAATAAAAAATAGTTAGTCTGAGTTGCGAAAGAAAGTGGAAATTCTTACCTCATGCGTATCGGCTGATGCGGTGGCCACTGCCACGACGCACAGTGCCAAGACAAAAAGTGCACTTCTCTGTAAAAGCAAAAAGAAAGATACAAAGAAAATCGATTAGATTAGCAGAAATCAATAGTATTTACTTAGGAAAGAAAGTAGGTAAAATACGTTAATTGAACCAATAAAACTAGTCCCAAGCAGTACTTCCTTATAAGTCATGGAAATCAAGAAATTTTTACTCCAAGCTAAGAGAATCATTAACAAACGATCTAGTAAACAAAAATTTCTAAAGGTTTTAAAAAAGGAAAGACTACGATTTAAAGCTACTTGACTTTGAGCCGTGGATGATTGGCTCAACTTTCATTATTTTACCCTCAAATCAAATTGAATCTAAGTCGGGATTTACACCATGAACAATCTTCATTAAGTTTTCTTAGTAGGCTTGAAATTTAGAATTCTTTCAGACCTAATTAAACGATTGTTTAGAATTAATTGAAGTCTCTCGGAATAAGAAAACTTATGAGTTTGCTTCATCGTGAATCTCGACTAAAATGTTCCGATCGGCTCCAACCAACTTCAAAGAACTAGACCCCATACTCAGTGTCATAATTTAAATAGAATTCAAGTCTAGTCTTAAGGTCTAGTCATTAAGTTTTATTCTTTTTGTAAATAATCGAGCAAACTCAACTAACAACTCAGCGCTAACAACCTGATTGCAGTTAAGTGCCCGATCGAATTAACAGCTAATCACTTTTTCACGCTTTGTTGCAGCAAGGCAACATTTTGTGGCTTGCACATTTAAAGTTCAAGCCAAAGCCAGTCAGCAATAAAAAAAACAAATGCATCGAAAATGTTAACACACTAAACCCACAAAAGACATTCAACTTTGACAGCATCTCTAGGTCAGGGTAGTGCGTCGATGATGATCGAGTTGTAGGTTAACATATTGTCACTTGTAATTAACAGACAGACTTTACCCACGGGCGTGATTAAAATCTCATAAATAACCAGCTTGATGGCTTCCGCCAAAAGCATTTGCATAAATTTTGGCAAGGTCAACTCAACTCCTCGATTCCGCTGTCAACGTCAATGAAAGTTTTCAATTAATTTCGGATAATTTATGCATGTATTAAAAATAAACCATTATGCAACAAAAACCGGCTTATGCCTAGTTCTAGTCAGCAAAACCACTAAAGATTATATAATAATCAGCTCAAGTAAGAAAACTGGACAAAATTAGCATACGCACTAACGTATCATTGACAGCCATTAAAACGCCTCCGGTGCCATTTATAACCAAATTTGTTTGATTATAATACACACACACACGTTAAAATTTTGCTAATTCCAAACAAAAAAAAATTTAACATTTTTAAAAGAAATAATTTATGCTAATGAACCTGCACAATTTGTGGTTCTAACTTGTTTAAAATTTTTTCAACAAAAATTCAAGAATTCATTAAGCAAACGTCTGGGATGCCACGAAAGTGAAAGGATGAGAGCTGATCTTGTTCGAGTTCCGCAAAGACTATTAATGTGTCTGTCATCTGTGTTGTGTTCCTTGATCAAACATTATGTTAATTTTTGTAGCTAATTAATCTGTTTCACACAAGATCAGGCAAGACCTTGCATTCATTTTAGGTAAACTCAATGACGCTCATTTGGGTCAGGCTACGGTTTAAGATAATTAAAAAATGATAATTCAGTTTGGCTTAGTACTTAAACGGAACTTATTTTAAAGGTCTGGACTGAATATCTGTCGATTTTAGGCTGGCTCCCAGCACCTCAAGCATATGTCGCTTCTTTAAGACATAAAGTTGAATAGTAAAGTCAAGGGTAAGTGTCATGCTGAAATCTAAGATAAATAGGAGTACTTTCCTATGCCCTGATATCATCACTGCTTAATTCGGTGATATGAGGGGAAATAAGTTCATTATGGTCGGCCTTCCCTTTCTTGAAAATGTTCTGGTTAGGTTGGGATTTCAAATAAAACTAGCTGTCATTTTAAATTTAATTTAAGAAGGTTATTTTTTTTCTATTTTACATAAATCTTATAAAGCTATGCACCTATTCTAACTTTTTCACACAATAATTGACTAAACGCCAAAACACGCATTGAAAACTGCGCTCACTTATACAAACTTATATTGATTAAACAATAATTAAGTTAAGAGCTTCCAGCCAGGCGGTAAAATTATGAAAGTTAAAATGTTCGTTGCTTTGTTGCTTGAATGAATTGATTCAAATATATTTCATTCATAATTGAAATATTCTGAACCTCAAGCCGACTTGAATCAATACTCTATAATAAAGAAATATCTCTAGCTAATAACTTCCCAAAAAAATTATGATACAGATTCTGTTTCAAACCAGGCTACAATTTTGCGAAATTTTTCCAAAAGTCTAAGTGGCCGGTTGTGGTGGACTCCGAATCAACACAAATCTGGGAACAATGTTCCTAAACATTTAAAAAATGTTTTTTCTTAAAAAATTTGAGTAGAAATGTAAAAGCTTCTCATACTTTACCATTCGGATTCTAGCTAGTAAAAGTTTACTATAGACTTATATTTTGAGCCCTGAAACAGCGTTTGTCAAGAAGAGCGAGGAGAAAAAGTGAGAGTGTATTGGTGTGCGAATATAATGCGACGCAAAGTGCCTCTGACCTACTTCATTGAACGCTAGTCAGCGACTGATTGGCGTTGGTGATTTGCCGAATGTGCAAAATGAAAGACAATCTCTGTTCTTAAAGTTTAAAATGTGCAAATTTGTCCACGCTCTTCGGGTGCTAACTAGATATCCTATTAATTAATTATCCATTTTGTAGGATTGTAGTCACTTATCTTTTTTGCAAATTAAAAAAAAAGGTAGAGAATGCACATCAAAAGAAACTATACAAATAAAAAGAAGCCAAAAGCGAAACAGAATTTAAGCAAAGTGAACTCTCAAATCGCTTAAAAACTTAACAACTTAATAGTTTGTTTTTATCACTCCATCTAACATATTAATCTGTGTGTGAGCATATGTTTAATAACGCAATTAAGATGACAGAAAATTGGCTCTAATAAATCAATTTTGTTTAAAAACTTGAAGACCAGACTAACTTCGACTGAACCGAAGTTTTTACAAGATAAATAAAATATTGACGACGGAGTTTGCATTATTTATAAATAATTATTACTTAAGTAAAATCAAATGTGATACATGTTTACTTTTTTAATTAACGATTAAGGAAATCGGTATTAAATCTTCCATTTTTACTTTCTTTTAATTCGACGGCTTTGACTTAGAATGCTTGAATGATTTGAAATGCTCGAAACAAAGCTCTTTTACCAACTTTAGGCTTAAATTACCAAAAATCCTGAAAAGATAAAGCAGTTTTCCAAACAGTTTTATGTATCACCACTGGGAGAAAGTTTAACTTTTTACTTCGTTTATACACACAAAATTTATCATGAAAAATGCCCTTAAAAGTATGCAATATTTTTTATGCTTTAATTATTATCTATATAATTTACAAGGTGCCTTAGTTCATATTGTCGGAGTAGTTATAGTTATACAAAATATATTAGTGTTAAAACAAATATTAAAGAAAAATGTTCCATAATTATTCCTATTCATGCACTTAGCATACTTTGAAGGGCATTTATCATGATAAACTTTGTAAGTATAAACGAGGTAATAGTTGCCTTGTGAGATGTTTGTATTTTTATTCTTAATTCTCTCTTATCACACAATTTGCTAGTAATAGCCTGAGTTTCAAGGTTACCAAACACCTTCATAACTACCATAAATCCCTCGTGATCGGTAGTCACTCTTAATGGACGCTTTTGAACAGTTGTCCAGAACAGCATATTTCATATATAATCAAAGCGGCAAAACGGTCCGGAACCGAACACCTAAAAAAAAACGGGTACGTTCGGATTTTTTGAAAATGCCTGAGCCGGATAATGAAGCGAACCTGAACTCGAACCGGACCACTTATTAAAATAAGAAGCTTCGATTCTAAATATTAAGTAAGCAATTTTTCAAGCAAATGAAATTAAATAAAATATTTATAAAGAAGGTTTATGAGAGCAATAGAATGCAATGAACATATATACAAAAAAAGTCTGTCAATGATGTCAAAGATTTCTTTAAAAATTTTCCAAGAGGACCAACATAAATTGACCCATGTTTTCAAACTTTGAAAAGGTCGTAAAATCTGTACAAGATGTCAGTTGTTCAAGCATTTTCAAAACTTAAAATTGAGTTTCCGTATCTTAGAGCTTGTAGAGATTAATGTCTAAACAAACAAAAAATCCAAGATATCTAAACTAATGACAAAAGGTGGGATGAAAAGTAAATCCCTTGATTGCCATAGTGCTGCTATCGCAAAATGATTATGGTGCCTTAAAGTCCATTCATATTTAGGCAGACATGTTAAATTTCAACGCGATGCAGCCTTTAGTTTTGTTTTGACGGCTGATTATTGTTGACGTGTTTTGCATAATGTTGAGTATGGAAACACGATTTTCGTTTTTTTTTTCCAAAGGCACAACGGCGAATGATCAAAAGATTTTTTAGATAAACATTATGGGGCTAACGCTCCTTCAGAATACACCGTAAAATATTAGTTTCAAGAGTTTTATGGTGGCCGGTAACTACACGATGCGGTCACACAGGACATTATCATAAAAATACATACGTGATCAAAAAATTGGAAATCAATGGAAAGGAATCGACTACATTGAATAAATAAAAAAAGTTGTACATATTTTTCATTCCCAAGGCGGTTACTTTTCAACCCACCTAGTAATTCTTTAGGAAGTAGATCTTAGTCCGTGTTTAGAGGATGAAGTTTGCTTCATGAAGCTCTCTTCTATATCGTTTTGGTTTACTTCAAAACTTGCATCAGATCAATCAAAACAAAGCGAAGGAGAATTTTCGAAATAAAACTCTAAATGCGACAGCATGATAATGATTTAACTGTACACATTGTTGGAGTTTCATTTCTCATATACAAACTAACATTTGTGTCCCAAAATGCAGTGGAAGCATATTTGTCCCTCATCAGTCGCGTAAACTGACGCCTCTGCTTAACCCGTGACTATATGACACCTACACATGAACATGTTTAGCTCCAAGAGAATTCTCTTTGCCATTAAAGAATATTATGAAAAACAGATTCAAAGCAAAGAGTGAAATTCTGAGCGGAAGGGCTGGTTACAACTAAACTACATTATAGCCACCTGGACCGCTCAACATGTGGCGACCGTGACAGGACCCGAACCTAAATTTTACGAATGCAAAAACTTTAACAAGAACTTCAAGAAGGAAACTTTGTCGTGTAAATGTGGACTAAGACCTCTTCTGGGAAGCTCAGTATATTGAGTAAACACGGACTTAGACTGTTCATAAAGCTGGGTTTGCATTGCCTCATTTTGTGTCATTTTAAGTCAAAATCCCGTCATTTTCGAGGCAAAACATTTGTCATTTTATGACCTACAATGTAAACCTAGCAAAAAGCTTGAATTTCAATACCTCACTAATTTAAATATTTACTGTTATAAAATCTTAAATTATGCTTAGATAGAAAGCTTGGAAAAATTTTAAGTGTAGAGATTGCCGGACATGATCTGACTGCATTATGATGATTTTGGACCGTTTCTTTGGGTGACATCTAGGCAAGAACTAATAAAGTTTCGAATTGGCTAACCAAGCACATAAGGGTTGTCCCAGTATATTTCTCAAACAATCGTTTGGCGAAAACCTAGAACAGGGACAATTCTAAGAAAATTTTTCCCAAAAAACCAATGGAAGGTCGATGTGGAAAAAAAAAAAAATATAAGAAAATATATATCGAGGGAGAAATATAGATATTGATTGTAGATCCATAATTTCTTGAGCAAATTTTCTTAAAATTATCACAATATTTTATTTAAGCTTTATGCTTGTTTGGATGGTTTTTTGACCTGAACAACTTGAGCCGCCCTAATTTTCAAAAAAGCTAACATTTTTTTTTTTTGGTACTAAAATCAAATAATTTAGCTAAAGAACTGAGTTTTGCAGAAAATGTTTCACAATTTATAAAAAAAATTTAATTTTTGTACAGAAAATCAAAAGACTTAGGCAACAAACTTGCTGGCATAAAATCGAAAAGACTTAGGCAACAAACTTGCCGCCAAGTTAACAACAAGAATATCAAGAATATAACTTAATGGCAATTTTAATGGTCATTTGCCTAAATATGCCAATATCAAATGTCAACCCCCTTAAGCGAAATGTATGGAAACACGTTTGAATTTCATCTTCTCATTGACTTGACTGACATAGAAACAGTCAAGCAAAACCAAGCAAACTGCTAGCACATCTTTTGCACCTGAGAGTCAAGTTAAATGACTTAATACGCAAATACGGACAGCAAAATTGGAATGCAGATGCAGATGAAGATGAGCGACTGCTCGAGAGATCCGTTCAGTATGTGGGCGCTACATGGCGTATGCGTAACATGGTCGTGCACTCGTTAGCCACTTGCACAATTTAACTACGAAACGTAAATCAAAACAAAACTGTTTGTGGTTTTAAATGTCAATGGACAGTGAGATGAAAAAATTTCAATTGTGCAATTTTCTTTGCTTAATGTTTTTTGTTGTTTGTTGTTTTTTTATCTCGAATTGGTTCACTTTTGCACTTTTCTTTAATATTAAAATTTTGCTTTTACCATATTGAACACTTTTCGACGACTATAAAATGGCAATTGATTTCGATTTTTTTTTTCGTTTATTGCTGAAATTAATCCTTGTAGATAATCCTTGTGTAATCCTGACGCGACGTTTAAAAGCGCGTTCGACCGATCGTATCACAATTCAATGGTCAATTGAATTTGATCGATGCCCAAGCAAAAAATTTGGTTGGATATAACTTCTTTTTTTGTTTTTTAACTTCTAGGTCGAGTGTGGGATACCAACTAAAGCATCAAAACTTGTAGATTTTCTATATATACTGCGCCGGACCATCTGCCGAAGTTGGCAGAGCAGCGGCGGGCGACAGAGACTTGGGCGACAGCTGTTAACACACGCTTGGACTTGGATGAGATGGAGATGAAGATGCGGCGGCTGCTGCTGCTGCTGCCAACGTCGACGGCAGCTTGAAGCTGACCAACCAGTCTGCTGGTGTTGCTGCTGCTGTTGCTCTTGATGTTAATGTTGTCATTGTTTTGTGTCTTGATGTTTGGTAGCTAACAGAGGTTTAACATAAAACATAAAAATCCCCCCCTTCCCAGCTCTCAAAAAAAAAAACGTTGCCAAAAACGCGTGCTTATTATTTATTTATTTTTGTTTTACTTTGCCGTTTATTGATTTATCTACTTAGCTAGTTTTATTGGCCAGCTTAAACTCTCCCAGAAATAATTTTTTTTTTTGCCATGCTAAACATTTTGTCATGCAGCTACCCAAAGCAGTTGGAAATGAGATCTTCATTTCTACATTCGTCAAGGCTTTCATTGAGGCTTATCAAGGCAAATAAAAGATGCTCAGCACCCTCCCCGCCCCTAGCTAGGCCTACATTTTTTCATTAAATAAAATGCACATGAACCGGTTGACTATTTGGTGCGTGCCTCTGCCTGGGTCAGCTATCGTGTTGAATGTTAAGGTAGATATTTCAGACACCCATAACCAAATGACCTTTAAACGCAAAATGCGCTGTCAATATATATATATATATATATAAACACGATCCGCGATCGCCCATACATTAAGTGTGTGTTTGCAGTCAGAAAATGAAGAAGCTGCAATCATGTGCAAGCTGAAGCTGAAACCGATGCTCATCATTTTGGTCAAAACAAGTTTCATCTTGGTTGTCAAATGCAGTTGAATTTATTAATTTTCAAAATTTCAGTCACGCCAAAATGATTCTGATTGCCAGTGCCGCAAGTAAACTATACGACAATCAAGGCGCTTTAGACTTGGGGCTGGCGTTTGGAAAAAAGAAATTATTTGTAAATTTTGTAAAAATTTGCATAAAAAAATGTTCATTCCAACTACGGATGTATACACTCAGAGATAAAATAAAGAATTTAATTTTAAAATCAAGAATTTTCAATGTCAAAAAAGTACGAAATTCCAAATTCTTGATTTTCTTAATTTTTTGTATCCAAGTGCTTTAAACGCTACGCGAAAAAAAAATAACCTTTAAATTGTTGAGTGTGTTTTCTACGATTTTTTTTAATATCCCTAAAAGATTAAGCACAGCCAATTTATCATAATAAACTTTATCAATTAGTAATCGATATACATACAAGTAGAACGATTAGCAATGGACCAGTTGGACCTAAGAGAATCTTACTTTTTTTTTTTTTTTTTGGTTGGTGTAATTATATTTAATTTTATAATTAAAATTATTTTTGCATATGTATGTATGATCGAGCCAGAAGAAGGCATCTCCGACCCTATAAAGTATATATATTCTTGATCAGCATCAACAGCCGAGTCGATATAGCCCTATCCGTCTGTGTCCGCATGTACGAAGAGATCTCAGAGATGGTAAGAGATAGAGGTTTGAGGTGTATGGAACATATATTTCTTTACTTGCAGGCATATCAAGTTTAGTTTTTTGTTTTTTGACCACGCCCCCTGCCTCCCCGCAAATTGAAAAAAATTAATATATTCCACAATTTTGGAGATAGGTTGTTCGAACCTTCTAGACATATATTCTACACATCATCTTATCAAGCCCCCCATACATCGTTTTCCGATCAGATGAACAATAGTGGCGCTATATGTAAAAAGAAAATTTAATGACAACAACAACACCACGGCGATTGGTAGTACTTACGAGAAGAGAGAGACGAGAAGGCAATGGCCTAACTGGTAATTTCCCAATTGGATCTTGCATGAGGGGGGGGTATGGGTTTGCCTGCGGTCAGAAATCACTCGTGATTTCCGCGTGACTAATATAGATACGTTTATGATAACAGGAATTTATATTCAAATTTTATAATGTAGTACGAGCTATGTACCAGGGATTATTCGCCCCCAACGTTTTCCAACCAGATGAACGATAGTCGAAAAGTTGCCACCCCAGATTTTGAAAAAAAGCTCCACACTTTAAAGTTATCAGTTACGTACAAACAGGTACAGAGTATATTCTGGCTTGACCGACTTTTTTACTTGTTATTTTTTGTAAATTAACTAAAAGTCGGAACAAAAATTTAATTTCACAGAATGTCTCTAAAATGATCAAAGAATTAAGTAAAATTTATTTTATGTAGATTTATCAACCGCACGAGTGAGCAACTTGTCAATTACTTTTCATTCCACCGACCAGCAATTAAAACTTTGTAAACTGACAATCTTTGTCGTTAGCCCCATAATAAGCGAGAAAAGGACAAAATCGAGTAAAAGTGAAATTAAGAATATGCCTGAATAATTTGATGGCAGACTCTATTTATTTGGGCGTAAAACTATTTAGGGTTTTAATTTTAATATATGGGAACGGGATTGAAATGGGATGGGATAGACGTGGATCGGTATCGGAACAGGTCGAGATAGACTTAAGTCGGGATAGGATCGGAACATGATTGGCCTTCAAATTTTTGGCTGAGATCGAATTTAAATGGAACGAAAACAAATTTTCTTTCTCTCGCTCATATATAGAGATGAACTTCAACTTTGTTTGCTCTCTTCGTTCGGCCACTTCTCCTCACTCCATTTACTAACAAAAAATTTAATTGAGATTCAATTCTCAAAACGTTTTGCTCTTAAATTATTTGATTTACTTATTTCAGAGTGCAACTTTTATGAAGGAACTTACCACCACTTTATTTACCACACTCCCACAATTGGTTCAATATTTCATTATTCAATGATTGTTCTTTAAGCCCTATACGCACCTGCGAAGTAGAAACAGAAGAAGCAGAAGTAATAATTTCTTTCCCTTTACATTTTGCCCATATGGAGCTGACAAGTAATATTGCGCTTAACAGCAATTAAGTCGTAAATGCTTGTTTAAACTAGGGTTTGAATTATTTACTAAAAAAAGCAAAGTCGGTGCAAAATTTGATTATCAAAACTATTCTCATTAATATACGGGATTTTTTTTTTAATTTTAAACAATGTCTAAGCGAAACAATTAAACTGCTGCTAATAAGGTTTTTTTAAAAGTTAAATTTCTCTATTACACAGAAAAAGTTCGACTGTATTATGTGGCAAAACAAGACTACTAAAAAAGACCCTGTTCTCTTGATTTTATTTTCCAAATGTGAAACAAACTTGATCTGCGTAAGAGATATATCTAAGGTGCGAGTTTGAGCTTTCATGTAACGCACGATTCACGAAATAAAAGTTTCTTGATGCACGATTCACGCACACAATTTTTAAACGTTTCGCGTTACGCACGATTCACGCACTATTTAAGGGGGTCTTCTACCTTTAAACAGTGTTTTATGAGTGTTTCTCAGGGACCGTAACTGTTATAACTTTTTGGATAAAAATTTTGAAATAACAATTATTTTCTAATTTTTACATAAAAATTTAAAAATAATCGTTATTCTATGATTTTAAAATAAAAATTTTGTTTTAACAGTTCAATGTTAATTTTTATATAAAAATTTTTGAATAACTGTTAAAAAATAATTTTTATTATAAAATTTAAATTTATTTTTATTTTTTAGTTTTTATAATAAAGATTACTTTTTTAATTGTTATGAAAAATTTTTATAAAAATTACTTATCTAGTAGGCGTTTGTAAATTATAGAATATCTTTGATAGAAGTATACAAGATTTACTTAACTACTATATTAGTAATTTTTATAAAAATTTTATTATAAAAAAATTTTCATAACAATTAAAAATTAATTTTATTATAAAAATTACAAAAATAGAAATTAATTTAAATTTTTATAATAAAAATAAGTTTTAACTGTTATTCAAAATTTTTATTTACAAATTACCATTTAACTATTAAAACAAAATTTTATTTAAAAATTATAATATAACAATTTCAAAATTTTTTGTGATAAAAATTGCAAATAAAAATGTATCCCATTTAAGGACTCGCCATTCAAAATTATGAAGATTCATGTAATCCATTTTATCAGGGGATCCATATTTCGTAGTAATTTTTTCACTTCCATAACTGTTATTTTCGGTCCCTTATGTTTCTTAAAAAAATTCTGGACAGAAAATCATAAGAGCTTTTGCAGTTTGGTTTTTTTGATTTGAGTTATTTATTAACCATATAATAAAATATAAAAAAATGTTTGTATTTCGAGGGCTGTTCAAAAAGTTATCGGCCTGCCAATTAAGGTCTCCCAAAAAAAGGGTGTAGAGGTGGTGGCCATGATTCCGGTACTCCAGGTTAAGTTTTATTTTTGTAGTTTAGTGTAAAAAAAATAGTGAAAAAATGTTTTTCCTCTTGATTGAGGTACGGGCCAGAATTACAACAAATTATGCGTCGATTGCAACATGGCTGATCAAAATCAGTTCATTAGAACGGGCGCAATCATGGCTACAAGCTCAAAAAACGTGGACTCGAGAAAAACGAGCTTAAAGTATTGAGCAACGTTGAAAATACTCACGTTAGCAAGAACATTGCTCCACTAAAATGGATATATCTGCTAAACTATTTCGAATATTTGAAAATGGTTTAAAGGGAATGAAAGGGGAATGTCCAGCCTTTACACTAAAATAAAAACAAAAAACAAAAATAAAAAATATAAAAAATTTTACAAAAGTAGGTGGTTTCTCAACAATTATTTCACAATAAAAATTTTTTTCCAACAATCCTCCTCTCTTTCTTTTTTCTTCCCCTTTCCACACTCATACACATTTTTCATTTTAATTTACTTTAATTTTTTTACAAGTTGTGTTGTTATTCTTGGATGAGAATGACATAACCGCTGATTCGTAAGAATGGTTTTCTCCCTTTATTTTAACTATAGGTGTCTACCCTCTTATTCTTTTCCTTTTTGTTACCAGATCTCACGACATCCCCACTAAACCACAACCTAAATATGCTTATCTGGATCGGCTAGTCTGATCTTCTTAACCAAATCCCTTATATTCTATGGCTCCGTAAGTCAATGGCCCCTTGGGACCAGCCCGCCTTGCCGTTCCCCTGCTTACCCCGCTGGCCCGCTACCGCTGATTGCCTATAAAAAGCATTTTGCATTTAATGAACTAATCAGCAATAAACGCCCACTCGGCCAATTGCAAGAAATAACAAAAAATTCAATTTATATGCCAAATATCTATTAGGGGGAGTGACTTTGAACTCTTTCATTGGGTGCGTGGCTTGCCATTTAGACACATAATTACGAGTATGTTTAAAAAAAAAATGTGTGTTAGTTGTGTTTGACTTGAGGAAGTCTCACCCTTTTAAAAAACAAAAATAACAAACAAATTTGTCTGGCTCAAGTGACCGCCAACTATTAATTGTTCTTTTTTATTACACAATCTTTTTGAGAAACCTCCAGCTAGCTGGCAGCCTAACAATTCGGGTCATAACTTGCTTTGCACATCAACAACGACATCAAACTGCTCTGGGAAGGCAATGACACTTGCTGACATTTTCAACCAATTTGTCATTGTGAGGAATTTTAAGCTTCTTTTTATGTGTAACCCAAACTTGGCATAGGAAAAGGATTTTTTTGTCGCATCATTGCAAGATTACAACATTCGATTAATGCATTCGCCACATGACTTTGACAAAGCACGGGAAATGGTTTGATGGAATTGAGTTATGAAATGGGATTGTCCCTGAAACCATGAATTAGATTCTAAGATAAGCCATTTTTATTGTCTTAGAAGCGGAAATGATTTGGTAAGCAAATAAGTTATCAGCATAAAGTAGTTCCGATTTTCGACTTACAAAGAAAAGTGAAAAAATCTTAGAGGTGTCTAAACCATTTGCATTTCTAATAAAAGTTAAAAAGTTACTATCTTAAAATAAGATCGTTAATTAAATACTCGCACGCACAAAACATTAAAATTAAAATCAAACAGAATCTTTCTAACAAACCACAAAAGCCTACACAAAGCGGACACACACTGAATATTTATTAGGGCCAAATGGTCGGCGGTTCTCACCATTGAAATTGTGCCTATATATTTAAATTTCGCGGATCTGAACACCAAACCTCTGAAACAGACACTTAGATACATATAAACAAAAAGAGGGCAGCTTTATAAGTGGGTGACTTTTTCAAATTTCCCGTTTACGCTGGGCATTAAAAATTATGAACTAGAGAAAATCAAGTGCAAACAATCTCGAAATTCAACTAAGGGCCGTTTACTCATCTTTATGTTTTTTAAATCTAGGTGGATATTTGGAAAAAAGGATGTTGCCTGCGGCGGCTTCTAGAATATTTACAACGATGCAACGCTTAAATGTATGAAACATGCATTTTCTTAATATCCACCTAGATTTCAAAAACTTTAAGATGAAAAAAGCCCTTATTTGGATATTTCCAAATCAAAAAAATAAATTCTCATTTCCAGTCGGTTGTTTATTTAATATTTAAAAAAAATAAATGAGAAGATTGTCAAATTTTTTGGGGATTCTAGCTTTAGTTTATTCGATTATAAATTTTCTGTAAACAAAATTGGGTAGACACTTTTATCTTGACCAAAGTTTTTTAATGAATAAGAAAGATTGTTAAGCGTCTTTTTGCAAATCCCAATTTGCCTTACACCTGTAGTCCACATATCCATGAGGTACAGGTATACCTTTGTCGGTCAGATGGGCGAGAGAAGGGCTGCCATTTTGCTTGGGGTTTGCACGTAACAAGCTTAAATATCAACCCAAAATAGTTTTTAAGTGACAGCTTGCTCTAGAGTTTATATGAATCTTAAAGGTGAGCCTGGCATCAATAAAAACTTTACAAAGTCTTTCCTTGAAGGTAAAGTCTTATCAGCGTCTAGGTAACACTGACACACTTTAAGTGGTTTAGTCCTGAGTATATTCCAATTTAAGCACCTAATTTCCATTCTTCTCAGATACTTCAGCATCGTCACTGAATTGGTATATATGCAGGAATTCCTTGCTGTTGCACATCAAAGAACACAGCAACTGTGCCCTCCTTAGCTTGAAATGCTTCCAGCATGAAGTTTACAACTCTGTTGAGCTTCTTCTGTGTGAAAACCAAACTGAAAGGGTGAAATTACCTTTCTTATCCTGTCATCGCAACATAAACCTTTTGAAGATTTTGGGCAGTGAGGAAAACAGGTTTATCGGTCTGTAAGAGACCTGGATCATGATATTCTGTGCCTTTCTCCAAAGCTCTGAAAAATTACCAATTCTCAGCATACAAACAGCAGCGCCTCATCAGGGCCAAGTGATCCTAAAAAATCACTTCCGAACAAAAACGAACCAATTCCCATACTATTTCGGCTGTTTTTGGATCGGAAGTCGTATTTTTTTAGCTTTTTTGACTATTTCTGTGATTTCCTGGAACGTCACAGGCTTAGTCGTGAGCTCAAGCTTAAAAATGCGATTCCAAGTACTCGGTAATGCCTTCAATTCTGCGAACTTTCTTCAGTCATTCAGCCAGATTTGTTGCGAATGATTTTGCTCAGTTTTTTGCTGTTCCACCACGACCCATCTGACATCAAGGGAGCAATGCTGGTGTTGCTACTAGAGTTGGGCGCATGTCGTGTTTTTCTTACTGTCACGACTTAACACGTCGAGTTTGTGTTGCAACATCTGATTTCGTGCGTGCACGCCCTTAAAAAACGAACACGATACAAGTTCAGAGGTTAAGACCGTTGTCTAGAAATGTCGAGGTCGTGGGTTCGAATCCTCCTTCGAATCCTAAGATTTTTTCATTTTTGGTGTTTATAACCCTCTAATTTTGTATTAAAATTTTTGGCCCTTTCTGATGCAAACCAAATAAAGGGCATAAGCCACTAAGGAACGCCAAATTTGTTTGAGCTGCTGCATACTCGCTGCATTACCCTCTGCATTACCTGCAGTTAACGACAAGACTAACGATCAGTGATACATGGAGTCGTTAGGCAGAGTAGTGCCTTGATCCCAGCAGAACTACAGGGTAATTACAAATATCTTTCGACCAAACTAGTTACCGCTTGTAAGATTGTCTCTTCTCATATAAGCTTAAACATTTTTTATATGAAATCGATTCGTAATGTGAAACACACCCCAATATATGAACCAGAGAAAATATACAGAACAAATATCCGTAAAAGAAAATCCGTAAAAAAAAATGAAAAACAAAATTTGATAAAGTAAAAAACGGTGTGTGAAAAAGTTTTTCTTTGATAATTCGGCTAAATCCGTTACGGTATTTCAAGAATTCATGAAACGAACGTTTTTTAATATTTTACCGGACCGTATCTCCTTTGTCGGGTTGCAGCCTTAATGTAAACACATGTTTATGTACAAGTTTGATTATCTAAAAGTTGTACAACTGCGCGGTAATTTTTTTATGTTTACTTTTTTTTTTAAAGTCGTGCGTGCCGTGTCATGTTTCTGACAGCGAGTTTGAAAAATATAAATCGTGTTAGAGTCGTGTCGTGTTGAAAATATTCTTTAGTATACTCTTCAATATTTTCCCACTCACATATTTTCTCGTTTAATAAAGAAAAACCCCGGCGGCAAGAGATTTGATATTCCAAAAAAGAGGTCATCACTAAAACTCTCATTTGAGAACCTTTCATAAAATTTTAATATTTCAAAGGGATTAAAATTCGTAAAAAAAATGCTGCTAAAAGGAATCAATGTTAAGAATTACAACCCTTATTTGCGCATCAAAATATCACCTAATCATAAAGTCGCTGACCTATCTAACTGCCCTCGTATATAAATTTCAAGTCAAATGTCACGTCACCTGCGTCAGCAAAAGAACAAAACTTTTCAGACATCGTTAATTGTGCTTATGATTTATGCAAATTAATCGCATACAAAAATACTTATATAATAACACATTTATCTGTGTCTTTTGCGTAAAGAAAAAAAAAACAAACATACAGACATACATGAAAATCTTGAATCTTTAGTCTTTTGTTACTTGCCGAGAGTTGTTTTAGATTTATATATTTATGTAAATAAATATACAATCCAGCCACAAATATTAACCCGACTAACTAGTTCCCAATTTGGCTTTGAAATTTGGGCATTCAGTTTTGTGGTTATTATAGGAAGTTCATTTGACAAAAAGCTTCTCGTACGATATTACAAAATTTAAATTATTTGAAGGTCAACACATAAAGGTTCCTGCTAATAAATGAATACTGAGTGAATACAACGAATTTAGAACTATTCTAAAGGGAATTTTCAAACTTTGTGTGTTGTAATACGAATATATATACCATTCATAATACACCTTTTTAGCCATTATTAATGGGTTAGAACAAAGACTTAAAAGGGTATAGAAACTTCAACAAAGACGGAGTTAACATTGTTTTAAAGTTCAAACATAGAACGAATGAATTATGATTCGAAAATCCACCAATTAATGAGACTTTGATGTACGATGACAATATTATGAGATTAAGATAAAAATAAACAAGACATTTTCTAATCAAAATTTTTAAGTTAACAACCAACTTAAAGCACTTTGTTAATTGTCATTTAATAAACAACATTGAAATGTATTTTGCTGTCAATAAATGTATAACGAATTTTATTAACTAACGGTAAATGTTGATTGTTAATGGATATTCAAGTAGAAGTATTAATCGCATTTTAAATTCATTTAATATCTGTGAAATTTGTTTAAAACAAAACCTGTCGAACGAAACAAAAATTAAAGGTGGGCCATAAAACGTGTTTTTCCCCCAAAAAAAAAAATTATATTAATAAGCCTTATCAAGGACACGGCAGGCGAACGCCAACCAGTTTTAACCAATTTATAGTCGGCAATAGCTGGCCATTGCCATTGGAATCCTTGTGCAGCCAAGTTGGCTGGCCGATTTTACAGATTGGCATCCGTTGAGGGTCAGCATTGAAGGGAGGGAGGGAACTTCTGCGAATAACCAGTTCCACAGAATCCCATGTGTTGGGGAAGTTATGTAACTAAAGTGACCCTTGAAAGTTTAATAAACTTGTTTGGCCTTTTAAAGCGAAAGTTTCTTAAAAACAAGAATTTATACAAAAGGGCTAACATCAATCAAACTCTTAGATCATTAGCTCTCGGCTAAAGATCAAGAACAAAATTTTTAACAATTATCCAAAACGGAAGGTGCTTGAAATGATACTTTGATTTATGGCCATTCGGTGAGTGCACTTCACCTGTGCTCTGCCATAGCCAGCTTGTAAATTAGCCCACTTAAAACAAAGCACATTTTGGAGTGCAAATATAGCCACGAAATTGGAGCAACTTGGCTCACACAAACAGTCACAAGGCTGTTTAGGCAAACAAGACAAAACAAAATTAAGAAAAACAAAATTAGAAATATGTATGTATGTATATTTGAAATGGAGCTGAAGATGTGGCTTCATACATACATTCTACTTGCCGCAGACAAATAAAAATCGAAAATTAATTTCAAATAAAATTCGTTTGTTTGGACTTGGCGAACTGTGGACTGGTTATTTAATTTTGATATCTAACTGGTTCGGCTAAAATTTATAATATATGGCCATTTATTTTATGTATGTATATCTACCCTGGTAGGCAGATCTTTGACGACATTTGATATTCTACCAAAATTATAATTAAAAGTCAAACATGCAAATTTTCTAGTTTTTGGTTTATGGTCTCGGAAAGGGCATTTATGACAAAAAAAGGGTAGTGCGCATTTATCATCAAGTTGGGAAGAATGATATAAACATATATAGTTAGTTGGCCTGGGGCGGAGGAGTTCGAAAGTGCCATGATGAATATCCCTATGGCCGTTCCAATGAGGTATTCCAGAATAGAGTTGGAGAATCTAGTTAATTTTAATGACCTAGTGCATTAGTTAATTTTTTGATAAACTCTCATTTTGGAACTTTAGCTCATTTTGGACCTCCATATTTGAACTATAGTTCATTTTCGACGGTAAAAATTTGGGGTGGTTCTTTTTGCAGCACAAAATTTGTGTGCTAAACCCTTTTCTCTAACTGTCACTTACAGTATTCAAAAAATTAACTATACCCATGTGTTTCTACCAAGTCGACCCAAAAACGATACAATTTCCATTAGATTTGAGTCGTTTTTGGGTTGAAAGCGATTTGTAGAATTCCTGGAACTGGAGAAAAAAATTGAAATAAAATTTATCTAAAAAGCATAGATTAATCCTTGCTATCAAGAAAGCTCTAATATGTGGACAGCACTCAACTCAGACGCTGAGTACAATAATTATTTACTCTGACAGCCAAGCCGCTATTAAAGCACTTCGGTATCGGTTAACAATTGTCGCAAAATCTATCCAGAGATGGCAAAACAGTCTGACATAAGCCTTAGTTGGGACCCAGGACACAGGGCCATAGAGGGCAATTGCTAAGCAGACAATCTGGCGAGACAAAGCACTACCACCAACCACCTTCTCGATAAGGAAACTATAGGTATGCCCATGGCTACGTGCAGGCTCATCATAAAAGATTTATACAAACAGGACATAAGCATAGCGCAAGCAAACTGCTGGTCGGAACCCATGCCGCCTGACTAGTTGCATCCTACAATGACTTCTGCAGAAAAAATACTTGCAAAAGACAGTCAGTAAGCTCCTGCAGGAAAGCGCGACTAACCTTGCTGACTCGGAGTGAAAAACGCTCATTGGACTTGCGCGGCAGTTGTAAGATCTATTACAGGTCACTATGTGAACTGTACTATGTCTTTTCCAGAAGCTTCAGAGACGAGAAAGAAGTTGAATCTGTCTCACACTTCCTATGCTCGTTTCCTGCTTTGGGTCGCCGAAGACAGAAATTCTTTGGCTTATACTTTCTAACAGATATCTCCGAGCTTTTGGCTATATCTCCAAAACTTATCTCTGGATTCAGAAAGGAATCTGGAAGGACCTCAATTCTTACGTAATGGAATGATTTCTCAAACAGATTCCTTCAATAAGCTGAAACATGTTGCCTAGAGTAATCCTTTAAAACGTTCTACAAATACCAAAAAATAAGTACGGTATAACTTTTTAATAGACCTTTGTGGCCTCTAATTTCCCACGCCTACTGTTTTTCGATATCATAACGCTTTTAAATCTGGCCCAGAGTACAGCCATTAAAATACTAAAATGATCAGTATATGTTTTTGGGGTACAATTGTACCCCGAATCAAGTTTTTCAGATATGCATAGTTTATTAGCGATGCTGTCCACACAAATTGCTTGCTTTCAAGCTGATACAATAAAATTATCGCATTAAATCAGGCGACCCTGAGGTGCCCGTCCATTTATCCAGAGATTACACGGATGAAACCTATTTAGCCTTCGATGTCTTCGTGGCCTAGCCAGACCAGTGGCCAGTCGATTAATGTGAGAAAATAAACGTTCCCTATACCGGGTTGAATATGATTTAATTGCAGACATACCGGTGCGCATTTATAAGCAGTGAATAAAATATGGTGTTCAATGCCATCGTGCAGCGATGAATACACTGAAATGATCGGTATATGTTTTTGGGGTACAATAGTACCCCGGCAAACGCAGTTAGTTAAGTCTGGTGGTCAGTGCCAGCGGAAACTAAAAAAATGAAATTGTCAAACTTAACAGAACACTCGACCTTGGCGACACCCAAGTTGAAGCGAATTGTATGCATTTTTCAGTCTTTTACTTCACTCAGGATCGAAAAATTTAATTTAGAATTTATATATTTCCAAAACTTCAGTAATTAACTAAAATACAACTATTATTACGTTTATACAAACAATTTTCGTGTTCAGCAGAAGAACTTTCTCTCTGATCAATGATTTATTATATTATTGCCCTTTAAAGTATGCTATGTTCATGAAAAGGAATAATTCAAGGTAAATTTTTTTGCTATTTGCTTTGTTTGTCTATAACTGCTCCGAAAATCTGAATAGAGTAAATTACGTTTGACGCTAACAGAACAACCGACTCGTTCAAATAGTTGATTATTAAAGGAAATAAAGTTTGCATACTTTGAAGGACACTTATCATGATCAATTTTGTGTGCATAAATGTAGTATATGTGATGTTTAGACAGCGGATTTTGCATATTTTCAGATTGAATTTAATCCTAGTAGGCCAGGGTGAAGGTGTTGAAGAGGCTGAAAAAATCACAAAAAGGTTCTTTGAAAACCCATTTACCCTGGCCTACTAGGATACAATTCAAATTCGCCGTCTAGTGATGTTAAACCAATTTAAAAACATGTTAAAAATCTATCTTAAAAAAAATCCATATACAAATGTGCTGGGGTAAGAATGTACCCCAAAGACAGTTCTCGTTAGTTTTGACCACAGACGGTTCTAAGGTAAAACAAAATGCTATACAATAAAATTAATAATGGATAAATAATGTCTTAGTATTAAAGATTTAAGAAGGATATCATTTAAAAGACTGCTGCAGTTCATTTTGCCTTCTTCAATAGGAGCAGAATAACCACTACGCTTGGTGCGAAAAGCTCTTCGAAATTGAATGGTGGAGATAACTTTGGATGATTTGCTAACTAAAAGATGCACCATTATAATTCTTAACTATTATTTTGAACTTGTAATATTGAGAAAGAATTTTATTAATAAATTGGGGATAAATAAGAACAGGTCGCTATATCAACAACAATCGAACGAAATTTAAGCTAAAATAGAAGTGGATTATTAATTTAAGATGGTTGAAGATTATGTGAACCGGTTTAAGGGTTGCAGCCTTTAAAATGTAATTTATTATTATTTTATTTAAATATCTTATCAACGACTAATATGGAGAGTGTAACCAACTTTCGACTTTAATATTAGACAATTTTTTTTTAATTTCAATTTCAGATACAATAAAAAAATTAATGGCTGTCTACTGTCGGTGTCTTATAAAGCTAAGTTAAGTCTAGTGTTTGGGCGATTCAAATTTTATGGTAGCTGGCGCAAATCAACGTGTGGAATTCAACACGCATTTCTGCATAGAAACCAAATATTTCTCCACCCAAAAAAAAACGAAGTAAAAATATAATGTCAGCAATTAATTCAGTTGTTTGGCGAGGCGCGGCTTTTGTATGTATGATTTGTTGACCAGCTGTCGACTGGTTTATGATCGCACATTCATTCAGTCAAAACTGACATTTCTGGCTTCCGCTGCAGCTAAAAGTATGCTATGAAAATTTCCAACAAAATCAATTAACCATCATCACCTACAATAATAATTGGATTATGCAACTTTAGGCGTCAATCTTAATCTGTTTAAGTCAACCCCTTCTACCTACCTCACTTCTGAGCATTTTAAACGCCTGAAGGTTAGTTGAACAAGTTTTCAGCTTTTTAGTACAAATTAAAATAAATTTAAGATAAAAACAAATTTTAGTTTAAGGCAAGCACAACACAACAACAGCAAGAAGAAGAAGAAGAGCCACAACGCCTAAGTATTTATTAGCTTTAATTTGAATTTCGTAAAAAAGTTGCGAACAAAACTTGTTGCGCCGCTTCTTGCATGAACATAGATGCTTCTACACGCGGCTGAGAGGAACAACAACACCAAATGGAATCAAGTTCACCTCGAGTGTATCAAATTTGTATAAAATTCATCAGTCAGCACATACGTCAGCTGGAAATACAAGCTTAGTTTTTGTTTCAAGCCGCAGAGCCTCAAAAATTCATTTTGTGGTTTTTGGTTATGCAAAACAGAGGAAGCTAAGCGGTCAATGTGTGTACGTCTTGAGCATCGATTAGCATTTTAGTGTGAGCATTAATGATCTTCTCAATGCACTCTTCTTCTTTGAATCAAACTATATTATATGGGAACTCGGCAGAGTTGAGACATTCATCACTCGCTTGTTTAAGCATTAGATCTGCTCAGAATTCAAGGTTTCGGCTTAAATGGGTGTATTCTTGGAAACCCCCGGTTAGACAAAAATAATAATAATACCTTGAAAGTAAGTACTGTTTGATATTGTCATTTATTATTGCCTACGGTACAAAGGTTTGAAAAAGTACGGTCTAATGATGCCGCCGGCCCACAAACCGCACCAAACAGTCTATTTTGAGGGTGCATTGACAGCTCTGGCTGCACTTCAGACCAAATTAGGTAAATTCTGTTTGTTGACATACGCATAAAGCCAAGATAATTATTAAACAAAAAAATGTTTAATACTTACCCTTAGTACTTTCACAAAATTGCTCACAACTTCGCTATTTATCCACAGATTTACGACATCAATGCCTTATTTTCTTCGTAAAAGTAAAATTTGTGAGTATTAAAAAAAACAAAATTTTGGAATTTTTATTTTCAACCATTTACAGATTTTTAGGAATTCAATTTTTTCACGTTTTTAAGAAAAAAAATAATTTTTTTAGAAATATTTTTGCTTCTATCTTTCAAACCACTAAACCGATTGAAAAATGTTCTTCAACTAGATTATTGGGAATTGCATACCCTTTTGATTAATACGTTGCTTGACTTTATCTAAAGTTTCTAACTCGAGATATGGCTTAAAAGGTATGGTAAGGTATACCTTTCAAAAAACTACAAAAATATTTTTACAAAAATTTTTGAAATTCATTTTTAAGTTCAGCATTCCAAAATACATCATTAAAAAAATGGCTTCAATGGGTCTTTTTCGCTGTAAACTTCGACGCATGAGACATGTTTTGTCTTATTTTGTCTTGTTTTCATTGTAAATAGTTTGTCATTTGACATTCAAAACTATACAGCATGAAGGCTAACTAGATTGTGATGTCTCATGCGTCGAACAATGTGAACCCAGCCTTATTATATGCCTAACACATTTCTCACAGAACACGAATTTAGATAATAAAATTCAATGATTTGCAAGCGCTATTCGTTTGTGGCAAATCTTAACGAGCATTTTACTATTTTTAAATAATTTCCCCTGGACAAATTCTTTTCCCTGCACTTCCAGTATTTCCCGACTTTCTTAATTCCTAGCCAAACTTGCACTTTAAATATATAGCCCTAGAAATATTTTTTTGGTTGAACCAGATTTTTAATTAGCATACAAGTTCGATTTGTGTATGCTTCAACTAACACTAACTTACCAGCACAATGTTTCAAAAATTTATGTTTTGCAATTTTTTTGTTCACGACTTTTGTCATAAATTAAAAAGCAAATTTGTTTAAAAGATGTTAGCAACTTTTTCAAACAAGTGAACTTTTAGCTGGGTTGCTGGGGATGGCAATTAAAAAACATGCAGAGCAAGTTCAAGAAATGAGACTGATTGCACAAATAAAACGGATACTGGTAGGAGTGTTGATTTGCCGTTAGACGAGTGTGGCATTAAATAAAATTAATTGTTGAATATGAGTCTTAAATATTTTTAGCATTGGCTGCCAATACTAGTCAATACTTGTTTTCATCTGTCTGACACTCTAGCATTAAGACCAAAAGCAGAAACCTTGCACTCTAATGCAATAATTAGACAAACGTCTAATTATTTCTCTTACAAATGGAGTTTCAAGTGAATCCGAAAAAAATAATTATTTCCATTCAAAATGTTTCGGCCATTCCCCTTATGGGTGAAATTTCTCAAAGCGGTAAAACACGTGTATAATTATTTTGTTTACTTTGCTTTTAAATTCAGTTTTATGTTGATCGGGAGATGGACAAGCTTGGGTGGGTTTTCAAACCCATGTCATTCTTCTATGTGCTACTTACAGCACTCTTCACTCTGGTACCAGTCTTTAAATTCCAGTAAAAACAATAAATCAGTCAGAAATCAGTCGACTACCGAAAAAAGAACAGGTTAAGGGCCTATACTCAGATGAGATAAAAATGTAGTTTTTCACAATACTTCATATAAATAAGGAACCTATTCAATAGTATTCAGCTTTCAAAGCTGCTTGAAGTATTGTAAAAAAACTACATTTTTATCTCATCTGAGTGAAACACTCGAAATCTACCTTACATGGAGAGATCATCATTATCGACTACAACGGGCACTATACATTGTTATTACTTGCAGGGATGCAAACCGGTTCTGAACGGAACGGAACACTGTTTGAAAATGCTGAAAATGCTGGTATGATGACTTTTGGTGTCTAATCAATGTCAAAAATGATTTGAAAAAGTGGTAAAATCAACTATTCGAAAAGCCTTGCATCATCCTAGTTATGTAGAGTTTTTATAACTACCTCTTCATGGGGTTGTAGTCGGCTTCCAGTGTTTCCACACCATCTGGAAAGTGATCTTGTCAATAAAGATATTTTCAAGCACCTACTTGGCTTGGAAACCCCATATTTTGTCCCTGAGGATGACCTGGTGGTTAAGAATCTAATAACTATGATATCTATTGCATCCCGAACCGACTTTATATATTGGTTCGTTCTAAGTAATTTTTTTTTTTAGTGCAATTTAAACAGGATTTTTTTATTGTGTAAAACATTTTATGAAATTATATATTCTCCATATTGTTCCAATACCTTTTGCCATCTTTCGTGCAAAAGATTGATTCCACGCTCATAAAATTTTTGATCCCTGGTCCAAGTGATTTTTCACGTCCTGATTTGAGTTGAAGGTTCTCCCATCCAAAAAATTTTGCAGAGTCCGAAACAATTAATACTCTAAAGGTGCCAAGTCTGGAGAATATGGTGGGTGTGGTAGCACATCCCATTCAAGCTGCAAAAGCATTTGGCGAGTCATCAAACTTGTATGAGGTCTCGCATTATCCTGGTGGGACACTACACCTTTTCATAGCATAGATATTTCAAAGCGTCCAAAAGTAGGCAACATATATTTTCTCAAAAAGCACCTAGTTTTAAAAAACAGGAACATGAGAAAACGGCCCAATGACTTAAATATGTCGATGGTCTCGAAAGGTCGATGACGCACACAATATGTGGCTGAAGTGCAAATAAAAAATTTTTGCGAAATACAGCTGAATAATTTGGGAACGTTGTTGTGGTGTGAGATTTTCCATGATGATTTGTCAAACAATCCTTACCAAAATGAGATGACTGAATGACACCTGTTACGCGTGATATCTGAAAAAAGAATACTGACCGTAGCTTTTTTCGCAATGAAATAGTTTGAAATAGTGACCTACTCTTTATTCTATATTCTTCCATTCGTAGCTCTGATAAATGGCTTTTTGTGGGCTACTGAAATGTACATACCTTATATTAAAGATCATAAATATCGACTTCAACGGGCACTGACAATTGTATTTACATGTGTTATCAAATAGACGTTCTTTAAAAACGATGCAGTGGATTTTTAAAGACTTTAGAAATTAATGATTTATTTATATTTCTTGTGCCCAATATATTGTTACATTAAGTAAATTTGGTTATTTAATAATATCGAAAAGTGAACTTCTATTGAATATGAAAAGGTTTGCTGCGTTGAGTTAGGGAGGTACGGATTAAAGACAATTAGGAAGACATTGTTCGGTTCCAAACCGACTTATATTCTCCTTCTCTAAATAGAAACTAATAAGTATTGATTGTGGAGTAGTAATATTCTACGTTCATGCTATGAAATTTATGATTTCTTCAATTTTCCAAATTGTTTAAGCAGCAATTTTAAATTAACAACAAAAAATTAAAGAAAGTTTTGTCACACTTAAAAGAATTGATTGGTTAAGTAGGCTATATTTTTACATTTCATATGCTACGTTTATACACACAAAATTTATCATGATAAATGCCCTTAGAAGTATGCAAACTTTATTTGTTTTAATAATTATCTTTTAGAACGAGTCGGTTATGGAAGCTTCATAAATAGTTTACACTGTGCATTTGTTCATCATGTCGGAGCCGATATAGGTAAACAAAAAAAATTAATGTTAGTTAAAAGAAAATTTGTACTAAATTATTACTAATAATGGACATAGCATACTTTGAAGGGCATTTATCATGATAATTTTGTGTTTGTAAACGAGGAAATAGTTAACTTTTGAGTATCGAAATTCAAAATCAGGAAATGGGGTTTAGGCACTCTGTTACTACACAGAGAAAAAAATTGACATGAAATGGCAGTCATTTCCACATTTATTTCATATCAATTTCACTCCGATATGACAAAGATTAACTTGATATGATAAAAAATATCAATACGATCTTATCTATAAAAAAAAAAAAAAAAACATTGCCTTGTCTGGGGATCGAACTCGAGACCTTGCGTGATGTCTTAACGCAGTCAGCCTAGGCACACATTTGTGGGAAAACGTCTAACAAACTATTTATATTAGTTTTAGTACGTTCAAGATCGAAACGACAAATGGAACCAGCAAAATAGCAGCCCTCTCCGCGACGCCGTGCCCAAAAAGTGACACGATAACGCGTAAAAACACGAATTAAAGAAACTACGGGCTAAATACGTTAATATAGAGGTTTTTATGCAAAATAAATCTTCTAAATACTCGAAATTTTTGTATCACCGAAAATCTAAAGCATATTTAGTACAACGTTTTAGATGAGGGATCTTTTCTTAATTTGACTGCCTCTTTCGCTTTCACCTTTTCTATGTATGAAGATTGCACCAAGCATAACTCTTCGGTTTTAAAGGTTTTTAGAATCACTACGTTACCGGACCTCTTCCAATCAACCAAGTATGAAAAAATTGATATTTTTTAAAGATCATTCAACCAGCAAAGATTAAATTGATCTTGCCTTTTTTTCTCTGTGTACATTTATGCACAAATAAAATATCATGATTTTCGCCCTTCAAAGAATGCAATGTTTATGAATAAAAATAATTAAGGAAAATATTTATATTTTAGTAGCCTTAACACTTATTATTTTTGCATACCTTTGAGTGGTCCGACTATCTAAATGAATGCACAATAACTGACTTAACTTTAAATTATCTTGTTCAAAAATAATAATTGAATAAAATAAAGTTTGCGGCAAAAAATCATGATATTTTATAAGCATAAACGTAGTAACTGTCGGATCCATTTCATGAAATGATTTTCCAAAATAAGCATAGCACAAACTTACTGATACTTTCCACATGTTGCTCAGAAAAGAAAAGGCTATTAAAGTTTAATAATGTAGCACCATTCAATAGCCACCTTATATTTATATCGCTAAACACTTTAACTGACACTAAAGTTCTTCTGATAATTAATTGGAACCCTTGTCCAGTTATTTAGGGTTCATTCCGTTTCTACCACCAAATAAATCACACATTTTTATATAGTTAAATATATTTATATAATTTACTAATCGTACTAAATTTTATTACATAAGATCATTTTCGTAATCGTTGTGTGTTTTCATTAACTTAACAATTATGTAACGCAGCTGCTGCTTCAAACGTCACACACAGTTTCTTAGGACAATTGTCAGACTAAAATCTAATTTTTTTCTTAATTATTTTCGCAGGCACTCAGATACTAGATCATGCACTCATATACAGGCATACCTATTTATAAAGTATGTAGGTACTTAAGACTAATTGTGGGTTGCCCAGGAATGACAGTTTCCAGATGCTGAAAATGACAACAGAATTTGTAACGCTCCACTTAACGCTATTTCTCTTTATCTCTCTCTATGTACAGTTCGAAACTAGAAGATACACTTTAGTTGTAGCTTACAGATACATGTGCTGCTTACAGTTAAGTTACAACAAGTCTTATGGAATGTGAATGCTTTTTAATCACAGCTCCGTGGAGTACTCCTCGGGAGTGACATTGAACTTGCGCCAACAAATGTGATCCCCAGCCGAGGCCAAAGTGGGTGGCGGCAGCTTATGTGAGTTAACATTGACCACCGAGCTGGCTGAACGTTTGATGTGCACACTGGGTGGCGGAGGAGGAGCGGCCGAGGCGGCCAAACAGCCCGTAGAGCGACCCAAAGGATTGCGTGACATGGCCATACTTTTGCCATTGCCATAGGTTATGGACTCCTGGGAGGGTGAAATCTCTATGCGTGTGGCATGACTACCGCTGCCACCATCCGACAGACGACGTATGTACACCACCTCACGATGCTTGTCCATTTGGCTGGGATTTGGAGGCGGCAAACGCGTAATGGTCTGCGGCTGGGCGGTCTGACGTTGACGCTGGGAATATCTCATGGCCTGGAATGGCACATATTGTTGATGCTGCTGCTGCTGTGTGGTAATGCCCGCCGGAAACTTATCCACACTGATGTCCTCCTCTATGGCTGAATCTCCAAACATGGAGCCACTGTAATTGGGTGAACTATTCCCGGGCGTGGAGGATTTCCAGTGTGTTTGCTGCTGATGATGATGCAGCTGGGTCTGTCCCCCATTGGCCGTGACATATTTCTGTCCCGCACTGGAGTACTGACCCTTTTTAATGGAGTGTGTATAGTCACGTGTACCGCGTCGACGTAAAGTAAAATCACGACGTCCCGTATCCTGGCACACCGAACGCCATTGCTTCCAGGAGTGTCGAGCCAAGGGATCCGCCGGACCCCATTCTTTGGCCGGCTTAGAGGCCTCACAAATCATGCCAAAAAAGTTGTACTCCACCTGACGAAAGATTTGCACACAGGCTATGATCAGGATGACGGCCAAGACAAATAGTATAGGAGCCCAGCGTGGCAGATACTCCGCCATTAAATCAAACTGATCATCATCCGCACACCACCAGACCAAAACACCCGTCAAAATAGCCGGACAAGTGACCCACAGCCACATCCACACCTTAAAAATGGGTCTTCCTATGGAAAACTCCAAGTCCGTATAAATATTCTTGGCTCCATAGATCCAGGTAATGGCTATCAATTCAAATACCAAAGCGGTAATCACCATAGTGCCCACCAGTCGGGAGTCTAGGACACGTGCTATCATAAATTTGGGTGCAGCAAATGACATGACCGCCACCACCAAAGCCACCAGGCTGACCACATAATTGGGACGACGGGGTACCAAACGTGTGGCCGTATAAATGGCCACCGTGATGGACACCAAAGCTGATAATATAATCAACAAGTAAATCAAGGCTGGCACCAAATGTTGTACCAAAATGCTCTCTCCATCCGCCGCTCCACGCAGCGCTCGATCATAAATGGCCGTCAAGGGTTTAAGCTCTGCCATGGCCAGATCACCCTTAGCCGAGAGATCAAATTGTACCATAAACAAGGTCACCGAAATGGCATTGATTAGCAAATTGAAGCAGAGATACACCACAGAGGTCCTGACCGCATCGCCTTTGTACAAAAATTTTCCTGTGAGCATGGGCAAGGCGCCAAAGCCACAATTAACCGAGTACAAAACCTGCATCAGAGCATTAAACCACAGATTACTCTCTGTCAGCAAGTGGGCCTTGAAACCCCACAGTTCCGGGAAAATAGTGACGCGTAAAGGAGTTGCGCACCTCCCAGCCAGTGAGGGCACACAACAGTATCAGACCGGTCAAGCCATAGACAAAGAGACTGCGTCTCAATACCTTGCCATTGTGGGTGCTAAAAAAAAAAATTTAAAATTAAAAATTTATTCAAAAATTATTTGATCAAAAACTCACCACAGCATTACCACAATCCACAGGCCTATTAGCCCCGCCGCCAGCAGTCCAAAATATAAAGGATTTCGCCAAAAGTGTGTCAAAAAGGTCTGCTGCAGGCACTCCTGTCCACTATTCCCCGTCACCGTATAACCATGCTGGGAAAAAATGATAATTTATTTGTCATCCAGTTATTCTACCATATTTGCTTTCACTTACCATATTCATCTTCAGGTTACCCTGACATTCACGAAAGGGCAACGTATTCGAGGCAAACATCCCAATGTAGGCCAAAGCCAGTACCGCCTGTAATGATATCCATATGGCCGACACCCACGAGGCAAAGCGACTGATGATGCAGGCACCTGTTAAACAGAAAATGTAAATATGTTAATCAACACATCAAACTGGCTAAAGATTACAACCCATTTTGGATATGTCAGGGGAAGAATTTTGAGTGAAAGCTGGGCACCTTAAAAGAGACTAGTTCCAAGTTGAGAACTGGCAAATCAAATATAGTTTAATAGCTGTTTTTTGGGAATTTTTATATGTTATATATTTTTTTTTTTTTTTTTTTTTTTTTTTTTTTTTTTTTTTGTTGTTTTTTTTATTTTTTTTTTTTTTTTTTTTTTTTTTTTTATTGTAAGTCGGGGGTCTATTGGGATGTCACCTGTGTATTGATCAAGAACGTTACCCTGTGGCGCTCTCCCGCGTTGGTGGCCTCCTGCCGTAGTGTACTCGTTATGACGAATATAAAATACTGTGTTGCTGACGTAACATTCAAGGAGTTGGTGTGAGTTCGGCTGTACCAATTTTGAAAATAAGACTATCCAATCAGACGCAGTCAAATGCTTGGGCAACATCTGGGAAATTGCTTAACTATCTATCAATCATAACCAATCATCTCAGGTTAGACGGTTGACTTCTTCAATCATCCCATGTTTTGCCGGATAAGATAATGATATTTTGTGCATGGGTATCAATTTTGCGAATAAAGATCTTTTTAAAGAGTTAAAACAAGCAAGGCAGCAGGCTAATGGGTCTATGAGACGACGCTTGTGTTTCACCCCTTCTTAGTTTGTGAATCATTATGATCGTGGACTTTTTTCAGTGAGTTGGGAAGTATCCACATCGCAGAACAGCATTGAACATTAACACAGTATATTCACTTAGACTATCAGATTTAGTACATTAACAAAGCTATGCTAATGGACTCGCAACGGCTCCCGAAAATCATTGTGGAAGAACTTTTGGTAGAAAAATCTCAATTTTTCGAAGAATTGGATATTATTGCAGGAATTCACAACGTAAGCTCATGTACTAGTGACAGTAGAACTTGGGAAAAATGACAAATGGAACTGCTTCAGATAATGGACGTAGAAGAAAAAAAAGTTTTCGAGCTGCAGGCAAGGCAAAGTGAGACACGATGCACTTACAAATGCCTCGAGTATAGTCTATGTGAAAACAATTATTTCAGAGATGATGTGGACACATATGCAATATCGCTAATTTTTCGTGCAAGGACAGAAGTACTCATGCTAAATTATATGCCACATGGATCGTCAGACAGCAACTACACCTATGTAATTTCACGGTGCGCGGTGTCCGTTATTAGGCGAGTTCCGACTACTGTACTTGGGAAAATGGACTTTGGAAGAAAGGGAATTGATCGATATTTTAATGGTCCATGGCCCTCCACCATGGACAGGCAAGAGATTGGCCCTCTCGAATAGGTTTTAATCTCATATCTGTGGGGAGGGATTTTCACCGGACAAACCTCGTAACCCTTTGTTTTTATCCTAGTAGTACAAGGTAAGTACATTTTTAAAGAACCTTCTTGTGATTTGAGATGGCCATTTTATGGTTTTTTCAGCCTCTTCAATACCTTTACCCTGGCCTACTAAGATTAAATTCCACTTAAAAGTATGCAAAATCCGCTGTCTAGATTAAGATAAGATAATAAGATAAATTACTATTAATGCAAATATTACACTAGGCAATCTGGTTCAGAATGATCCATCACGTAAGGATTTTTGGCAATTTGAGCCTATATTTGGTAAAAATGGCTTTTTTGGGCATTTTAAGGCATGTTTTGTGGGCAACCTATACGTTTGATTTTACCCCCCTTTACATTATCGGAAAGACATATTTTTTAGCTTTAAAATAAATTATCCCAAACAATTCTGCGATTTTTTTAACGTAGATATACCATTTGGAATACAAGTATTCGAACCGACCATATGTTCCCTAGCCCACAAGTATGCAATGGGTGACGTTGAGAACGTTCATTATAATTTTATAAAAATTAATAGGCGATGTACAGTATTTACCTAAGCATACTTTTAGACAGCAAAAATAAATCAGACATTATGTAAATTCTAACATATGCCTTCAAAATGGTTTATCTTCGTTAAAAAAAAACACTAAATTATCTGGGATAATTTATTTTAAAAGCATAGAAAATATCTAGACGTGATGGAGCATTTTGGCAAACAGATTCGTGTTAAGCACAAAATCTTTTAGAATAACCACCACCCATTCTATTATCTGGAAATAGTTTGAATTTCTTGCTTTATGTGATTATAAATATAGCATACTTTGAAGATACATTTTTTGTTGTGGATCAAAAGTGATGTACTGTCTGGCGGCGGGATTAACGCGATAAACACTAGGTTAGGTCGAATTTTAAATCACAAAAACCCAACACTTTGTTTAAATTTTAGATTTACTTAGCTCTTCTGAGGAAATAATATACATTTATCTCTATATATATCCAACAAGTCAACGATTTTAAGGTAACAAATATTTCTAGGATAGGAAAACATTGTTTATAAAAGAAACATCAAAAACCCAAAAACCCCACAAAAACAGTTGGGTTGCTGATTTTCGAGTTTTTTCGAAAACGTGCAAATAATTTTGGTAAAAAAGGGGCGATACAACGCGGACATTCCTTTGCAGCCACCAAGCATTTACGTGTATTTTATTACTGAGGTCTTTTTCGAAGGTGTTGTGTCGTAATTTGCAGTTTTCGTTTTTTGCTTTTGGCCATTATTAGTTGTTGCTCATATTGCTCGTATTTTTTGAATCGTTTGTTTCTCGTTACAATTGTTTTTTTCTTTTTTTGGTTTATACTTTTGTTCATTTAGAATTTGCCTTAAACGTCTCTATGGTTATTTTTTGTAGACGCGCCAGCACCGGGACCACCCGCAGCTTGAAGCCCATCGGCAGGAGAGCGAGCTCCGTTTGTTGTCTCTGCTTTCTTTGTGCTTTAGGTTTTTCTTTGGGATTTTTCGAGCCATCAAAGTGTTCGCTGTTCTGCCGCCGCTCGGGGGCGCGGGATAAGGCGCGCCAGCGATTTTCACGAACGGGACACACACACCAATGCATTTTTGCGGTTTTTAGTGTTTTTTTTGGTTTAGATTTTTTCAGAGTTTTTTTTTTGTTGTCCTGATAACACGATGATGATCATTATCTACTAGGTCACATTTAAGTTAGTTGTTTTTTTAGTGTATTTTATGTGTTTTTTTAGTTTTTTTTGTTTGCATTGATATACTTTTGGTCTGATATTTGTTGTTGCTTTTTGACTTTTAGTTAGCTTTTACGTTTCGTGATTTCATGTTTAGACTTTTGTTGTTTTTCTTTTTTTCGTTTTTATATATATATATAGTTTTGCTCTTGTGCTTTTGTGCAATTGCATCTGCTGTTTGACGGCATTTGCGCCTGCTTTGTTTTTGCTTCAGAGAGAGAGATGACGAAAGTTTGCAATCGTAACTTCGGGCTACCAACGGACACAATTTTGAGAGAGTGTGTGGAATAGACGGGATGTGTCCAACCGTCATTGCTGCGGAATGCACGACCGCCCCAACCAAAGTGCCCGGCTATTTGGTATTTAAACGACAATTCATGGAATTACAATTTGAGAATTACAAGTGCAGCAGGAAATGGAAAAAGGCAAAAGCTTTTAGTCCTGCAATGCACTAAGCTTTTGCCTGCATACACGAGGGTGGATTTGGTTTGTGCCATGCGTGTTGCAGCTCTTGAGTTTGCAATGACAACCTGTTGCTTACCTTTGAATATGGGCGATGCGCGCCAAGTGTGCGCCGCACCCTGACCCAGAAACTGACCCACCGATATCTCCAGCAGTATCATGGGCAGGCCGACTAGAAACAGCAACACCACATAGGGTATCAAAAAGGCCGAACCGGAGCTATCCAATTCGCGGGGAAAGCGCACAACATTCGCATAACTCACATTTAGGCAAATGCAAAGCACAAGACCACGAAAAACGGAGCATTTTGTCTGCAAAAAAAAAATATAAAAGGAGGCCATTAATTAAAGAAAACATTAATTTGTTGTTTATAAGAGGCTTAAAATAAATTTACGACATTTTTCAGTAATCAAATATTTTATTGATTAAAGTTTAATAATAATTTTTGATTTATGTCGCTTTTAATTGCAAATAAAATGTTTTCAATTGATTAGAGGACTAAATAATAATAATTAATGCACGATTTTACTATTCCAGATAAACTTATACTATTGACAGATAAACAAGTAAGAGTGCTGCAATCAACTGCCCCGACAAGAAAATACCCTGTACCTTTCATTTTGTGTTTTATCATTTATATGCTTGCATTCATTTGAAGGTGTTTCTTATCTATATCGTAAAGAAAAGAGCAATAGTTTAAAGGAAATTAATAAAGACAATATTTCGATGGGAATCACATTTCTCACAGAGCTCGAATTTCGATAATAAGATTCAATGATTTGCAAGCGCTGTTCGTCTGTTAGGCTATTCATAGTAGGAAAAAAAGTTTAAAAAATGTAATTTTAATGGCTCTACCTTTTTTTATCACTCATACGTTGTGTTGTCTTTGATCTACATATATTTTTGTAATTGGCATGATTTCCAAAAAGATTTTTTAACAGGGACCGGATATAATAGTTATTGGTAACAGTTATAATATAAATAAACAGTTATATTGCAATTTTTATATACAAGTTTTGAATTAAACTTAAAAGTTAAAACTTCGGAAATAACAATTATTTCTTAATTTTATATAACTGCAATAATAATTATTTTGATTTTATATAACTGTTCCTTTGAAAACAGTTATTGGTGACTTTTATTAAAAAAAGTCATCAATAAAAATTATTCTGATATTTTTATTTTTTACGTCATAATATAAAAGTTATTTGCATATGGGGCATTATTTCTCAAACGTCCCAGTCAAAAATGAAAATTTTTGGATTGCCTTCATACTTTGGTGAATTGTTATCCTATATGAAGGTAATAAGTTCCCAAAATATTAACTCATTAAAAAAAATTGTAGAAATTTGGGGGTGGAAGTTTTGACATTTTAAGTGACATTGATATTTTTAAAATCGTATAACTATGACAAAACTTTATCGATTTGAAATTGTGAATATGTCATTTTAAAGCATTTTTCATGTACTTTTTGAAAAAAATAACAAAAATAAAAAAATTAAAATTCACCCCCTATTTTAAAATTTACCGTTATTTTTCAATTTGTCCCAAATGGGTATTTTAAAAAAAATTAAAAATTTTTTTTTAGGTCATTTCTATAAAATGTGTAAATATGATAGTGGGACAAAAATAACTTTAGGAAATATTGAATTAATAATAATAATTAAAAAAATAAACGTTACCGATTTTAAATTGTGAAATATAATTTTAAAGCATTTTTTATGTACTTTTTGAAAATAATAACAAAATAAAAAAAAATTAAAATTCACCCCCTATTTTTCACTATCCCACTATCATATTTACACATTTTATAGGAAATGACCTTAGCTATTCAAAAAAAAATAATTTTTTTTTAAAATACCCATTTGGGACAATATTTAAAAATAACGGTTAATTTTGGAAAATAGGGGTGATTTTAATTTTTTTAATTTTTTGTTATTTTTTCAAAAAGTACATGAAAAATGCTTTCAAATGACATATTCACAATTCAACCTTCATATAGGATAACAATTCACCAAAATATGAAGCCAATCCAAAAAATTTTCATTTTTTGACTGGGACGTTTGAGAAAGAATACCCCATATATATCATTGAAAGAGTCATTGAGGACCAAGAGGTAAACATATTCTCGATCGATTCTTATTTTGCGAGTTTTATTATTAAACTCAAATTTAACTGGTAAGTAATGACATTTTTAATAAAACTTTTAAACGTTACGATCCCTGGTTTTGTCTACATTGTTGAAATGTTTATGTAACTTACAAGGCGTATGCGTATTTTAAGTTACAACTTTTTTTTAACTGAAATCAAATCCTACACTACATTATAAGTTATAGCTAAGAGTAACCGGAAGATGTAATTAAGGGTAATTAAGTCCCTTAGCGTTAAAAATAGCTGACAGCTACTTAATAAATAATCAAGTTAACAAAAATTGTTTATGTTCCGTAGGCGGGATCAAAATCAGGCTACCCGCACAGTAGTCGCACATTTATTCATTTTTAAATATTATAATAATAAGTTCTGGATCTTTAATTCATCGTTGTGCAGAAATTTTCTACGCGAACCTACGATTTTACATGTATGAACTGAGCTTTAAATTTCTGAGCGTTCAAGGCAATAAAAACGTTTGTTCCAATTTCTGGGAAATTCTTAGTTCCAAGAATTCGCATAATGTGAGCGTCTACTGTACCTTTTAATATATTAATATGATTAATGGTGTTTTAATAGTTTTTCACACCTTTTTCTGTCCTCTTTTCTTGATTATTTCTGTCATAGAACTTCAGTAGTTTTGTGACGAATTTTTTGAACTAGTCAACAAAATTAACTAATGAACTTTGACTCAATGTTTAAAATAAAGTTAATATTTTAAACTATTCAGTCTATAAATGCTGTTTCAAGTACCTGCTATACTAACCCTTGCCTGTCAAGGTCAAAGACATAAATTTGCCTCAGTCGCATTCCGCGCATCAGGACTAGCACGTTGACGTACGTTTACTGTTATGGTAAGGTGGCGAAATTTCTAATCTGAACAGCAAAGTTTTTGAGAAGCATTCTCATGGCTAAATACTAAAAAGCTGGCTCCAACAGCTGGTGAAGGTGACCTTATGTGTTAAAATTTTTTAAATAAAAAAATATTTAAATTAATGATTCGAGGCGTGATCTAACACACAGCTCCCCGCATAGAAGGGACACTCGCTAACCAACGAGCCACACAAGGACTTTCCAACAGACTTACACCAATTTATTTCACTGATATTCTTGAGGTTTGTCCAGCCTTAAAGCATGAGTTAAGTCTAATAATATTTTTATTTTTTAAATGGTGATCTAATAATTTTTCACACTTTTATTGGTTGTTCTCTCTTCTAAGGGACCAGGTCATAAGATCAGTTTGTGAATGCAAATCCAAAGTTTCATGTAAAAACTTTCATTACAAAACGCCAATTTCCATTTTATTTGCAGCTGTCAATCTGTCCAAGTCAGCAAAGATTAGCGGCTAGCTTAAAGAAAATGCGCTGCTCTTGAATTTCCCACTGCGTTAAGGTAAAAGTATTTTTTCTTTTGACATTTAGTGGTGGTGGCTGGTGTTATCATAATATTTGCAATTCACTTGAGTTTTTGTGTGTTTGCCGCATCCGCCGGTAGAGCAGAAAACAAACACAACAAAGACACCTACAACAACCTAAAAAACACACACGAGCATTTCCGGCACTTCCGCTTTCAACTTGTGTAATTCGCATTTTTATTTGCTTTTTTTAGTGTTCATTAATTACACAATTTTACTTTCTGTGTTTATTTGTCTTACAATTCATCATCATGTGTTAGTTGTCTTCACTCATTTCAAAGCAAAACTCTAATCTGGTTCTGATGTTTATTTATCTCACACAAAAGAAAGTGCCCATTATTATGAAGGCAAAGGAGAGGCCAAAATGTGTTCGCGTTCATGGCTCTAATAAGTCGTTGGCCAAATGTACAGCATAAGCCCATTAAAAGCGCAAAAAACACACACACACACAAAACCAAATAGCAAAGAAAAAATAAAAAAAAAATAAAAAAATAAATCGCTTGCCACTGGAACGCTTTTAAGTGAAATTCATTCAAGAGAGCGCAAACAGTAATGCTCAGTTAGACGAACGGCCAGCAGCAGCAGCCGCCAGCAGCACCAACAAGTCTGTGACGCCCAGCTAAAACGCAGTTAATAAAGCGAAAACCGCAGCGGCGCAGTGAAAATGTAAACAAAAGCTTTAGCCAAGCGGCATTTGCAGTTTATGAGCGTGAGCGACGGGCGAGCATTATGAACACGGCCATATAATCATTTCTTACCAACACACACACACACACACACACATTAATCAGCTGCCATATCATGCATGCTACCAAGTGTGCCTGCCAATCTAATCAAATGGCCAACTTAACACTCAAACATCATTTTCAATTTCAGTTATTAGACACACTTACTTTGCGATAATAACGAAACGGCACATCTTCATGCACCACGTACAGATAATCGGCTAGATATTTTTGTTGTTGGTATTTCCATCTTTGGACAGATTTGATAATGTTTATCGGTGCAAAAGAATTTGTCATTTTCTTGCATTTGATTTATGTTGCATACAATTTGATTTGAACTTTTTTTGTTATTATTGTTAATTATTTGATGATTAGACGTCGATTGATTTTAGGTTTTAACTTGTAAAAGTTTTTAAAAATTTTTAAATAAAATTTAAAAAAAAAATTGCAGCTGGGCTGAAGAGTGGATTTGAAATTTTGGGTTTTATGAAAAATAATAATTTTTTGTTTTAAAAATATTTTTACTCTTTTGGGGTTTTGTTTATGTCCGCGAAAAATATTTATAAAAATTTTTTTTTTTCTAGATATATAAAAATTAAATTTGTTTTTTTTTTTTAAACAATAGGGAGCGGACGTAAAAAATAATATTAATTTTTTAGTTTTTTTTCGACGATTTTTTTATGATAAACGCTTTAAAGCAGCGGTGGGCAACTCCTTGCTCTCAACTGCTCCTTATGACCTAGTGTTATTTTTTGCCACTCTGTCGCACAGGCAATTATTTCGCTTCGGAAAGAATAACAAACACAAAATGCATGCAAATTTGTGGCCAAATCACAACCAGCAGGTGGCAGCAAAAACCAAATACATGCAGTGTGCACATAGACGCCTGCTCGACTCAAGTTTTGCTTATGAGGATTGATTTTTGTCTGCTCCCAAACTAAAATTTCATGCCCACCGCTGATTTAAAGAGCTAGTTGTGCCCTGATTAAGCTTATCACAAAAGCAAAACTTATCTATGAAAGATTTGCTGTGATTTAACAATGCTCTTAATCATCCAACTGACCTTCGCGTAGAATATTTACACTCAGTAAAAAAATCTAGAATACTATACTTAAACCGAGGAAATACAAACGATCTCAACATCGTGTTCTCATATTCCTCTTTTTGCAAATCTGGGTGGATTTATTGAATTTGCCTATCTTATGCACCAGAAAAAAAACACCTAGGTGGATTTTGAACAACCTACTTCATCTTTATGGATTTGAAAACCATGTACATATTTTTATGCTTGCGCACAAACGGTCACACCAAACAATGTACAAAACCAGCTGCCGCAAAAAAATTTTCTAATTTAAATTAATGAATCTGAAATCAAAAACTGGAAAATATTGGTCGAGCTTTTTATATACAGTCACGCGTAGACATGGTTAAAAAGACAGAAGGGCAAAGGCACAAGTTCACTGCATCGAGAAGGAGTTGACAGGCAGCAGCCCACTTCAATTGATCAAATGGATCCGGGTGGCGGAGAGTAGGGGAATGAGACCCGCGGCTTTTTAAGATTCATTTGGGACACACGCGTATTTAGTGTAGGTGCTGCTGCTCATGAGGCAACTCGGGAACAGTTTAAAGGCCAAAACATTGGCCGTGTTCAGCAGAAGAACTTGCTCCCTGAGCCTACTTTTCCTCTAAGTATTTAACATGATACCCAGCAAGCAAAGCTAGGAGCGCTCATTATTATGTGAGTGTGAAAAGAGCCGAGCTTAAGAGCGTTTTTGAAGTAAACACATAAATGAGAGCGTTTTCGGAGCACATTCAGTTCTTTCAAAGCAGCCATAAAAAGCTCTGTGTCTGAGCATATTTGAGTAAAAACGGCGCTTAAAAAAATTAAGTAATAAGTGCCTAAAAATCAACTTTATGTGCCTTTTCTGAGGTTTTCAGCTTCATTGGGAGGGTGAATCCCAGCAAGCAAGTTAGGAGCGCCTCAAAACATGTGTGTCTGAAAGAGAGCCGAGCTTCAGATCGTTTTTGGGTAAACACATAGATTGGAGCGTTTTCAGAACGCATTTAGTGTTCCTAGCACGGGCTCATAAAAGCTCTTATGTTTGAGCATATTCGGAGTAAAAACGCTACAAAAAATAAGAACCTTTCATGAGGCGATTCCAAGTGCCTAAAAATCAACTTTTATGTGTTCTTTTCTGAGGGATTTCAATGCTTTATTGGGAGGGTGAAAGCACTTGAACAGAGCGAGATTGGACTCAGAAAATCTTCACATTATATTTCATAGAAAAAAACGCTTTTTTCCCGACTCTTTTTTGGACACATTATGACGGTGAATGCTCATAAAAAGTGTCAGAAAAGAGTCAGAAACGCTCAAATTTGCTGGATATTTACATGGGCTTTTTGAAATGCCAATTTTAAAACGACCCCTTAAAGTATTCTAAATAATAAGAGCATTTTTGTTAAGCTGATCAGTGATCAAGTGTGCTCTTCTAACATTTGCATTTGCGTCACTCACTTCTTTGCCATTTCTGACTTGGACTTTTGTCTCATTAATAAAACCTGGGCAAGCTAGGGTTCACGCCAATGCCTTTCCTTTCCCAAAATTGTTCGACCAATTTGATCCACGTTCCTTCTTATTATTCTCGACGAGATCTAGAAGAACCCGCTCCTTCCACCATGAAATTCTTGCTTCTTGTTTCATTTTCCTTGTTCAACATTTTGATTTTACTTGGCGCTCTATAATCAAAACAAAAAACAGCCGTGCTGCCAACCTATTATTAGTGCCTTTCCAACCCTGCCTGGTGTGACCGTACCACAATTGCGCAAAAATACCTAAAGTCAAAATCCATTTACATGAGATAAACAATTTTACCTCCGGATGAAAAATCTAAAATGATTTCGAAATCCCTGTGCAAAACAGGAATGATGAGAAACGTTCCTTATTTGTGAACCCCTCTTAAAAAAGCCTTAATTTTGTTATTAAATTGATATATTTAAAAAATGAGGAGGCAGTAAAAGGAAGGCTCTGTGCAAGTTTTTCGAAAAAGACAGACAGACGGACGACAAAGCTCAACGTCCTGAACAAGAATATACAGTTTTCAAAATTAATATACACTTTGCAAGTGTATAAAAGAATAAAATGTTAATTTAATCACAGTCAAACCTAAATTTTAGAATGTCATTTTTTTCTGAGTATACCGAAAATTCCAACAGCGATAATTCAGACACTGAATCAGGACATCATCTGCATTTTTAAAATCTCTATTACAGAAGTTGTTCCCACTTTTAATTGAGAAATTTAACGACCTGTGTACGTTAACAAATTTATAAGATCCGCTGTACAAATCATTGGAGAGTCTTGGTGGCGCATATAAAAGCATCGTTTTTCAATCAACCACCATATGAGCAGTTTTTTAAGTCAAAGCTTCATTTAAATGCCTAAAGTGATTAACTTAAGTATAAAAAAAGTTTCATTTTTATTGTTCTACGGAATTTCGATTTAGGTTCATTTTTTAATGTCCCAATGTATTCCGTTAACCGGGGATTGGTGTTCCAATTGTTTGATACCTGCTTCATTAAGTTTTCTTAGAATAGCCTAATGCTATGGCATTACAATTGGACACTGTAATTTTGTTTCAATATTTTCAAATAAAAATAATAATAATAAGTTTCCGTAGAACTCTGGGTTGAACTTTAGGGGAACCTCTTTCTGACTTATTAAACGAATAGTATGGAAATACATTTAAATCTCTCGCCTCTTCGTCTTACACAAAAATTTATCCATCAAACACTTTGCAACAAACGTACTACTACCTGACAATTGCATACATATGCCTTCAAAACACAAAACAGAAATCGTTTAGTCTTCTTTATATGTCTCGTTTTTTAAGAATGTTGTTTTGACAGTAAGACAGAGAGAAGTGACAGTTCCTAATAGTAACAATTTTGTAACCTATTTTTAAAGCTGTCAGGCCATCAACGCCTAGTGGATTGACTTGTAATCCGCCAACAATGACTTGACATATTGTAAGCATTGAAAATGCACGTGATTATACTTATTTTTTGTTTGACTGAAACAAACTTGATTTGATGGGATATCAAAGATTCTTGGCGCCAGGCTACGTTAACGAACAAACAATCTGGCACAAGCTAAATCGGTTGAGCTTATGTACATTGTATTGTTGATAATTTGAGAATGGATACTAGAAAAAAAAAACTTAGAGACAATATTTATCATTAAAGTGTAATGTCTTATGACAAGCAGTAAACCATCTTAAATTTGTAGATCTGCTTTGTTTTTTGTGCTTAGTTTGGTTTGACATTTTAGCATGAATGGACTAAGGCAGCGGTGGGCATCAAATTCTAACTGAATATATTTGATTGCTAACAATGCTTTGTAAATTATAAGAGTTTATTTAGAAAATCGTGTTTTAATTGGCAATGTTTTAAAACCAAATCAAAGCTGTGCTTCAAATCGGGAATGTTTTATGAAAATTTTCTATTCTCCATGAGAATATCAATAACACTAGTTCACAGCCAAAAGGACATATTGAAGCCATTATTTTTTTAAAGATATATTTTGGAATGCTGAACTCAAAAATCGAATTCAAAGATTTTTGAGTTAAAATTTTGTTTAGTTTTTTTTTTTTTTATAGGTACCCTTACATTCAAACTTATATCTCGAATTAGAAACTTTAGATGGAGTCAAGCAAGTTTTTATTCAAAAGGGTATATAATTTCTAATAATCTAGTTGAAGAACATTTTCCAATCAGTTTAGAAGCTTTAATGCTAGAAGCCAAAATATTCCGAAAAAATTGATTTGTTTTTCTCAAAAAGGTAAAAAAGAAAAAATGTTCGAAAATTAAAATCAAAAAATTGTTTTTTCGTTTGTTCTTATGAATAGTATTTCTACAAAAAAAAAAAAGGTATTGATTAAGATTATCTATGGATAAAAAGAAGAAACTCTGATTTAGAGTTAAGAAATCCACGAGCCTTGATAAACGATTATTTTATGCTCCATTTGAATGGAATGTTAATTGTAGACTTGTTTTTATAATGAAACGTAAGTCTTACTGAAGGAAACATTTGACGAAAGCTATAGTTTTCAAAGTTTAGCACTCATCTTGGGTACTGAATCCTATGGATATCTTTCTCACTTCAAGTCATTGGGTAATGAACAATTTTGACTATTTGTTCGACAATTGAACCAGAGCCAAGTCCTATTGGGTGTGCAAGTTAAGCTAAGGTGACCAAATTTTGATAAGAATTTGTCTCAAACGCCATTCCCTTAGATTTTGCAGGACTAAACCCTTAAGCTATGGATCTATACGCAAATAATCTGCTCAAAAAGTGCACAAAAATTCCCAATTCCTAAATTTTCATTTAAATTTCAGCAACTTATTTGTGGGCCTTAGCTTAAGTTTCAAAGAATTAAAAGCATAAGGCTAAACTGGTGTCAAATTGCTCTGATTACTAGTGTAACAAGTTTCATGTTTAAGCGTCCTCATTCAAGCACATTTGATTGTAGGTGTCATTTCATCAAAGTGTAAACAAGAAATTTTGTTTCATGCGACGACTAAATCAGCTTTTGTGCCTACAAAACCACATTTGTGGCAAGCATTGCTAATTTGCTTCCATCTGAAGAAAAGTGCAGCAGAAAGTTATCAGTTGCTGTGAGAGGCTTACCTAGAGCTTGCTCCATCAAATTCAACCTTTGAGTACTGGTTAAGACGTTTTAAAAGTCGATAAGAAGCACGAAAGGAGGCCACCAAACTTTGTGGAAGCCGAATTGAAGGCAATTTTCGACGAGGACCCGTGCTGAACCAAAATTTCCACCATGATAAAACTCGGGCCTCACTGTCAAAAATAAAAAACCTATCTCATGGCAAAAAATCAACTTGATCTTCCATCCGTATATACATGATGAAGTTCTCCTTCATGAAGTTCTTCATGAAGTTTTGTTTGTGAGAAAGAGGTCAAGGGGGTACCGGAATGGTAAAGCTCCATGACCCTGATTTGGCAGTCATTAGTTATCGATAACTCGTGTTCTCAGGCGAATTGAAGCGAGCTTCATGAAGCAAACATCTTCATGTACATTAATCGATGGAGAAAGCCCTTACGGCAACAGGCTTTGCTTCAGTTGAAGGTATAAAAAGTTCTATGTCTCCAAGGACAAGCAGTTTGCCAGAAAAGTGTGCAGAACTTTCTAACAAATAAAGTTTTAAAAATCGAAAAGAAATCTAAATGGCACGAATATTATAAAATGTGTTTTTGAATCAAGTCAATTCTCATTTAGAAATAATGTAAGCTCAGTTATATATTATAATTGAACACCTTTAACTTTCTGTGGGGTGTAAGAGAATTTACATAATTATAGTGTTACCCCCACAACATTTTTCTTCAACTTGTAAAAGTCCCACTTGTATCCAATAAATCTAACAAATCTCAGCCAGTGTAAACAACATTTGTATACTATATTTCAAGTGTAGTTTTTTTTGAAGCACATGTTTAACATTTATTTTATTTTATAAATATTTTGTTCACTTTTACAATTTTAAATTCCGTGCGTTTTTTCTTTTGTCTGGTCATGCAAATTGGGAACCTCGACTTTTTAGCATTTAACATTGATTGCTTATTTATTTGATGTGCTCAAATATTGATTTGTATGTGGAACAAGTTATCACTTAGTAGGAAAAAAACAAAAAACACCTTCATGGTGCAACCCTGAACCGCTTAAGCGTTGATGAGCATTTTGCATATTTGGCGCAGACGACATATCAATTGGCTCTCTGTTTTTTGTTTGTTTTGTGCCAATATTCAATTACATTTTTTTTTTTTTTTTTTCACCGAATTAGAATTAGTTCGAGCCAGGCACGCGATCTATTTCACACTTTTTTTGTATTATTTGTTGCATTTTTTATTGAAAATAACGGCAAGCGCGTTGCACTCATCACCGAAGCAGCGCCGACATGCGACTGCGCAGACGAATTTGATTGGAAAATTGTATACGAGACCAAAACAAGTTTCTGGTTGTAGATCTCACTCTCTCGCGGGCGCAGGTCTGCTGGATTTTTCTTTCGTTTTTTTTTCGTTATTGAGTTTTCACACACCGCACACTCACTGGGTAATGGTTACTGGGTAGTTGTGGCTCTGGCACTGGCGTTTGGGGACTGGGACCACACGAAGCGTGCGACGTTCGACGAGCAGCGATGTACCTAACTGCTCTCTCATTAATGCAGAACTGACGGGGCGGCCCGGCTAGAGCCGGTGGCGTAGCTACAAAGCTTGGCTTTCTATATGAAACAGTGACTGCCGAAAGTCAGCGAACCGCACGAAACGAAACAAAGGTGCTGAGTGTTGAATGTCTGCGGTTAAGCTTACACTGATGGCTAAAAATAATTGAATTGCTACACTGATAAAAACAAAGCAAAAGCGAGAAGAAGGCAAAGCTAACTTTGACTTTTAAAAGATCACTCCAACTGATTTAACCGATAGAATATATATCGGATATAGATATCAGATATTTAAAATCATTGAGAATCAAATTCAAGCTAATATTCAAAGTTCATGAGGTAAAGAACGTTATCATTGAAAACAACAAAGTTATTCTCACTAAGACCTATTTTCCGACCAATCGTTCCTATGGCAGCTATAGGATATAGTCCGATTCCAACAAAATATTGCATATCTGTTCAAAAGTATTTAATTTTTGTTATTTCTGAGTTTAAAACGAAATCATACACAGAGAAAAAAATTGATATGAAATGGCAGTCATTTCCATTTTTCCTATCAATTTTACTCCGATATGACAAAGATTAGCTTGATATGATAAAAAATATCAATACGATCTTTTTCTAAAAAAAAAAAAAAATCACTTCTGGGATCGAGCTCGAAACCTGCGTGAAGTCTCAACGCAGTCAGCCAAGGCACACATTTTTAAAAGACGTCTAAGAAATTTTATATTAAGTATGATAAAAATTTATATTTTTAAAAGATCATTTTAACCAGCAAAGATTAAATTGATCTTGAGCTTTTTTCTCTGTGTAGAAAATACAATTTTTTTTTTTTTAACTTTTACCTAATCGGATCTATAGCAGCTATAGGATATAGTCATCCGATTTTAACCAAATTTTTTTAAAACTATAGACCATTTTTCGAATGAAATATAAGATATAGCTATCCCATCTGTGCGGTTCCGACATATTAGCAGCGTGCAGTCTGCAAAATTTTAGCACGATTGCCTTAAAACTAAGAGCCTAGCTTGCGTAAAAACAAACAGATAGGCGGACAAAGCTCAATCGCCTTATTTGGTCGTTCTGACCACGAACATATAAAGTTTCTGGTGTCAAAAACAACAAGAAATTCCCAATATCTAGTTACAAACGCACGAATAAATATGGAAGATTGATCCAGTGGTTCAAATCTTTCTCAAAGTTCGGTCAGTATTTACAGTATTCAACACTGCTCAACACAATGGAAGACGATTTTTTTCCAATAGACCATACCGACATTTTCTAAAGTATTTAGGGATAAATTAGCTATTTATCTATCGATAATAGTTTTTTTCGATTTTTTCAAAATTAAATTTCCCCAATTAAATTTCTTAAAACTTATTTATTTTTGCTCCGATTTGAATGCGAAATATATGAACAAGTTACCAAGTAACCAGTGTAATCGCTATTCGGTCGATGCATAACTAATGCGACAATTTACTCAAAGCTCGGATATGTTTGATTATCCTGTTTTCATAGTTTTCGTCGATAGTACATGGTAATCTTCATTTGTATTTTACTGATTTTTTTTACACACTTGGGTTATTCCAAATAATCTCGGCCTTCCAAGTCTTTTAGTGACTTTGAAAATATAATGCTACTTTATGATAAAGACAGAACTTTAAAAAATTAAAGATTTTTTATTGATTTGCGATTTTATTATATTTTGTTTTTTGTCTTTAAAAATAAAATAAGTGTTTCATTAAGAGGATTTGTATATATTTTCTAAAATTTCCATAATTGCATAAATTAATTGTTCAAATAATTTTTTAACTCTTCAACAGCATCTTCTGGCGACGAAAATCGTTGACCACGCATTTTCCCTTGATGTGCGGGAATAAAAAGAAGTCATTGGGTGCCAAGTCAGGGCTGTACGGCGGATGACCCATCACCCCTGATGTGTGAGAGCTCGCATTGTCATGGTGCACAATGATCTGTCTTCTCTTGTTCGTTTTTCGAATTTCTCCGAAGACTTCAGGCAAACAAATTGTGGTGTACCACTCAGAATTGACCGTCCTACGTTGCTCAAGCGGATCAGTCGTCACATGACCCGTTTTACCGAAGAAACAGGCGACCATTTGCTTCGAAGTGCGTCTTCCACGAACGACTTTCGTTGGATTTGGCTCGTCTTCAAAGACCCACACGGTCGATTGCTGTTTTGTTTCGGGCTCATAAGCATAGATCCATGATTCGTCACCTGTGACGATCTTATAAACGTCTTTTGAAACACCGCGATTTAAATTTCTTTGCAACAATGAGCCTTATTTTGAGCAATTGTCAAATTGTGCGGGATCCATCGAGAACAAACCTTTTTTACGCCCAGGTGTTCATGCAATAACGAATGTATGCTAGTGGAAGAAATGCCCAAGGATGCCTCTATCTCACGTTATGTCACATGACGATCTTGCATTATCAGTTCACGCACGGCATCAATGTTTTCTGGCACAACGACTGTTTTTAGACGACCATCGTCTTCAAGCGAGCGTCGCCCGCGATTGAATTCATTAAACCAATTTTTCACAGTGCTATGGATGGTTCTTCATCGCCATACAAAGATTTAAGTTCATCGTTGCACTCTTGTCGTGATAATCAACGAAAAATGATTGCACATTTTTCTGCCGAGGTAAGTTTTTGATTAATCGATAATCGATATCAAACGTGGTCACACATGAAAGAGTTGTTATCGATAAAAATCCAAACTTTTTTTTTGGAAACCGCTTGTTTACCCTCCTAAGTGGCCCTAGGCCAGAAACTTAAATAGCAACCCACGTATATATGGGGTAATAACAATCTTCCTACAGAACTTTCTGTATAAACGAACCGATCTCAGAGATGGGTGAAGCAAGTTGCTTTAAATGGCCCCATTGACGATGTGCAGCACTACAAACAGTTTGTGTGGCGCCACATTTAAAAGTTGTAACTTAAAAGTAAACTTTGGTAACCAAATTTCTTGCTAGTTATACTCTGTACCTATTAAAAATGGGTTTAAAAAGTATCATAAAGTTGTGCAAAAGTATGTAACAGACAAAGAGAAACATTTCCGACCCTATTAAGTATATATGTATAGTCTTGATTTTAATCTTGATTGTTTGTCTGTATGAACGCGTCGCTCTTAGAGACTATCAGAGATAGAGCCACGCGCTTTGCATATAAATAGGTGTCTAACATACGCAGAAAAAAACAAAATAAATATAGTAATCATCATAATTTATCAATCCACCATACATCGATTCCCGATCAGGTGAACGATAGTGAAGCTATAAGAAAATCAAAATTCAAAACAACAACAACAAAACTCACTCACACACGGTACGCTGGGCAGCGCTGCGTTGGCGACACTTTAAACAGTTCATATTGCGACATATTTAAAAGTTTTCAGTTATAAACAATATTAAAGTCGGGGCTTGACCGACTTTCTTACTTGTTTTAAACTGGATTTAGTTAACTCAGTACGAAGATCTTTTTTAAGCCCCAAAAGAACGCTTCTTAGTTGTGCGTGTTTTTTTAAGTAAATTGATTTCATTTGTTGCTCCGTGTATCGCCCACACAACTAACTAATTGAAAGTTCTGATGAGTCTGATTGCCTTGGCCCTCAGGGCAGATTCCCAAGTCACAAATGTATGTATATATGTTGCATGTTTACCCCCTTAACATAATTAACTTGTATTCTTCACACAGCAGGAAGTGGCCACCAAAGAGAAAACCCGTCTATTAGTATTTTATATTTTCTTTTCTTGTAAGCTTCGCGCGCTTCTCATAGTTAAATTTAATTTCATTTTAACACGTTCTAAGCAGCGAAAGAAGAAGATGTAATTATTATGTAAGCATGCATGCGAACGGGAACATAATTAACAGCACTCACTGTGCTAGTTTGTGCCAAAACTAAATCAGACTTGGGGGAAATATTAGCTTAGAATGACGCGGTTGTATATTAAAAAATTTTTAAGCGGAAATATTGAAATTTATGGCATGGCCATTTGATCAAAAGTCAAGAATATAATTGCTTAAAATTTGTGTGTCTGGCATTTCTAATTAGGCAAGAAATCGAACGAGGCATAAACCAAAAGTAAAAGCGTGTGGGCGCAGCCAATTAAAAAAAAAACTTTTTCTACATAGAATTGAATTTCTTTTATGAGTGAACAAAATCTTTAGAGCATTGATATCAAATTGGAGTGTGAAAATGTCAAGCACAAAAGAGGTGTTCGAAATACGGTTGAATAATAGGCGACAATCTCTTTGACTGTCAGCAAACTTAAGGCACTGGACCATGGGGGGACTGGACCTATTGTTTTACCCATTCAGCGCATGGCAAGTGAAAGGAGAAGTCATGAAGTCATGAAGCCATGTAGCTGTGATATCGTTAACTAGTCAAACTAACTATTGTACAGCCCAAAAACCCGGTAGTGCATTGTTGCGTATAGCGCTCTATGCCAGATTGAATTTCTGTTTGGCCAATTGTCAACGTCTTGGGGATGCTTCTTGGTCACTTTGCTTACTTTCACTTGGTTGCTTTCAAAAACCCATGTCCACATATGCATCCGTCCATGCAATTCTAATAACAGGCAATTATCATATTGCTTCCCACAATCGCAGAGCAGTTTTTGAGCCGGTTTGCAATACTCGATCATGTTGACGATGACGTCAGCAATTTGGCTTATTTCTTTTAACGCACAAAACGTGCGAGTCGAGTGCGAGTGCGAGTGCCACCGTCAAATTTGCACCGAAAGTAGCTGCACAATTTTGTGTATATTTTTTGGTTTTTTGGTTGTGTTGAACTTGTTAATCAGCGAATTGGAAACAAAACAACATAAGAGATGAAGTAACTGAGTGGAGTACATACATAAAACAGTACAATATACGGTGGCGGCTGCCACATATGCAACAATGACTAACCAACCACTTGGGGCGGCTGCCTGACTGTGGTAAGCAAATTGCCAATCCACCAAAGTCGAGCATACAAATACAAATATGTGAATAACTTCGGCTTGAAATGTTAATGCAGTCTAATTGAAAGTGAAGACCATTTTTTTTTTATTATTGTTTGTTGGGAAATTGAACTCTGAAATGTTGTTCAATTTTGAACAATGAAAATTTTCATTAGCGTCTATAAATAGTGTACTAAAAAAATTAATGTCTGGTGATCGCAGTTAATGGACGCTGAAAATAATGCATCGATTTTTATGTTACAGTTAATTCAGTAAAATGAAAGTTGAACCGTTTTAGGATATAGCAAATAATTAAATTTATTTCTCAAAAAAATTAAAACAAATTTACACAAAAAAATTAAATTAACAAATCCCCAAAAAAAAAAAAAAAAAAATTTTTTAAAAAAAAATTTTAAAAAATAATTTTAAAAAATGAAAAAAATTTTTTAAAAATAAAAAAAAATTTAAAAATAAAAAAAAAAATTTAAAAAAGAAAATATAATAATAATAAATTCCAAAAAAAAATCAAATTCAAATTTTAAATATCACAATTACCCACCATATAACCAATCCCAAATCATAAAAAAACAAACGAGAAGGCAAATATTATATCAATCGGTTTTAGATGTCAGTATCTTCCAAATTTGAGCACGCTGCCTTCAAATATTGAAACAAAGTTTTCAAAGACCCATTTTCAGACTAAAGCCATAGCTTTGAGTATTTCGACTTCAGCCAAATTTCGGAGATCTCTTTAAAGTATATACTGTTCTCGTTTCTGGATTTGATCGATCGGAATTGGTAAATGCACGTATTTGTAAGACTTTTGCCATCAAGACAGTCGATTGAATATAAATAGAAATATTAAGTTATTCGTCCAATAATACAATCGTTTTTGGAAACTGAAATATTTACCAATTCCGATTCCTCACGATTTGATCGAAATCGTTAACGGCATCAGGCCCAAATAATATTCATAAATGCCGAGTTTAGAAAGAAGTCATTGAAAACAAAAAAGTTTTTATTTCCATCTGATTGATGCCCAGGCAGCTAAAAAATATAGTCACACGATTTTGAGCAATTTGTGCAGATCTGTTTGAAAGCAATCAAATTTAAAAATATCGGAATTTTATTTCTTATCTATCAGGAAACTTACACTGAGCAAAGTCTCACATCTTAAAGCTAAATGTTTCTAATTCTCATCGTTCCACAGAAAATAAAGTAATGTCAAAGAAACTCGTGATGTATTTTTGTTTTCAAATTTAATCTCTAGAAAACCACTTAACTTCACTTGGAAGCCGACATGTTGATCTTGTTAATAGACATGAGACAATGCCAAAAAAATGATTTAAAAGGGCTGTAAATAAATCAATCATTTCGAGACTGATCACAACGTAATTTTAAAATAAAGATTTTATTCATTTAAAGCTTAAAATCTTTAAGACTTAAGTGTAAATGGTCATCTGAGTTGTCATCTGATTCTTCGCCCGAAATTACAAAAAGTGAAAATTTTCATTGAAAAGTAAGCAAGCGTTGCTCCAAAAGTTAAATTGCCAGTCAAATAACGACCACTGAGCGAACCTTGGTTTAATACTTAAGTTTATCATTGATGTTTGAACAACATGGTTTTGAAATGGCATTCGTCTACGCAAGTAAATTTATTGCAGGGTTCCGGAAAAAATCAAAACTGTTCTGCTTCCAACCCAGCAACAATTGTTCAAAATCAAGAGTTTGACCCATGTGCTATATTGATAATTGTAGTTACTTTGTGGCTTTGTCCAAACGTCTGCACTCAAATGCATAATAAAAGAGTTGTAATTTCTTAACAAAGAAAAAGGCCAATGAAAACCAGATAATTTTTCAAATATTTTTAAACTATTTTGAAATGCAATTGATGGTTAGGGTAAAAATAAGCAAATTTAGATATACAGGAGAAATAAAAGTAAAGAATAATATAAGAGAAATTCTGTAAATTTGGAGAACGGCTAAATGTTTTTCGTCTTTTTCTCAAAATCTGTTAGCTTTTCAACAATAAAAAATCACTTTATAAAACATGCGTTTCCACAATATTTTTCATTTATGGTGAACTTTTTTTATAACGTGTATATCTTTTGAGATATCTACAAAAAAAACCTAGAAAAATTAATTTTTTGACAATTTTTTCCCATTTTATTCGTAATCGGCACCCCAAAATATACATATATACCGAAAGTTTGAAATAGATTGAAGGTAAGAGCTTTAAATGAAGGCGTATGGATTCGCATGCATTTATGTGAATTTTTATATGATGTATGAATTCGTATGAATTTCATCTGAATATTTTTATTTCGCGAGTGATAAAGGACCTTAAAGCACGGCGAGCGTTATGACACTTTTGCGTTAAATGCGCAAGTATTCATATACTCTTCAATTTTTCATTTGTTTTACAGCATATGAGAGCATATCGTTCAGGGTTACCTTTTTGTCTTTTGTACATTTTGTACATTCTTTTTTTTTTTTGCTTCTGTGTGCTTGGAGAAATTTACGTACACAAACTAATAAATGGTGATGTAGACTCTTCAGAATGGATTGGTTAACTTAGATTCATAGTCTTCCTTTTAAGGATCTCTTTTTCAACGTTGTACCACCAATTACACTCAATTCCAACTCCACCCCTTAGGACCGCCAATTTCTCTTTCCTTACTAAAAATCCGTATTGTAACTTGAGAAACGTTTTTGCGAATTTTCCACATTTTCCGTCTGAAATATCCAAAACCAATACATTAGCTTTCTATCGCATATGGGTTGGTCACCACCAATGACTCATTGGCAATGAGTCAGTGAGCCAAATTGTCAGGTTTAACTCTTCTTTATAAATAGGTATAGTGTCTGCCTTAAAGAAAATGTATAACATTCCATTTCCTTTCGAAACGGAAAAACCAAATGGAAAGCGATTGCTAATCAAAACCATTCGGAAATGCTTACAAAACAAAAGACTTAAGCAAAAAACTTGATGCGCCTGAAGACTATGCTACACTTTTTTATAAAGCGCAGCTCATTTGCTCGGTGATTAAAAAGTATAGCATAGTTATGGGCTGATGTGCTGTTTGTATAATTTTCGAGTTCGAAAAGTCACAAAATATCTTAAAAGGGTTGCTAATGCAAAATCTTAGGCTATAGTTAAAAAATGTGAGACATTTTAAATCAGCTCAAATGAACTTAAATATTTCTAACCATTGTGTAACACAAGCATAACATTTTTAAACATTTACGCTGCTAATTAAGACCAATTAGCAACAGTTTGACACAATGTGCTCTTGCACTTTGCACTCACAGAACATGAACCTAAATTAGGCAAAATGCAATTAACGCAATTTGTAGCAAACAATTGGAACACACACACACACACACACATAGACAAATGTAACAATGCCTTTGGCCAGCTAGACAGGCCCTGCCTTACTAACCCAAATACAAAAGACAAACAACTCGGTAAAAATAAAGCCGAAACTAGTTTTATGATACTGGGTTTTATGATGTTGTCAACGGACAGACAAATAAAAAGGAGACGACCATCTTCAGTGTTTAATTCAAAACAATAGACAGCTGGGCAATTATCAAGGTTGTACCACCTGACTAAAACAAACACTACCCATTTGTATGTTAAACAAACAACAAAGCGCGCGAAATTTCAGTTGTGTACCAAAAGTATGCCTATTCAACGGAAACTGAAAATGCATTTTTCCTTATCGCACGTAGACCATCTAAGACAATCGATCGATTCCGCATGCATTTTCTTTGGAGCACGTACTCATCGCGAATTCATTTTGAATTTTTTGCACATTATTAACCAAGAGAACTTGTGAGTAATTGATGCCGCACGACAAACCCATTCATAACATTACGGTTACGGTCAACTGATCAAATTCATGAAGAAGATTAGTCTTATTCATATTCATTAGCCTCAAAAAAAGTAAACATTAAACTTTTTATTTATTGTGTGTGTCTCATGAGAGCAGTTTAAGTTTATAGATTAGTTGAAATGATGAAGAAAAAAAATCACATACACAAGACTTTAATAACAGGTATAGCCAATTTAACTGTTGAAATTATGGGTAATAAATGACAAACACAAGTTGAAACTAGATTAACTACCTTTGGGCAAGAGATCATAGATCAGATATGATCAGTGAACTTGCAGAAAATTAAGTGCTTAATTGCTGAATTCAACTTTCTGTATTGATGTCATTTAGGGTATGCACGACTCTAGGTAAATAATGACTTAGTCGGGATTTACACGATGAAGCAGGCGTGAAATTCAGGGAATTCTTTCAGACCTTTTAAACGAAAAGTATTGAAGTACATTTAAATCTCTCGCCTACTAAGAAAACTTCATGAAGTTTGCTTCATCGTGTAAATCCCGTCTTAGTTTATTTAAGAAATTAAATGGTTTATTGTTCCTTTTCTTATTGGCAAATCAATATTTCAGAATCAAAAAAAATGGTAACACATAATATGAAAATCAAGTTTGGGAGCAGTCCAACAACAACAGAAAATAACAACCCTTATAAGCGAGGCTCGAGTTGTGCAGCCTTCTGTCAGCCCAAGTCTCAGTCGCTCACACTGCATGTATTTTGTTTTTGCTGCCGTCTGCTTCTGTGATCTGGCGCCTGAATTGTATGCAATTTGTTTTTGTTATTCTTAAATAATTTTGTATATATTTTTTCTTGCAAATTGATTAATTTTTCTGTTAATTTCTGACTCTGTGATCAGGCGCCTGAATTGTATGCATTTTGTTTTTATTATTCTTCCCTTTTTTTTAATTTTAAAATTTTTCTGTTATCTTATCATAACTTCAATCAATTTGAAAATATTTTTTCCTAATTTCTTATGTGCTATTTTTGATTCTCTTTCACTACACATTTACACTTTTTCGCTTATCCGTTTGTAATGGACTGTACTCTAAAAAAAGTAATTGGGTTAATAGTTATATACAAAAGCTCAATTGTGTGTTTGGGTCCAAGAAATCCAACCTAATATAGAGATAATTCTAAGAAAATAGACCATAGATCTAAAATAAAAATTGAGAGTTGATTATGTAATGCTTCTCTGGTTCATATCAAATCATATCTGATCAAACTTTGCACGAAGTCTTGAAAAACATAGAAATTGGGTTTACACATAGGGAGTCATCAATCTATACTCGAAACTCTCTTGGAAGAAAAACTCCAAGGAAAGAATAAAGAAGGCACTAATCGTGTACTATGGCTGCAAAAAGACTTTCGGTAGGAGATGGGGACTGCAAAACCGAACCGACATTAAATCAAACCGAGCAAACCTTTTGCAACAACGAGTAACAATAGTTCAAGCTCATTTAAGCAAGTGAGCAATTTAACTGAGCAAGAACGAGAGGCGAGCGGGCGGTGCTTGTAATCTCTAGGGCTCTCCACAACAAACAAATGAAGAGAGAGCAAAATTAAAGGCGATCATGCTCGCAAATTTTGTTATACAGTTGCAAAGTGTATATTAATTTTGCACAGCAGTTTTGCATAAAAATATTTATTTCCGACCGCACCATAACATAACACTAAATTAATTCAATTTTACCTTTACTACTTATAAGTTACTTAAAGTAACAGTAAAATGTAAAAAACTTTGTATTAGGGTTACACTATTTAAAAATCAAACTAATCAAAAAGACTAGTCCCAAAAAAAAAAAAATAAATCAATTTCCCTCCCATTAACCGCTTTTGAATATTTTCTAAAAAAAAAAAAATTTCGGCTCATAAACTTTATATTTTCTTGATCAGTACGACGAGCTAACTTCATTTCCGTTTGTCTGTCCGTCCGTCTGACAGTTTCTACGCAATCTAGTCGCTCAGTTTTAAAGCTATCGAGTTTTAAAGCTATCGAAATTTTGCTGCACTCAACTAATATGTCGGAACCGGCCGGATCGGATGACTATATCATAAAGCTGTCATGGGAACGATCGGTCGAAAAAAAGGTCTTAGTGGGAAAAAAATTGTTTGTTTTTAATGATTAAGTTCTTAAACTCTGCCATTATGAATATTATATACTTTCACACAGTTCTGCAAAAGTTGGTCCAAATCGGATGACTATATCTTAAAGCTGCCATAGGAACGATCGTTCGTAAAATAGATCTTTGTGAGAAAAACTTTTTTGTTATCCATGATAACGTTCTTTATCTCAGGAATTATGAATAATATATGCTTTTAAATAGGTCTACAAAATTTGGTTAAGATCGGCTGACTATATTCTATAGCTGACATAGGAACGATCGGTCAGAAAATGTGTTTTACTAAGAAAATATTTTTTTATGGTCAAATTTTGATTCTGAATGATTTTGAATTTATAAATATCTGATATTTATATACTATTCTACTGGTTAAATCAGTTGGTGTGAGCTTTTGCAAGTGTATTAAAACTTCGGCTCAGTCGAAGTTAGCTTTTCCTTCTCGTTATTTTTTTTTTTTGTTATGCGCTCTTTGTGGTTGCGGTGAGCGAATTGTGTGTTTTCAAAAGCTCGCTGCGACTCGTGGACCAACGAAGAACAAGCTCGCTGTGGCTCGTGTTAAACGATCGACAAGCCAAACGAGCTATTACACACAATCAGCTCATTTTTATTTCAATGATGAGCTCTTACACGAATGATTTTTTGATTAGAGCTTGAAAAAGACTTGAAGCTTTTGATCAATAAGCATTTTGGGCAAGGCTGAGCGAGCAGGCTCGTTGCCAGGTATACACCTACTTACATGCAAAATCACGTTGTTATATTACCTATAGCTTCTGTGATCGAAGCGATCATATAGACAAACGGACAGACTGACGGACATGACTAAATCGACTCGGCTGTTAATGCTGATCAAGAATATATATACTTGATATGATCGCAATTGATTCATTCTGTTTGTTATATCAGTTGCACAACTGCATGATACCCTTTTTAATCTTTTTAAAAGGGTGCGGGGTATAAAAAGCAGAGCTAAAAATTAAAGACTGAAAATGTCCTTCTATGAAATCACTTTGTGATAGACAAAATGATGCTTTATACAAAGAGGATGATCCTCCAAGAGAGAATAAATTCGATATATCCCCGAATATTTCAGACATAAATTAAGTCAAAATTAAGTGGATATCAAAGAATCAATGTCGGAAAATATGTGTTCGTGAGTGCTGAAGTGTGTACCCGAAAATAAGGTACTCATTCCAGCTCTCTCAAGTGTACATACCAATAAACAGTATTTTCCACCAAACCCACTTCCCATTTTGTTGTTCATCAACTCACCTGTTTATTGGCCTCATCCTCGGCGGCGGGCAGCAGTTTGGCATTGCTGGCCGTTGTAATATTATGCGTAGAATTAGCGGAAGCCGACACTGAATAATTCTTGGAAACGCCATCATGCAGATCGTGTATATCGTGATCATGAAAGCCACCCTGTATTTCGCTCAATGTATTATTACTACCGCTCAGAGTGATAATGCCGCTGGAACTAATGCGACCCGAGGTGGCAGTGGTACGTCCACCGCCGCTATCCACCACACTGGACACCGTGGAAATGCAACTCCTGGTGGTCTGTGGTGAGGGTGTGATGGCAGCCACTTCAGCATCAGCCTTGGCTCGACGCATATTCAGCCAGGACATGCGCTGCGGCTGACGTCGATCCAAGGTGGCGGCACCGGCACCGCCTATATAAACGCAAGTTCTGGATGTGGATCGCTGATCACTGTTGCTGCTCTCATTGCGCGGTAAAGTGGCCATGGCGCCCGAAATTTGTCGATAAGTGGGGGTGGCTGGTCTTCGGGGCAGACTCAGCTGCTCGGCGAGAGCCTCGTCGCTATTGCGTGGCTTATAGCTGCTGGTCATCGATTAGATCTGAAAATAACAAAAAGGTACGAAAAAGGTGACTAAGATTCATGGAAATTTGCGTTTTTATTAATAAGTTCAAAACTCAACCGGCTTGAGTTCACACGAAACACACAAAAAAACCTTTTTCAAACGAAATGATTCACTTGAGAGATTTTTATATTTTTGTCAATTTGCATGAGAATCGAATTGAACAGAGAACAACGAAAGTAAAATTTTTTGCAAATTTTATGTGGAAAGTGAAAGCCTTCTAAAACCTTCCTTTGAAATAATACATAATATTATCACGCATTATGCTCGACTTTGCTTAGGTTCTGGCATAATGGCAAAAAATTTCACTCGACTTAATTAAGCGACATTGATGGTTTATTTTGACAGCGAAAACGTTCACAAAAGTTGATAAGAAATAACACCAATCATAAAATCGTAAAAATAAAACAACTGTTTCAATATTTAAACAAAACAGCAAAAGCTAAACAAAAGACAGATATAAAGAGTCGCTATATCAGTTGCATATGTTTCTCAAGTTAAATTTTATTATTGACCTGAAAATGAGACTGGAAATGTTTACTTGCTGTTGTCGGTTGTTTTTTTTTTTTTTTTTAGAGCTTTAGGCGAACTCTTAATGGAGCCTATTCAAATGAGGGAGCATATTAACATTTTAAGTACGTGTAGCTTGTTTTGAAAGTTGTTCGGAGTAGAGTGATTAGCAAAGTAAGTTAATTTGGAAGCAGCAGGACATATGTACATAAAAGACTATAAATATGGTGATAAAACGGGATGTAATAAAGGAAATAAATAATAATTTAAAAAAAAAAGAAAGGTTTGTTAAATGTGTTTAACAAATGGACAAATATGTACTTATAAAAAGGCAAATATATAATATACATATATGTAATGGTATTACAGTGGAGGAGACGTTGCTCTACCAAGAAGACGAATATAATAGAAAGACGGATTAAAAAAAATCAACAAATTTATAAGAGCACTGATTTTTGGTTTTGAAGGGGAGCAAGTTTCACATTTCTGGCCCAGGTCACTTTTAGCCGTTTTAGGACCCAATTGACATTTGCTTTAATAATTTTGCTTAATTCATCTCAGCAAAAAAAAATGGAATTGAACCGTGAACATTTTCGTGCAATTATTTTTTACAAGCTTTGGCGTGGATTGCCTAAGAAGACTGCATCGCGAACTAAAATCCTTATACGGCAAGCAAGCACCACCCTTTAGCACAGTAAAAAAAACTGTTACAATGATTTTTCTCGAAATTTTTTTGCTTATTGACGAATTCTGTGAAGTTAATCCAAAATCACAAAATAACGATTCTGTCACATACCCTGACATAAAGGCATCGTTGGGCATTAGTATTACGAGCATCAATGAAATTTTGCATGATCACCTAGTGTTAAAAAAAAAGTGTGTGTTGCGTTGGAACTTATACAATTTAAAAATCGGCTTTCAAGAGGCTCGTGTCGATTGTTGTAAAAAAAATCGAAAAAATGCATTAGAGCCATCGAAAAACACTTAATTTTTATTGGTATAAAACCTTTTTTTTAGCCACAAGTGTTCCGAGAAATTCGGAAAATGAAACTAAAGTAACGAATCATTATTCAACAAGACAATCCGAGCTCTCACACATCGGCACTGACAGAAGGATTGTTTTACCGACCAAACTTCTGTCACAGTCCTAAGTTTGGCACCCAAGACCTTCTTTTTTGTTCCCTAACATCAAGAACAAACTAAGTCCGCATTTACTCGATGAAGTTTCCTTTAGGTGGCGCCACTTGAGTTTTTTCGTTTCAAAACTTTTGAACCAAATGAGATAATTGCAAATTATAGATAATTGTTGAAGCTATGAAACTTATTTTTAAAAGGAGTGCTATGCCTACTAGATGCTTACCTTTGGGTTATCAAAGTCAACATTTTT
>JAEIFT010000447.1:0-217878 GCA_018904225.1 Lordiphosa mommai
TAACACTAGCTCTCCCTTGTCGTGTGGCTGCTTAACTCATGGTAAAATTATATAAGGTAGAGTCATCAGAAATTCACCATGCGAGAGGGGTGCCAGTACCAATGTCAACACTGCACAACGCCTGCTTAGGTGTATCAAATAATACCTTCAACATTGACATTTGCTTTGCTACTGACTGTTTTTCACCATTCGACTGGCACCCCAAAAAGAGGCAGTCTACTTTACTGACCTCACCTTATATAATTCCACCATGGCTTAACCCATGTCAAACATTTAGGCAAGAAACGCCCGTACATGCTGCCCCCAATACTGGGACCAGTATTCGAATCCTTTGAAGCACCTTACAACTCAGCTGTAACGAAATAAATGTTTGTTATTGTATGCAAGTGCGTGAACAAAGGTACATATACGGTTTATTCACTGTAGTTTGTTGCTTCAGTATAGGTTGGAATGTGTCATCTACAAAGTTTAAAGAGTTAGCGCTTATATACGCCAGACGCACATTTGAGCGATACTACTCTAACGAGATTATCTGTTCCAGGATGGAGTTCGATGATACGTCCTAGTTTCCATTCGTTGGGTGAGATCCTTGATAATGACAATGTCATTAAGTTGCAGATTATTTTCCTCAGTACGCCATTTAGGGCAAGATTGCAGATGTGAAAGCCAGTCTGCGCTCCAGCGATTCCAAAATTGTCGAGTCAATTTTTGTCCTTCTAAAAATTGAGCATTCAAAGCGATGTCGTGAGATGTAGGTTCGGGAAGAGCCATCATAGAGTCGCCTATGAGAAAATGGGCTGGTGTTAAAGGGGATAGATCCTCCGGATCGGCCGTTAAAGGACATAGCGGTCGAGAATTGAGACATGCCTCGATTTGAACAAGTATGGTTGATAGCTGTTCATATGTCATGCATACACCCTTAAAGGTTCGGTGAAGATGTGTTTTAACCGCCTTAACATTGGCTTCCCATAATCCTCCAAAATTTGGGCTATGTGGGGGATTGAAATGCCATTGTATATTTCGAATTGTCAGCTCTGGAACTACTGTTTCAAACAAATCTTGCAGAAAATCGTGTAGCCAAAGTTGAAGAGATTTATCTGCGCCCACGAAATTTGTCCCACAGTCGCTATACATATGTTTACAGAATCCACGGCGACCAATAAAGCGCTGTAGGGCCCAAAGGAAGTGTTTTGTAGAGAGTCCCGTGACGGCTTCCAAATGGATGGCTTTGGTTGCCAGGCAGATAAAGACAGCTATGTAAGCCTTGTAGGTGTGATGTCCTCGAAACTTCGACGCCTTAATTTCAAAGGCACCTGTATATTCCACTCCCGTGGCTTCAAAAGCGCGTTTTGAGAGGTAGCTTTTGGACGTCTAAAACACTGGACTCATTGGCGAAGAAGTTTTTTGACAGCTTGCTTTCCATTGATGATCCAAAATGTTTGCCGAACAGTCGCTAGGGTAAGTTCGGTGCCTCCATGTAACGTGTTCAAATGAGCGTTCCGTAAAGCGTAAAGCGTAAAATGATGGGAGTTCGCTGATTCGAAGTGATGTGTAGGGCATTTTTTATTCTGCCTCAAGCTCGAAGAATTTCGTTTTCATATAAGAATGAAGAGAGTTGACTTAATGAATTATTTTTAGATAAAGATTTCTTGGTCTGTAATCTAGAAATTTCAAAGGCAAAGGCTTCTCGTTGAACCATTCGAACAATCTTGGTCAACGCATGTTGGAATTCTTGAACGCGAATTGAGCCAGTGTTGCGAGTGCCAGGCTTATGTTGTAGATTGTATAAGTAGCGCTGAACATAGGCCATGACAAATACTAATCTATTGAACGATGAATAGGAAGTGATAAACGGGTCTGTTGCAGTACAGGTATACGTAGCTACGGTTGTAGCCTTTTGCTCGCCTATTGTGCCTTCTATGCTAGGATGGACCAAATCGTTGATTGGCCATTGACTTTCTGGTTGTTGTAGCCAAGTTGGACCAAACCACCATGGGTCGTGGGTCGATAATTGTTGTGGGGTCAGACCTCGGTTCGCGCAGTCTGCAGGGTTATCCGCTTTTGGCACGTGTCGCCATTGAGATGGAGTGGACTGTTCCAGAATTTTTCCGATACGGTTTGCAACGAAAGTCTTCCAGCGAGTTGGGTCTCCACCAATCCAGAATAATATTATCATGGCGTCAGACCAGTAGTGAACAGGAATCGATTGGTTTGGAATTCGTAGTTCTTGACAAATCCATTTAGCCAACTTCGTGGCAAGTACTGCGCCAGAAAGTTCCACTCTAGGGATCGTCAGGGGTTTAATGGGTGTAACTCGACTGCGACTTGTCAGTAGGTGGGTGTGAACGGTACCGTCCTTGCAATGAACTCTTAGATATGCGCAAGCCGCATATGCCAGTGAGGATCCGTCACTGAATATGTGTAATTGAAGAGAAACCGTATGAGTGAGGTCACATCCTAGCCATCTTGGGATTTGAAGGTTCTCAATTGATGGTTTGACATGTGTTCTGGTGGGATGGTACTTAAGAGAGATGGGTGATTTGATGCCCATTTCCTAAGCTCCATGCCTGCTGATTGAAGTGCTGCGACAAGTTGATTTCGAATTTGTAGGGTACCGTCTATAGTTTCATGTCCAGTGTGTACATCGTCGACATAAATCTCCTTACGAAGCACGTTTCCAGCCAATGGATGTCGATCATGTTCGTCTTGTGCTAACTGATGCATGATGCGGATAGTCGTATATGGAGCTGATGCTGTGCCAAAGGTGACAGTAGTTAGGCAATATTCTTCAATTTGATCTTGAGCGTTGCGCCACAAGATTCGTTGATACTGAGCATCGTCAGGATGCATGTCGATGCAGCGGTACATTTTCTGGATGTCCGCTGCAAATACATGTCGATGTAGCCGCCAGTTAAGAATGACGCCTCCGAGGTCATTCTGTAGCGCTGGGCCAATGCATAATATGTCATTCAAAGATTTTCCGTTGGAGGTTTTGCACGAGGCATCATACACCACGCGCAATCTGGTGGTGGCGCTGTCCTCCTTTACCACTGCGTGATGAGGTAGGGTACACGAGGAGAAAGCGATCTGTCCCTTTTCATGTGAAGCGATGCTGTGCTTCTGAGCTCTTGGCTTTGGAAATCTGGCCAAGGTGGAAGCATTAGCTGTGGAATCACATCTACTCCGAGCAGCAAATCTATACGGTTTGATCGCGCAAAGGTGGGATCAGCCAGTTGCAGGTCCTTGTAGATGGTGACATTATTGTATACTGAGATTGGTCCTTGGTAGATGCGAAGTTAATGACCGAAGGACAAATGCTGTATCTATAAAAATGTTAAATTTTGAATCTGTGCAGGAAGTTAATGAAAACTCGGTACGATAATTGCATTTATTGTTGGAGTTATTGCCCACTCCCTTGATTTCTGCTGCGATTCGATGACGCTTGAGTCCAAGCGTTTGGACAACGTGTTCGGTGACGAGAGTACCTTCGGATCCATGATCAATTAGTGCTCGCACCACTGCGGATTGACCAGTTGCATGATTGTGCAATGTAACCAATGCCGTTGCGTGGATCATGTTCCGAGGGGTGAGATGAGATGCAACTGCTGTGACGAGTTGCGTTGTGTTGGCTCCAATCGACGAGTCGTTCGCTGCAGACGATGAAGGCGCAATGAGTGAACTAAAAGTAGAATTAGAACTTTAGGATGCTTGCTGAGCAGGAAAGTGCAAGAGGGTATGATGACGTTGCCCACATTGCGAGCAATTCCTACTGCTATTACACTGAGACTACGAATGTGAAGGGCTGAGACAGTTTAGACATGCCTTGGTGCGATCAACAATGAGTTTTCGTGCGAAGCAATCTTTGGACAGAAAGTCGGGACAACGCCGCAAGATATGGAAGTCGCTGCAGTGAGCACAGCGAATGGGGCCAGTAGATCCAGCGGTAGTGTGGAGGATGCTGCCCTTGTACATAGGGTTGCCTGCATTTTTGGCATGGTGAGGGTGCCGTTGTGAAGTAGGCTGCGGAGCGGATTGCCGCGATGTTGATGAGTTTTGATTGGTCGTTCGATTTTCAATGATATCGATGCTAACCAGGCGATTGTTTAGGAAGGTTTCCAGAGTTGGGAACGTTGGGATTTCCACAGAACTGCCCAAGCAGTGGTCACAGGTACTGATATCGATCTTGAGACGTTTGAATTCATTAATAAATGAATTCTCCTTGGTAATTGTTGGCAAGTTGTACAATGCGTTCATATGATGTATAAACTGTAAACGTGGATTATTGTACCGCTTGACGATGAGATCCCATGCCGTTTTGTAGTTGATCTCAGTTAAATCCATTTGATGTACATCTTGATCGAGACCAGGCGGCAGAGTTTGTTTCAAAAAGTGGAATCTTTGAACACTAGAAAGAGCAGAATTCTCATGGATGAGTTGAACAAACACATCATTAAAGGCTGGCCAATCAGTGAATTTGCCAGAAAATGTAGGTACTGGCAATTTGGGTAGTTGGACTGTAGAGCCTGCTGTTGCATGTAGCGCTGTTGAGTTATGGCTTTAACCAAAACCATGTGCAAAAGGTTCATTAGGAGTCGAAGGAAAAGCGGTCTCATGTGCCTCTAGAACCTCGCACTAGACTGTGATGTAATCTTGTTGTTGTTGTTGTTGTTGTTGTTTATAGTTCGACAATGGGCTGTTAAACTGTACATATATACTAACTTAGGCTAAATACATTAAAAGTAAAAGAAAAAATACAAAGTAAAAGTAATACAAGATGAAGTAAGTAATTTAACGCAGGCTATTTATATGTAGGATTATTTGATTCTTTACAAAGTTAGACGAAAGATCAAATGAGAAAAGGTGATATAGTAAGTTATAATTATGACAAAGGCAGCGGAAAGGCTCGTAAGAAGCATTGTTTGAAGAGCGTGGCGGCAAATATATAGGTAAGTAATTTCTTGTTCGACGGGCAGGCACACAAATGTTTATATTGTTTAGGAGATCACTAGAGTCAATTTCACCCAGTAATAGTTTGTGAAGGAAAACTATTCCATGGCACATTCTTCGATTTACGAGAGATGCCAGATCGATAAGTTGCAATCGTTGCTCATAAGGTGGAAGATGAGAGTTAACGTCCCAGTTAAAGCTTCGTAGAGCAAATATTAGAAATTGTTATTGAACAGATTCAAGTTGATCTTTGTATTTCTGGTACATGGGAGACCAGACACAAGATCCATATTCCAAGATGGGCCTAACTGATGAGACGTACAAATGTTTGGTAACATAGGGATCATTAAATTCTTTTGACCATCTTTTAATGAACGCAAGTACTCCAGTTGCTTTATTGCATATAATTGAGATATGGCTATTGAAGCATAAATTTGGCTCAAAACGTATACCTAGATCGTCAGCCACGAATATTCGGTCAAGACGATTATGATCGATACTATATTCGAAGATATATGGTTTGGTACGATTGAAAGTCATTGATTTGCATTTAACTGAGTTAAGGGGAAGAAGGTTCAAGGAACACCAGCTGTTAAATGACGACAAATCTTCCTGTAGTAGAAGTGGAGAGACCCTTCATTATATGATAAGCAGAGTTTAACGTCGTCTGCATACATCAATGCCCGACTAGGTTGGTAGTGGTAGAACGTTTAGAGACAAATCCGTGCTGAGACTGACTAATAATTGGCAAGCAGAAATGCTGTAACTGCTTGGTAATGATCATTTCAAACAGTTTTGGAATTGCAGACAGTTTGCATATTCCTCTATAGTTGGCAATGTCTGTTTTTGATCCCTTTTTATGGATAGGAACTTGGAACATTGTCTGGTCCAGGAGAGAATGAGGGCTCAAGTGAATCCAGATAAGATAAAAGACGATTCTCATCTATGTACATTGTACATGTTCGGGATGCAGTTAGATTGACTCAAAGGAAAGGGATATGGAGGTTGGTTATCATGTCCTCAAACTTATCTGCTAAATTGTTTGTAAAATATGTGTGAGATCGTGAACATTGGGCTATAATTAATTGTTGATGATTACTGTTGAACTGTTTCGATAACTTTTCCACTTTATTTAAGCGCATCTGAAAATATTGTTTTGTCTTTTGTGAAAGACTGTCTTTCTTAAAGTTGATATGAATTTGTTTTAAACGATCAAACATATCACTTTGAAGCGAATAAATATATTCTGTATTGGCAGAGTTGTTCTCATGATGTAATTCTGCATTCTTTGAGCCACCCTGTACTCTCTCATCTTCATTTCCCATTTCGTTTGAGTGCATTTGATATGTACTAAACTTTGAACACCGCAATAACACACTCACAACAAACACTTACCGTTTAGCTCAAACGTTGTTGTTGTTGTCCCACGAAGACTTGCCAAAGATGATGATTACAGTAGATTTGAAATCTTCCAGCAATGTTCCAGCGAAGATGTGCAAGGTGCGAGAGAAAGATAGGCTGCAACTGTTCTTGGACCGCAATGTTCCAACGAAGAGGTGCGAGCTGCGAGAATGTGATAGGCTGCAACTGCACATTAATATATGTGCGTAGAAGAGTGGTCAACAAATTTGGTGATTGCTGAACTCTTTGCTTGAAATTCTGGTATGTGTATGTAATTTAACAAGTAACCCTCGCGACGCAAACTACTCTGGCAGACCCCGCACTGATATTGCTGACACATCAAATACCAGCGTTCAGTGCCCTGGCCAGCGTGGTAACCTGATCCCTTGCTTGGCCGCAAGAGCAGTGTTATCACTTATGCTGAGTTAGCAGTTATCCATGTAGCTTAAGTATTTGTAGTTTTCCCTTTTGTAGCTTTTGCCTTCAGCTTTAGTTGGCATTTAATTTAGCTTTAGTTTTGTTTCGATTCTAATAAAGAGCACTTGGCTCAGGCACATTACTACGGGCAAGCCGTCATACTTATTATTTGCATTATTGAGCCAGAAGGCCAATGATATAGGAGGGCAGTCACCCTCTCAACATAATCTTCAGCTCCAGTACCAACCATTTGGACGGACCATAGAAGGAAGAATTAGAGACCACTACTGCTTCTCAAGAACATCTGTAACGGAGTCATCGAGGAGGCAGGAACTGGTTAATTGGCGCCCAACTAAAAATAGAACCCACACTTAGAGATACGTCCCTGAGGAAGAAATATGTAAGTGGTTTGCTCGACTAGGAAAATTCAAGTCGGCTATAAAAAATAAAAATAAAAAAATTTTTTTTTGGAATAAAAATAAAATATAATAAATTTTGGAAAAAATTTATGAGCTGCGTGACACGTAGCAAGAGTGAGTGGAAAATATTTTCAATAAAAATAAATGCAAAGTATATTTTTAAAAGCGAAATACGTAGTAAGAAGTAAGTGAGGAAAAATTTAAAAACGCATTTTGTTATTTTTTCTCCCATTAAGGCAAAATCGGCCAAGACAAATATAAGTGAATGTCACTAAGCTTGCATATTAGAAGAAAATAGAATGACGATAGGCTGATGAGTGGGGAAAAGTAGGAAGGGGGGATAAAAAAAAAAGAGAACAGTACAATATTAGAAGATCAGATTGGCTTTCCAGTACAAGTTCAGAAAGATTAGAAATGGATTTAAACCAAGTACAGGCCCTAACTGAACAAGAGGGAGAGACTTAAGCTAGGTACTCAGAAACGAATAACATTCTCGCTGCTAGAATTGTTTCATAATTCGAAGAGCAGGCTCTTAGAATGTAGGGTGACCAAACCAGGTAAACAGTCAGTGAATCCGAAATGGTCACTCTGGTTTGGTCAGCTTGTTTTTTGTTTACAAAATAAAGCGGTGAAACGACTTTGTGAAAGAAAAGATTGAAAAACTACTAATGGCAGGAACAATAATGTGGAATGCAGATGCAATGGACGACGTCATGGTTGCTTTCATGGGAGCATTTTGTATAGCTCAGGAAGAGGACGAGCTAACTGCACGGAAGAGACAACGCCGCAAATATTGGGTGAGCCCGTATTTGAAGGAAAGAGGCATTAAAGGACGTTATGCTACTGATGTGAGTATAAGTATTTAATTGTCTGCAGTGTCACTGAAAAACGCAATCTGTACTGTTTGGTACGGTTTGTGGGCCGGCGGCATCAACAACAAAAAAAAGATTGAAAAAGTATGCCAAAATCGGAGCTGACGGATGGTCCACCCCAGAGTATATGAGAAGTGTACCTATAAGCTAAGCTATTTGACAATTTAAAGCATCAAATTCAAACATCGGAAAATCCGTTTAGGCTCTGCGTAGATTGTCAATCAGTCAGTCAGTCAGGTTGAACTCTTTTAGAGAGAGAGAGAGAGATTAAAGCTGTCTTAATACCCACCACTCAGTGGCGGATCCAGGATTTTGATAAGGGGGGGTCCAAAATTTTTTTTAAGGGGGTACACATTTTTCCTTGAGAATAAAAGCATAAATTTGAAAGTATGATCCCATGGGGGGGGTCCGAAAACCCCCCCGTGGATCCGCCACTGCCACCACTTGACTCCTGTGCACCTTGTGCCTGCTGCCAGGGTGGCCACTGCCGCTATGTGTGGTATGGAACCACGGAATAGCTGGGCCATCAAACCCATGGTGGTGCTATCAATACTGCGTGATGCGGTTTCAGCTCCGGGAGTGGCGGGTTTTTGTCCTGCTCCGCCATTGCTTCGTTGTATGCCGCGTCTGGCCTGCTTGGCCTCGCCCACTGCTGCTCCATGGTGCTGGCCAATTCACTGCCCGGGGGCAATGCCATCGCTAAACATGACACTCTTACGTTTCGGCCGCCGCCTTTTGACCCTCCGAACTGGAGGAGTTGGAGGAACTACCATCTGTCTTTTTAATACACCCCAGGGACTATAACACTGGGCGGTGGTGCTCCCGTAGCGTTGGCCACTTGACAATAGGGCGGTATGGTGGAACAATACTCCATGGGATTGTTGGGATTGGGTGATCTCATGGGTGTGGGAGGCAGGCCGAGGGCACTGACGTATCGGTGCTTACTCCACCCCGCCTGTCGTTCGCTGAGAATCATAAAACATTGCACACACACCCGAGATTCCGGTTCATTGGCAAACTCCAAATGGAATTTCTGGGAGCAGCAAACGGAGCACAAAACCTTGCCACAGGCACGACAATGATGTCGTCGCTTAATCATGGTGAACTTCTGATGACACTGCATGCACTGACCGGCCATATTGTCGGGCACCCAAATGGGTGGTATTTTGCCCAAATTGGCATGTGGATCACTGTAACCCACTGCCTCATAAATGGGACTTTCCTCCTCCTCCTCGGGACATTGGCTCCGGAGTAACATCAATGGGCGTTTCTTCGGCTTGCTCTGGCTCCTGATAGCCATTCAAATCCAAAGTTTGTGGTCTTTGTGGACGCACACTTGCCTCCAGTTTACGGCCCGACAAGAATCCGTTTCCGAGCTGCTAAATGAGGGAAGCCAATTCTCCTTCAGGTGGGGGGGTAAGGCTTCTTGGGTTCTCAATTCGGCGAATTCCACGGTGGAGGCTTGGAAAAGTTATCCACATTCAATTTGATCCTGAGCCGAGGTATCCTGCTCGGAAAGGATTCTCACCGATTCCTCTTCGGTGGCGGGGGAGGCGGACATGTCTTCCTCCGGTTCGGGATCCTGATCATCTATATCAATCTCTTGCAGCATGCTGTCCAGTTCAGTGTCTGAAATTTCATCCATGGTGGAGCAGAAGGTCAAGGTTGCTGCTGCTGCTGACTGCGTTTGGCTAAATCCTCGGCTTCTTTTTTTACTAAAGGCAGCAGGGAGGCAACTTCCTGTTAGTTTAAAGGAGTGAGCCCGTATTTGAAGGGGAAAGAGGCATTAAAGGACGTTATGCTACTGATGTGAGTATAAGTATTTAATTGTCTGCATTCATTCAGATATTATATTTATACATATATCGTAGTTCCAAAATATGACGCAGAGTCCGGCAGTCTTCCTGAAAACTTCCACATGTCGGAAGGACGTTTAATTACATTTTTGGTTTGGTGGAGCCGCACTTGGTACCCAAGCGTAATACACGGCCAGACGCTATACCAATTAAAGCAAAATTGGCTATTGTCCTGGAGTAAGTAAATTATGTGTACAAGCAAACGTATATTTGTAAAAAATTACTTCATTTATTAGGTATCTCGCATCCGGAGACTTACAACGTCATGCTGGGTCCACATACAGGATCAGCAAGCAACACTTTGGCGTTATAATTCGACAAATGTGTGATGCCATTTATAGCGCTGCTTGGAGAGTTTCTTGTGTGGGAGGTGGGCACAATGTCCAAGTGGGCGCAGGAGTTTGAGGAAAAATGGAATTTCCCTAACTGCGTCGGTGCGGTTGACGGGAAGCATGTTGCTATAAAAGCACCCCGAATAGTGGCAGCGCCTTTTATAACTATAAGGTATGTGGAATATAATTTTGAAAACACAAAATTATTACAATAACCTCTTTATTCACCTCCAGGGCTTTCATTCTATAGTTCTGATGACGATATGACGCTTCATATCGCTTCACTTACATAGACGTTGGTGCCTATGGAAGTGAGGGCGATATGAATGCTTTTTCGCATTGTGAGCTGGAAAGGATTTATTGAGCGGCGGTCTGCAGTTTCCGGATGACAGCATCCTGAATGGAGAATGGACTCCATACTTCCTCGTTGGTGACGATGCATTTCCTTTGCATAAAAGGATAATGAAGCCCTATGGTTCTCGAAACCTGGCTGTGGACGAACGGATTTTTCAATTATCGACTGAGCCGAGCTCGTCGTTGTATTGAAAATGCATTCGGCATCTTGTGCGCCAAGTGGATAGCAATTCAGCGGACGTTGTTGTGCAATCCGACAAAGGCCAAAAAGATTGTTGTTGCTTGTTGTGCCCTCCACAACCTCCTACTGCGGTCGAGTCCTAAGGATTACAAATTTCCAAAGGACACCGAATTACCCAACAACACACCTTTCAGAAATCTTCGACCCCACCGTGGCCGCGTTCAAGACCAATTCAAGGACAATCTGAAGAATTATGTGAACGGTGAAGCCGGGTCCGTACCCTGGCAGGAAGAATCTGCAGGCGTTCGGCAAATAATTTTTTTTTTCAAATATTGTACTATTTTATTTTGAATAAAACCCCTCTTTTCCGTCTTTTAAATGTAAATTATTCTTTTCGTTTGGCATCGTAATAGGCATTCAGACTTTTCCACATTACAGCTGTCATTTCCTGCTCGACTTTAGATGCTTCCTCCAGAGGCATCTGATCGAGGCAAGAGCCCCAATAGGTCAATATGGGTCGCTCGCGTCGTTGCGCCAACTCCTGTTGCCGTTGACCCAAGAAGTTTTCCATCAGGCCGCACATTTTACCAGCGACCGATGGCTCTTCTGTCTTGCGTTTCTTCGCCTGTTTGTTCTGTTAAGGAAATGCAAATATTAATAGTAATTATTAAGTCATATGAACTTGATATATCCGTACATATGAGTATGAAGGCTCACACGGAGAAGAGCTGTCCTCTACAAGGGGTGTCCGGGATATTCATTGAATCCTCCTCGACAATTGAATCCTCCGAGTCAAACAAAATTGGCGTTGACGCAGCAGCTGGCGGGAAGGTAAAAGCTGGCAACTTCGAAGCAGCAGGAGAGATCGGAGCACCAGACGAAAAAAAAACAGCCGAGCTAGTGGACGCTATTGGTTTGTACGGAGTACTTATGGAACTGTAAAACAATAAGCAATAGAAAATATACAAATAAAATACATTTATATTCAAGGACACCTACGTTCTTTGAGTCGACAAATCTGGTAAGAAAGCCATGTCTGCGGTGAACTTCCACTCAGCAGACTCTTTTATTTTGGGTGGCTGCAGCAGAACTCCTCCTTCACTGCCACTTTTGGGCTGCTTCTTTGCCTTGTATTTGTAGCTGGCTCGCAACGATTGCCAAGCACTTTTGCATTCCGCCGCTGAAAGACCAACAATGTCTAATGTATTGAATATTGTATGAAATACCACTATTACTTACCAGATTTGTCCAGTTGGGCAGCTATGGATTCCCAAGCACTTCGATTAGAAATTGCATCAAAATGCTTTTTATTGGTCAAATCCCATAAAATGGGCTGCTTCTCGACCGCTTTGATCAGCGCACGTTGTTCGTGCTCCGCAAAGTTCTCTAAATTATTTTTATTTTGCCTTTTGGTCTTCTTTGAATCCATTTTTTCCAATTGTGTTGCTTGATTCTAAAGGTACCTCTTCGAATTATCAAACATGTGTCATAATTCGAAGACCCCCTACGAGAATGTATCAGCTGTTTTTGACAAACGATATAGCAGCCCCATGCACATTATACGAGCACATTATAGACGTCTGAGTACGGCCTCTTAGAAGGCTTTTGAGAAAATTCGAAGAGCACATTCGAAGAGCTAGCAATTAGATAGGCAGCTAGAATGTTATTCGTTTCTGAGTACCTAGCTTTAGGCGTGAATTTCAGACACAATTAAATGCAGTACAACAACAGGTCAGTAGACTTCACGTAGACGCACCGCAAGTTGAAGTGTATCAGAGAGTACAGGTCGATGTTAGGATTTCATGTGACATTCCGCTGGACGTAATAAAATCAGTGCCCGATTTTAGTGGTTCGCAAGATGAGAACGTGGCTTGGCGGCAGTCAGCCACATATGCGTACAAACTTTTCAAACCATATAATGGCAGCAGTTCACTATCAGGCCGTCACGATTATTAGAAACAAGATTAAAGGGGCAGCAAGACCGCTTCTAGTGTCATATAACACGGTACTCAACTTTAATAGCCAGGTTGGATTGCACATACGCCGACAAGACATCGTTACGCATTCTACGACAGGGGCTGGAAATGGTCAGACAGGGCGATCTGAGCCTTAGAGGAGAGGAAGCTGACCCTTGTCACAAATAAAATAGTAATGACACATGAGTCTGACTCCGCTTCGTTACTTAACGGAGAAGTCAGAGGCGACGCGTTGCACGCCTTTATCGCAGGACTTAGAGATCTTTGAGAGCAGTGGTTTTCCCAGCCCAGCCGAAAGACCTGCCCTCCGCCCTAGCCCTAGCCAGGGAGGCCGAAGCTAGTATCGAACGTAGCATGTTTGCAGCTACATATGCCAAGGCCATCGAGGAAAAACTTAGCTAGCAGAATATGGCAAAAATCAGGGGCGGTCTAAACAAAAAATAACAATAATGAGGAAGACCGAAGCCAAGAAAAAAAATCCCCATTTTACCAGAAAACAATGGAAGCAACAGAATAGTGAACAGGCGCCAGAAAATCATGGCAAGGAAGATAGTAATCAGCCTACACAGGCTATGGATGTTGGATGCAAAACCAGAGCGGTGGCAAACAAGCTCAAAAGAGACAGAACCAATCTGAGCGCATGACAGGTCAAAGACGCCAACGAATAAATAATGCTGCTCAGAACAACACTGACAACGAAGAGCAGAATTATAAGGTCGCAGCAACAGCAGCAGTAGCCGATGTAGATGATGACAATGATTCTGGAGACGATGATGACTTGCTTAACTTTTTAGAAAACGTTCCCGCCTGCCGTGCATTGAACGCCGGTTGGCTGGGAAAACATTAAAAATCTTAAGTAGTAGTAGTAGTAGTAGTTTTTATTTATTCTATTTTACAAAAAAAACATCTTAAATTATAGCTGGCTAACTTAATTACAATTAACAAATTTATACAAAATATAATTTTCTTTCTTAGTATTTTTCAACATGGTTTTATAAAAAACCGTCCGTTGAATTGAACCTGATTTGAAAAGCCCGCATACGTAGGTAATGCCTAAAAGAGTTCGCTAAGGATTTTATTGCGGTATTGCATAGCCTCTTTGATGAAAGCGGCAAGAGCTATCCAGTTTTCTCCGTTGAGCAGGCTATAAAATTCAATTTCCGATAGAAAAGGACGCTGAAAGTGTGCCATACGAATCTCCTTTAGAATGGGGCAGATTCCTACAAAGTGAACCACATCTTCCTTGGTGCACATATTGCAGAGGGTACAGTTCTTCTGCGTGTTACTCCTGTGTGGTTGGCAGTTAAGGCTAAGTGTTTCACATCTCGTCCTGAAGATAGCGCTGATTCTGTCAACCCCCACACTGTCAGAAAAGTAGTTTTTCACTCCGAGGTTAAGTATGAGGGATTTATACTGGTTTCTTTCGGTGCTCCTTTTTGCTTGTGCAATAAATCCGTTCCTTTCTACTTCACATATTTTGGAGATGATTTGGGCTTGGGTTTGTTGCCAAAGAATATGGTTACCAAAATTGATGTTAACTCCGCAGTCATTTGAGATGCTATCCCATCTTTCAAAGAACTGGGACCTTTCGCTCAGAAATTGATTGGTTATGATCTTGGGCAGTCTTGAACTTTCCATATTCATTATCTTGTTTATGTAGTTGAAATGGGTTTCGAGCGTGTACGTAAAAGCGTGGGCAGACCAGTTTCGATGAATATGGCGTAGTTTGGAGAAGTTGGCGGGAGTCTAAATACTTTTTTAATGAAGAAGATTAGTAGCCGTTCAACATGTTCATAAGATGTGTGGCCCCATACTTGAGAAGCATAGCACAGGATTGATCGTACTGCTGCTTGAAATACTGCATATTTTGTGCTAGGTTTGACGTTTTTCCTACTAAGCAGAGTTTTCCATGACGCGTTGATAGCCACTTTTGCATCTTTCAACTTCTCACAAAGGTGGACTTTAAAGGACATATTGTGGGACAGTAACACTCCGAGGTATTTGTAACGCTTCACCTTTTTCGAGGATAACGCCGTCTATCGTCCAATCTTCTGCACGTGCGTAACGACCTCCACCCTGTCTAATTACCATGATTTTAGACTTATCCGTATTGATTTGAAGGCACCAGAATCTGCAATATTCGTGAAGCTTATCGATCATTTTCTGAAGCATTTGCGGGGAATCGGCAAAGAGGCACATGTCATCGGCATACATCAACGTTTTAAATTGTTGTCCAGCAAAGGAAATTCCGCCTGGTAGGGCCTGTGTTATGTCGTCGACATATAGCGAAAATAAAAGTGGGCTTAAGATACATCCCTGCTTGACTCCACAGTTAGTATCAAACCAATCAGATAGTCTGGAGCCGTCCCAAACCGAGGCTGTATTTTTGTCATACAGCTGAAATATTACCTTGAGCATTTTGGTAGATAGCCCAATGTTGCTCAGTTTGTAGAACAGACTTCTTCTATTCACTGTATCAAATGCAGCCTTAAAGTCAATAAAAAATATATATAGCTTTTTTTTGGAATGCAGGTAAGACTGAGCAATTGATGTCAGGACGAAGATGCTATCGACAGTTGAATAGCCCTTTCGAAAGCCCGTCTGAAATTCACTTAATAATTTCGAATGGTTTACCCATTCGGTCAGGCAGGAAAGTAGCACTCCGGCAAAAATTTTCATTATAACGTTTAAGCAAGATATTCCTCTGTAGTTGCTGGCATTCGATGGGTCTCCTTTTTTAAAAATTGGAAATATAATGCTCCGTTTAAACGAGTCAGGAAAGGACCCGTTATTGAACATATGATTGTAGACGAGTGTTAGCAGTTCTATGAAGTTTGGCGTTGCGTTCCTAAAAAATTCAGCAGAAATCCTGTCTTCCCCTGGTGCTTTATTTATCTTCAAATTGGCAATGGCATCGTTGACTTCCGTTATTGAGATGCATCTATCTAGTTCGGTTGACACCGTGATCGGCAAAGCATATTGTATTTGTAATTCCGAGTTTAAATTCCACAGTAGTTGCTTAAAATGCTGAGCTAATGTCGGTGCGTCAACTTTAATTTGCCGAATGGTTGATTTATTTATAGACTTTAAGATTGACCAGTACGTTTTTTGGAATTACGAGCATTGTATAGCTCTAATTCCAGCTTTAAATAATATTCATGTTGTTTAATATTACATATGGCCTTATATTCTTTATTGGCTTGGTGGTATTTTCCTTTTGAGTCTTGCGTATTGTCCTTCCTATACTGATTAATGAAAAACCAAGTCTCTAGATCGTAAACGTCGAGTCAAACCATGCTTGCTTATTAGGCATAGTTCCTTTGTCTGCATAGTTTCTGCTGCTTTTACTATCAACTTTGTAAGATCGTTTGCAGTGCCAATATTATGCTCGGCGCTGTGGCAAGACGCTCCACTCCTTTATCAAGCTCGGTAACGTAGTTCTCTCTCTTTTCTCTGATTCCAGCGAAGTTTTGGCATTAATGTTGATTTAGAGGTTACTGAAGAAACGTTAGTTAGCTCAAAAGTCACAACAAGTGGCATATGATCCGAGAAAATTTGTCCATCTACAGACATATCGGCGAAGACTTCCTGCCACTGCCCTTGTATTAAGCAGTAGTCGATTGTAGAGCAAGCGTTTCCTCTAACAAAGGTGAATTCTCCTTCCTGGTCACTCTTGGTACGGCCGTTTACGAGGGTCATTTGCATGGATTCACACATTTCAATTAGCTTGCGACCTCTTCTATCAACAACACCGTCTTTGGCACATCGAGCAGTTTTTGCTAAGTCTGTGGCGAGTTCGTACGATTGGGTGACTACCTGTTCCGTACCAACACGCGCGTTGCAGTCTCAATGATCATAATATTTGCAGTCAGACGACAAACAGAAGTCATACACAGTCTCATAATCTTGGTCCCATCGATTGCAGTTTATGTGTACAGGCAAAATTATAAGTTTTCCGAACTTTTTATTTCAATGACGACCGTGTTTACTATTGTGACAATTCTGCAGGTGCCATCCAGAAAGAGGTCCTTTTTAATTCCATAGAGGTGACCACCACTAGCTCGACCTCGTTCCGCAGTTCGATTAGCCGGAATCAATGTAGAATGTGGTTAGGAAATATTGTTCGTAGTCTTGTTCATTTTTATCGACAAAAGTTTCATAAAGTAAAAAAATACAGTGTTCATTGACATATTTGAAAAATTGTGAAAATATCAACTTATTTGCTAAGCCAGCTATATTGTGGGACAAAATTTTTAAATTTAACGTATGTTTAGGATTAGAATTTTGGTGTAGCCTTATTTCTGGTTCTATTAAGCTGAGCCTATTAAGTTTTTTGGATTCGGGGTTACAGTGCTGGTTTCATACTTTAGGTCCACGTGGAAGTCTGATCCGTAGATGAGTTTCATGACGTTATTGGCCGGCTCCGCATTGCATAAGTTCCTTGGAAGAGTTCCAATAGAACCAGTGACCATCTATATTCATTCGATCGTTGCGAACCATAACTTTTTTTGAATTGTTAGCATTCAGAAGGCCACGTCTTAGGCCAAGCATAGCCTGTTTGTGCTGCTTGCGCTCATAATTAAGGTCCTGTTCGATAGATACCTGAGATCCTGCCAGATTTTTGGTGTGTTTCAGAATGAGTTGCGCATCCCTAACTGACCTAAGTTCTAACAATACTGTCATTTTTCCTGCATTCTCGTGAAGTTTTTGCAAATTCTATTTCAACTCGCTCCTTTAGTTTAAGATGGTGTTTGCAAAGGTCCATAACAGCATCAATAGGAGCTTTGCCCCCGGTAGGTTTTTTATTATTAGGCTTTTCCGCTTGGCACCATCTTCGAGGAATAGCAGTCTTCTAGCATCATTTTTCGGACGTTCTTTATGGATTGCAGCTCCTCTCGAGAAGTATGTTTTCATCCGTAAGGTCCCGAACTTTTGGTAGATAGTTCACTCACGTTGCTTTGGACTGAATCAATTTTGTCAGCTATAATGTTTAAATCCGACTTAGTCGCCACGCCCTTCAGTTTATTGTCGAACATCTCTTCGAGCATAGACTTGAGCTGACCCAACTGGAGCCCTTTGAGTTCCATTGCTATTAATTTGTAGCTCTCTTGATGATGGATCTTCGGATCGTGGTCGCTTGGAAGGTGTCGACGTATCCTCGCCGGTTGGCGTTCTCGAAAGTGGCATTTTGTCGCTTTTAAAATTTGAATACGCGCTGCCTACTCCTAGTACTATCTGGCAACCCCGTTGTCTGTACTTCGGGAAACTCCACTCGAGCTTTAAAGCAGCTTGAAGCTGCTGCAACACTACGCTGCGCTTAGCGTGTTTTCCAACACTTTTCGGATAAAGTGTTGAGAGAACAGCTGATGAGACTACCGGTTGGCCGCACACATGCAGATTCTTACGTTTCTCTCACCCAAGTTGTTGTTTTTGTGGTCGGCATCCGCGCCAGAAGAAAATATTCGCTGATTTTCACTCTGGAACTGTCGGTACAACGAGAACTCGATATGGCCAGCACGCCTTGATGAACCCACGATGGTATGCAGAACTCTGTTCCTATATACAGCCTCACAGTGGCCACATTTAACAGAAAAAGCAGGAGCCACAAGTCGCACACAACCTCTTCGTACACCAACAACCAAGTTCAAGTTCAAGTTAAAAATCTTAATACATACAGGGGCGGCAAGATTACGTAAAGCCCGAAAAGGAGCTAAAGGCGTAATTCCTGTCGAGAAACCCTTCACTGTGAGTTCCATACATGGCTCCAGTAAGATGCAAAACAAATGTTCGATGAAAATTTTTGGGAAAAATTCCTCTTTCTTTTTGCTGGATACACTAGGTACGTTTGATGCTATCATAGGCTTCGACTTGCTACGCGAGCAGGACTGACATTAGACCTACACAGCGGCGTCATTAACTACGGCAATATCTCGGAACAGATACAATTTCACGAGTGTGATAGCGTCAACTTCCACACGTTGATGACATAGTGGTACCATTCTCCGTAAAGGCAGAATTCAAAAGATTATACTGAACAGAATTAAGGCATTTTCGACCTCTAAAGAGGCGTTACCCTTCAAACACTTCAGTAGTAGCCACAATACGTAGAACTGATAACGAACCGATTTATTCCAAGCTATACCCACACCCTAGGGGTAGCAGATTTCGTTAACAAAGAAATCAAACAGCTTTTGAAAGATGGAATTATTAGGCCATCAAGGTCCCCATACAACAGCCCGACATGGGTGGTTGACAAAAAAGAATCGACTCAGAAGGTAACAAAAACAAACGGCTGGTACACGACTTCAGGAAGCTGAATGAGCGAACTATCGCCGATCGGTACCCAATGCCAAGCATTCCCATGATTCTGGCAAACTTGGGAAAAGCTAAATTTTCACTACCCTAGACTTAAAATCAGGGTACCATCAAATCTTTCTGGCTGAACAAGATAGAGAGAAAACGTTATTCTCAGTAAACGGGGAAAATATGAATTTTGTCGGTTACCATTTGGGCTAAAAAAAATGCGGGAAGCATTTTTCAAAAAGCTATAGATGACGTATTGAGAGACCACATTGGCACAATATGTTATGTCTATGTAGACGACGTAATTGTTTTTTTCTGAAAATGAGACCGATCATGTAAAACACATTGACATGGTATTACAGGGCCTATGCGAAGCAAACATGAGAGTCTCACAGGAGAAAAGCAAATTCTTTAAAGAAAGCGTCGAGTACTTAGGTTTTGTTGTCACCAAGGATGGGGGCGAGAACAGACCCAGAAAAGGTCGTGGCATACAAAACTATATTGAACCAAAAAATTTATTCAGTCTCAGATCCTTCCTCAGCCTCGCAAGCTACTACAGAGGATTTGTAAAAGACTTTGCGTCAATGGCAAGACCATTGACCGACATATTTAAAGGTGAAAATGGCACCGTCAGTAAGCCTATGTCTAAAAAGTTCAGATAGAATTTAACGAGACACAGCGCAACGCGTTCGAACGCCCGAGAAACATTTTGGCATCAGAAGATGTATCTTGCTATACCCTGATTTTAAACAACCCTGATTTGACTACTGATGTTTCCGCAAGTGGTATAGGAGCTGTATTGTCCCAGGGGGCAAGCCGACAATGATCTCCCGAACACTTAAACAATGTGAGGTACACTATGCCACAAACGAAAAGGAACTAGCCATTGTTTGGGCTTTGGGTAAGCTCCACAACTATTTGTATGGCACCAAAGAGATCAATATTTTACTGACCATCAGCCTCTTACCTTCGCGGTTCCGGAAAGAAACACAGCTAAATCAAAAGGTGGAAGGCATTCGCATTGACGAACACGATGCAAAAGTGTTCTATAAACCAGGCAACGAAAATCATGCCGCTGAGCCTTGTCACGACAAACATAATCTCTCCTACAAGACAAGCCTCATTCTGATGCTGCCACAGTTCATAGTGAAGTATCATTGACATACACGGTTGAAACAACAAGTAAGTCTCTAAATTGTTTCCCAGGAATCAAATAGTCCTAGAAGGCATAGTATCCGCTCAGGCAATATTTCATAATTTTCAGTAATAAGGCACGCTCACATTATAAACTCACAGGAAAAAACACCCTTGTCGAAACCCAAAACTGGTTATCAAACCAGGCGTGGTAAACGCAATACATTGACTTACCAACGTTGGCCAGCATTCCGCACGCATTGGTGTTAAACCACCGGCGACCAAGTTTTTTGGCACTGCAAAAACTTTGTGTCAGATGTCTTTGATAAAAATGAACAGGTGGAAATAATCACCGCAGAACACAACCGCACGCAGAGCGCTGGGAGAAATATCGAACAAGTTCTTCGCGACTATTATTTTCCAAAGATGGCCAAATGTAACCGAGTTGTGATAAATTGCAAAGTTTGCACTAAAGCAAAGTACGATAGACACCCCAAGAACAAGAACTGGAGTAACTCCGGTCCCATCCCATGTAGGCGAAAGGCTGCATATTGACATTTTTCGACCGATAAAAACAATTTTTACTTGCATCGACAAGTTCTCCAAAGTTGCAGTCGTACAACCATTGGCATCTAGAGCAAGTGGACGTGAGAATCCCTATCATCCAACTTATAAATTTTCCCAAACACAAAGACAATATACTGTGATAACGAAGCAGCTTTCAACTCTGAAACTATCAAGTCGTTACTCAAGAACCAACCACTCTAACAGTGACGGTGTATTAAAATGGACAAAAAAGTCGACGATACGGGAGAGTTAATCATGCGGGGCGACCGTTGAATACAATAAAACATTGCATTCGGTCATAAACCAAAGACCCATTGATGTAATTCACGCAGCCTCTGATGAGGTTAAGCGCTTACAAGTAAAGATCACCAAAGCACAACAAACCAATCTTGACAGATGTAACCCAACGAGACAGAGTAGAGTATTTGAGGTAGGAGAGAAAGATATTTAAAAAATAATAGAAGGCTAAGGTAACAAGCTAACCCCCATTAGTGCACGGAAAAAAGTATTACAAGCAGACATGGGAACGTCTGTACTCTAAGGGGATGTGTGGTCCATAAGGACAACCTTAAGTAAGACTCCTTAGCACACCTTCCACGAAAATCATTTGATAGTTCCCATTTTATCTTTTCCAGGCTTATGCTAATGCTTCATCTCTTCTTGCAGTGGTTAACACTCGGATTACCGATTATTCGGCATTCCAACTTTATCCCGTAATTTGAGGGGGAAAAGTATTGGTGCATGGACAGAGGATTTCATCAGGCATCTAAGTAACATTTAAGCAGCTCCTCGAGGTTGACACAACCATATCAAGAGCCTTCTGTCCGTGTTAAGGTCCATCTTAGAATGGCCAGAAGTTTAAACTCCTAGGACGGCACTTAGGGTAGTTGCTGGACACCATTGCCTCAGATTTCGAAAAAATAGATGGTCCGAAGCCCAATTCGGTCAAATAATAGGCAGGTAGTGATTAACTCGGAGCCAAAGACAGATAAATCAGCTAACCGAAACAGTAAATGAAATAATTAAAGCAAAGCAAAATGAATTAGTTGACACGGCCCACTTGTATGAAGCATTGTTAGCTGAAATGAATGATAATAACCGAAATTTAAAATCTAATGCTCACGATCACTCTTGCTAAGTCAAGCATAATAAATCCTACTAGTTTTTTGACCATAACGATTTGAAGGCCATACTAGCGGCATCCCACAGAAGTCCCGATAGTTAGCTTGATAGAAGCTTCCAACATCAAAATCTTTCAATCCATGCGGGAAGCATTGCCAACTGCCAACCCAGCCCAGCCATCTAAAGGCGCTCACACAGGTGGACGAGGGCGTGATAATAATCAACGAGAATCCAGCTCGAGTCAGCACAGATGATGGCCCAGTATCTAGACCAACGGCCCGCATATCACCTTTGACGTTTTGCATTCATAACACAAAGTACCTAAACCAACGAGAGGCCCTAGAACAAAAATCCAGGTATACCCCGTCACTGATCTTCCGTTTTTGGCCGCTTCTCCATCGGATGAATGATCTACAACTTGATGTCATTCAAGAACTCAAGGATGAAGTAGAGGCAGCAGGATCTCCTAAGGCGTGGTTCGCAGTTCGATTTGTCCTCATCCTCAACGGTTCCAACTTCTCTGCACTTGAGGAAGAGAGCTGCAAAAGTAATACAGGAGGTCCTCAATAGTTCAGTGTGACCGAGGACGGTCTGGTCTCAAGGCAGAGTAGTTAAAAGTAACCCTCGCGACGCAAACTACTCTGGCAGACCCGCACTGATATTGCTGACACATCAAATACCAGCGTTCAGTGCCAGCGTGGTAACCTGATCCCTTGCTTGGCCGCAAGAGCAGTGTTATCACTTATGCTGAGTTAGCAGTTATCCATGTAGCTTAAGTATTTGTAGTTTTCCCTTTTGTAGCTTTTGCCTTCAGCTTTAGTTGGCATTTAATTTAGCTTTAGTTTTGTTTCGATTCTAATAAAGAGCACTTGGCTCAGGCACATTACTACGGGCAAGCCGTCATTCTAGTATTTGCATTATTGAGCCAGAAGGCCAATGATATAGGAGGGCAGTCACCCTCTCAACATAATCTTCAGCTCAGTACCAACCATTTGGACGGACCATAGAAGGAAGAATTAGAGACCACTACTGCTTCTCAAGAACATCTGTAACGGAGTCATCGAGGAGGCAGGAACTGGTTAATTGGCGCCCAACTAAAAATAGAACCCACACTTAGAGATACGTCCCTGAGGAAGAAATATGTAGTGGTTTGCTCGACTAGGAAAATTCAAGTCGGCTATAAAAAATAAAAATAAAAAAATTTTTTTTGGAATAAAAATAAAATATAATAAATTTTGGAAAAAATTTATGAGCTGCGTGACACGTAGCAAGAGTGAGTGGAAAATATTTTCAATAAAAATAAATGCAAAGTATATTTTAAAATTTTTCTTAAGCGAGCTGCGAAATACGTAGTAAAAGTAAGTGAGGAAAAATTTAAAAACGCATTTTGTTATTTTTTACTGCCGATAGTGCAAAATCGGCCAAGACAAATATAAGTGAAGTGTCAACTAAAAGGCATTGCATAGGCTGATGAGTGCGGCACAACAGTATAGAGAAGTGAAATTAGAATACGACAGTGACGACAGTTCAATATTAGAAGATCAGATTGGCTTTCCAGTACAAGTTCAGGAAAGATTAGAAATGGATTTAAACCAAGTACAGGCCCTAACTGAACAAGAGGAGAGACTTAAGCTAGGTACTCAGAAACGAATAACATTCTCGCTGCTAGAATTGTTTCATAATTCGAAGAGCAGGCTCTTAGAATGTAGGGTGACCAAACCAGGGAAACAGTCAGTGAATCCGAAATGGTCACTCTGGTTTGGTCAGCTTGTTTTTTGTTTACAAAATAAAGCGGTGAAACGACTTTGTGAAAGAAAAGATTGAAAAAACTACTAATGGCAGGAACAATAATGTGGAATGCAGATGCAATGGACGACGTCATGGTTGCTTTCATGGGAGCATTTTTGTATAGCTCAGGAAGAGGACGAGCTAACTGCACGGAAGAGACAACGCCGCAAATATTGGGTGAGCCCGTATTTGAAGGAAAGAGGCATTAAAGGACGTTATGCTACTGATGTGAGTATAAGTATTTAATTGTCTGCAGTGTCACTGAAAAACCCAATCTGTACTGTTTGGTACGGTTTGTGGGCCGGCGGCATCAACAACAAAAAGATTGAAAAAGTATGCCAAAATCGGAGCTGACGGATGGTCCACCCCCAGAGTATATGAGAAGTGTACCTATAAGCTAAGCTATTTGACAATTTAAAGCATCAAATTCAAACATCGGAAAATCCGTTTAGGCTCTGCGTATATTGTCAATCAGTCAGTCAGTCAGGTTGAACTCTTTTATATATAGAGAGAGAAGAGAGATTAAAGCTGTCTTAATACCCACCACTCGGCGTTTGGGGGGAGGGGGGACGCTTTTCTTCCTTGGACATAAAATTGGGCCGGGGGCCGCCCCCCCGGGATCCCCCCGCCGCCACTTGACTCCTGTGCACCTTGTGCCGCTGCCAGGGTGGCCACTGCCGCTGTGGGTGGTATGGAACCACGGAATAGCTGGGCCATCAAACCCATGGTGGTGCTATCAATACTGCGTGATGTGGTTTCAGCTCCGGGAGTGGCGGGTTTTTGTCCTGCTCCGCCATTGCTTCGTTGTATGCCGCGTCTGGCCTGCTTGGCCTCGCCCCACTGCTGCTCCATGGTGCTGGCCAATTCACTGCCCGGGGCAATGCCATCGCTAAACATGACACTCTTACGTTTCCTGGCCGCCGCCTTTTGACCCTCCGAACTGGAAGAGTTGGAGGAACTGCCATCTGTCTTTTTTAATACACCCACAGGGACTATAACACTGGGCGGTGGTGCTCCCGTAGCGTTGGCCACTTGACAATAGGGCGGTATGGTGGAACAATACTCCATGGGATTGTTGGGATTGGGTGATCTCATGGGTGTGGGAGGCAGGGCAGCCGAGGGCACTGCCGTATCGGTGCTTACTCCACCCGCCTGTCGTTCGCTGAGAATCATAAAACATTGCACACAAACCCGAGATTCCGGTTCATTGGCAAACTCAAATGGAATTTCTGGGAGCAGCAAACGGAGCACAAAACTTTGCCACAGGCACGACAATGATGTCGTCGCTTAATCATGGTGAACTTCTGATGACACTGCATGCACTGACCGGCCATATTGTCGGGCACCCAAATGGGTGGTATTTTACCCAAATTGGCATGTGGATCACTGTAACCCACTGCCTCATAAATGGGACTTTCCTCCTCCTCCTCCTCGGGGGCACTGGCTCCGGTGTTAACATCAATGGGCGTTTCTTCGGCTTGCTCTGGCTCCTGATAGCCATTCAAATCCAAAGTTTGTGGTCTTTGTGGACGCACACTTGCCTCCAGTTTACGGCCCGACAGAGAATCCGTTTCCGAGCTGCTAAATGAGGAAGCCAATTCTCCTTCAGGTGGGGGTAAGGCTTCTTGGGTTCTCAATTCGGCGAATTCCACGGTGGAGGCTTGGGAAAAGTTATCCACATTCATTTGATCCTGAGCCGAGGTATCCTGCTCGGAAAGGATTCTCACCGATTCCTCTTCGGTGGCGGGGGGGCGGACATGTCTTCCTCCGGTTCGGGATCCTGATCATCTATATCAATCTCTTGCAGCATGCTGTCCAGTTCAGTGTCTGAAATTTCATCCATGGTGGAGCAGAAGGTCAAAGGTTGCTGCTGCTGCTGACTGCGTTTGGCTAAATCCTCGGCTTCTTTTTTTTACTAAAGGCAGCAGGGAGGCAACTTCCTGTTAGTTTAAAAGGAGTGAGCCCGTATTTGAAGGAAAGAGGCATTAAAGGACGTTATGCTACTGATGTGAGTATAAGTATTTAATTGTCTGCATTCATTCAGATATTATAATTTATACATATATCGTAGTTCCAAAATATGACGCAGAGTCCGGCAGTCTTCCTGGAAAACTTCCACATGTCGGAAAGGACGTTTAATTACATTTTTGGTTTGGTGGAGCCGCACTTGGTACCCAAGCGTAATACACGGCCAGACGCTATACCAATTAAAGCAAAATTGGCTATTGTCCTGGGTAAGTAAATTATGTGTACAAGCAAACGTATATTTGTAAAAAATTACTTCATTTATTAGGTATCTCGCATCCGGAGACTTACAACGTCATGCTGGGTCCACATACAGGATCAGCAAGCAACACTTTGGCGTTATAATTCGACAAGTGTGTGATGCCATTTATAGCGCGCTGCTTGGAGAGTTTCTTGTGTGGGAGGTGGGCACAATGTCCAAGTGGGCGCAGGAGTTTGAGGAAAAATGGAATTTCCCTAACTGCGTCGGTGCGGTTGACGGGAAGCATGTTGCTATAAAAGCACCCCCGAATAGTGGCAGCGCCTTTTATAACTATAAGGTATGTGGAATATAATTTTGAAAACACAAATATTACAATAACCTCTTTATTCACCTCCAGGGCTTTCATTCTATAGTTCTGATGGCGATATGCGACGCTTCATATCGCTTCACTTACATAGACGTTGGTGCCTATGGAAGTGAGGGCGATATGAATGCTTTTTCGCATTGTGAGCTGGGAAAGGATTTATTGAGCGGCGGTCTGCAGTTTCCGGATGACAGCATCCTGAATGGAGAATGGACTCCATACTTCCTCGTTGGTGACGATGCATTTCCTTTGCATAAAAGGATAATGAAGCCCTATGGTTCTCGAAACCTGGCTGTGGACGAACGGATTTTCAATTATCGACTGAGCCGAGCTCGTCGTTGTATTGAAAATGCATTCGGCATCTTGTGCGCCAAGTGGATAGCAATTCAGCGGACGTTGTTGTGCAATCCGACAAAGGCCAAAAAGATTGTTGTTGCTTGTTGTGCCCTCCACAACCTCCTACTGCGGTCGAGTCCTAAGGATTACAAATTTCCAAAGGACACCGAATTACCCAACAACACACCTTTCAGAAATCTTCGACCCCACCGTGGCCGCGTTCAAGACCAATTCAAGGACATACGGGACAATCTGAAGAATTATGTGAACGGTGAAGCCGGGTCCGTACCCTGGCAGGAAGAATCTGCAGGCGTTCGGCAATAATAATTTTTTTTTCAAATATTGTACTATTTTATTTTGAATAAAACCCCTCTTTTCCGTCTTTTAAATGTAAATTATTCTTTTCGTTTGGCATCGTAATAGGCATTCAGACTTTTCCACATTACAGCTGTCATTTCCTGCTCGACTTTAGATGCTTCCTCCAGAGGCATCTGATCGAGGCAAGAGCCCCAATAGGTCAATATGGGTCGCTCGCGTCGTTGCGCCAACTCCTGTTGCCGTTGACCCAAGAAGTTTTCCATCAGGCCGCACATTTTACCAGCGACCGATGGCTCTTCTGTCTTGCGTTTCTTCGCCTGTTTGTTCTGTTAAGGAAATGCAAATATTAATAGTAATTATTAAGTCATATGAACTTGATATATCCGTACATATGAGTATGAAGGCTCACACGGAGAAGAGCTGTCCTCTACGGGGGTGTCCGGGATATTCATTGAATCCTCCTCGACAATTGAATCCTCCGAGTCAAACAAAATTGGCGTTGACGCAGCAGCTGGCGGGAAGGTAAAAGCTGGCAACTTCGAAGCAGCAGGAGAGATCGGAGCACCAGACGAAAAAAACAGCCGAGCTAGTGGACGCTATTGGTTTGTACGGAGTACTTATGGAACTGTAAAACAATAAGCAATAGAAAATATACAAATAAAAATACATTTATATTCAAGGACACCTACGTTCTTTGAGTCGACAAATCTGGTAAGAAAGCCATGTCTGCGGTGAACTTCCACTCAGCAGACTCTTTTATATTTGGGTGGCTGCAGCAGAACTCCTCCCTTTACCCCCCCCCCTTGGGTTTCTCTTTCCCTTTTTTTTTGCCTCCCCCCCTTTCCCTCCCCCTTTTCTTTTCCCCCCCCCTCCGCCACACAAACCATGTTGTGTTGTTTATTGTATGGGGGAAAAAATTTTTTTTTACTTATTTTTTTTGTTTTTTTTTGTGTTTTTAGCTACCATAGGTTTTGGATAAATATTTTTTTTTTTTTTTTTTTTGTTAAAAAATTTACTTTTTTTTGTCTCCTTCTCCCTCCCTTTTCTTACCTTGTTGCTCCGCAAAGTTCTCTAAATTATTTTTATTTTGCCTTTTGGTCTTCTTTGAATCCATTTTTTTCCAATTGTGTTGCTTGATTCTAAAAGGTACCTCTTCGAATTATCAAACATGTGTCATAATTTGAAAACCCCCTACGAGAATGTATCAGCTGTTTTTGACAAACGATATAGCAGCCCCATGCACATTATACGAGCACATTATAGACGTCTGAGTACGGCCTCTTAGAAGGTTTTGAGAAAATTTTAAAACGCCCATTCGAAGAGCTATGTAATTAGATAGGCAGCTAGAATGTTATTCGTTTCTGAGTACCTAGCTTTAGGCGTGAATTTCAGACACAATTAAATGCAGTACAACAACAGGTCAGTAGACTTCACGTAGACGCACCGCAAGTTGAAGTGTATCAGAGAGTACAGGTCGATGTTAGGATTTCATGTGACATTCCGCTGGACGTAATAAAATCAGTGCCCGATTTTAGTGGTTCGCAAGATGAGAACGTGGCTTGGCGGCAGTCAGCCACATATGCGTACAAACTTTTCAAACCATATAATGGCAGCAGTTCACACTATCAGGCCGTCACGATTATTAGAAACAAGATTAAAGGGGCAGCAAGACCGCTTCTAGTGTCATATAACACGGTACTCAACTTTGATGCTATAATAGCCAGGTTGGATTGCACATACGCCGACAAGACATCGTTACGCATTCTACGACAGGGGCTGGAAATGGTCAGACAGGGCGATCTGAGCCTTAGAGGAGAGGAAGCTGACCCTTGTCACAAATAAAATAGTAATGACACATGAGTCTGACTCCGCTTCGTTACTTAACGGAGAAGTCAGAGGCGACGCGTTGCACGCCTTTATCGCAGGACTTAGGAGATCTTTGAGAGCAGTGGTTTTCCCAGCCCAGCCGAAAGACCTGCCCTCCGCCCTAGCCCTAGCCAGGGAGGCCGAAGCTAGTATCGAACGTAGCATGTTTGCAGCTACATATGCCAAGGCCATCGAGGAAAAAACTTAGCTAGCAGAATATGGCAAAAATCAGGGGCGGTCTAAACAATCAGAAAATAACAATAATAGGGAAGACCGAAGCCAAGAAAAAAAATCCCCATTTTACCAGAAAACAATGGAAGCAACAGAATAGTGAACAGGCGCCAGAAAATCATGGCAAGGAAGATAGTAATCAGCCTACACAGGCTATGGATGTTGATACATCTTCAAAATTCAGGCAACCTACTAATTATGCGCAAAACCAGAGCGGTGGCAAACAAGCTCAAAAGAGACAGAACCAATCTGAGCGCATGACAGGTCAAAGACGCCAACGAATAAATAATGCTGCTCAGAACAACACTGACAACGAAGAGCAGAATTATAAGGTCGCAGCAACAGCAGCAGTAGCCGATGTAGATGATGACAATGATTCTGGAGACGATGATGACTTGCTTAACTTTTTAGAAAACGTTCCCGCCTGCCGTGCATTGAACGCCGGTTGGCTGGGAAAACATTAAAAATCTTAATACATACAGGGGCGGCAAAGAATTACGTAAAGCCCGTAAAGGAGCTAAAAGGCGTAATTCCTGTCGAGAAGCCCTTCACTGTGAGTTCCATACATGGCTCCAGTAAGATGCAAAACAAATGTTCGATGAAAATTTTTGGGAAAAATTCCTCTTTCTTTTTGCTGGATACACTAGGTACGTTTGATGCTATCATAGGCTTCGACTTGCTAACGCGAGCAGGACTGACATTAGACCTACACAGCGGCGTCATTAACTACGGCAATATCTCGGAACAGTTACAATTTCACGAGTGTGATAGCGTAAACTTCACACACGTTGATGACATAGTGGTACCATTCTCCGTAAAGGCAGAATTCAAAAAGATTATACTGAACAGAATTAAGGCATTTTCGACCTCTAAAGAGGCGTTACCCTTCAACACTTCAGTAGTAGCCACAATACGTAGAACTGATAACGAACCGATTTATTCCAAGCTATACCCACACCCTATGGGGGTAGCAGATTTCGTTAACAAAGAAATCAAACAGCTTTTGAAAGATGGAATTATTAGGCCATCAAGGTCCCCATACAACAGCCCGACATGGGTGGTTGACAAAAAAGGAATCGACTCAGAAGGTAACAAAAACAAACGGCTGGTACACGACTTCAGGAAGCTGAATGAGCGAACTATCGCCGATCGGTACCCAATGCCAAGCATTCCCATGATTCTGGCAAACTTGGGAAAAGCTAAATTTTTCACTACCCTAGACTTAAAATCAGGGTACCATCAAATCTTTCTGGCTGAACAAGATAGAGAGAAAACGTTATTCTCAGTAAACGGGGGAAAATATGAATTTTGTCGGTTACCATTTGGGCTAAAAAATGCGGGAAGCATTTTTCAAAGAGCCATAGATGACGTATTGAGAGACCACATTGGCAAAATATGTTATGTCTATGTAGACGACGTAATTGTTTTTTCTGAAAATGAGACCGATCATGTAAAACACATTGACATGGTATTACAGGGCCTATGCGAAGCAAACATGAGAGTCTCACAGGAGAAAAGAAAATTCTTTAAAGAAAGCGTCGAGTACTTAGGTTTTGTTGTCACCAAGGATGGGGCGAGAACAGACCCAGAAAAGGTCGCGGCCATACAAAACTATATTGAACCAAAAAATTTATTCAGTCTCAGATCCTTCCTCGGCCTCGCAAGCTACTACAGAGGATTTGTAAAAGACTTTGCGTCAATAGCAAGACCATTGACCGACATATTTAAAGGTGAAAATGGCACCGTCAGTAAGCATATGTCTAAAAAAGTTCAGATAGAATTTAACGAGACACAGCGCAACGCGTTCGAACGCTTGAGAAACATTTTGGCATCAGAAGATGTCATCTTGCTATACCCTGATTTTAAACAACCCTTTGATTTGACTACTGATGTTTCCGCAAGTGGTATAGGAGCTGTATTGTCCCAGGGGGGCAAGCCGATCACAATGATCTCCCGAACACTTAAACAATGTGAGGCACACTATGCCACAAACGAAAGGGAACTGCTAGCCATTGTTTGGGCTTTAGGTAAGCTCCACAACTATTTGTATGGCACCAAAGAGATCAATATCTTTACTGACCATCAGCCTCTTAACTTCGCAGTTTCGGAAAGAAACACGAAAGCTAAAATCAAAAGGTGGAAGGCATTCATTGACGAACACAATGCAAAAGTGTTCTATAAACCAGGCAAAGAAAATCATGTCGCTGACGCCTTGTCACGACAAAACATAAATGTCCTACAAGACAAGCCTCATTCTGATGCTGCCACAGTTCATAGTGAAGTATCATTGACCTACACGGTTGAAACAACAGAGAAGTCTCTAAATTGTTTCAGGAATCAAATAGTCCTAGAAGAGGCAGAGTATCCGCTCAAGCAATATTTCATAATTTTCAGTAATAAGGCACGTCACATTATAAACTTCACAGGAAAAAACACCCTTGTCGAAACCTTAAAACTGGTTATCAACCCAAGCGTGGTAAACGCAATACATTGTGACTTGCCAACGTTGGCCAGCATTCAACACGCATTGGTGTTAAACTTCCCGGCGACCAAGTTTTGGCACTGCAAAAACTTTGTGTCAGATGTCTTTGATAAAAATGAACAGGTGGAAATAATCACCGCAGAACACAACCGCGCACACAGAGCGGCTTAGGAAAATATCAAACAAGTTCTTCGCGACTATTATTTTCCAAAGATGGCCAAATTAGCAACCGAAGTTGTGATAAATTGCAAAGTTTGCACTAAAGCAAAGTACGACAGACACCCCAAGAAACAAGAACTGGGAGTAACTCCGGTCCCATCATATGTAGGCGAAAGGCTGCATATTGACATTTTTTCGACCGATAAAAAACAATTTCTAACTTGCATCGACAAGTTCTCCAAATTTGCAGTCGTACAACCATTGGCATCTAGAGCAATAGTGGACGTGAGAATCCCTATCATCCAACTTATAAATTTATTCCCAAACACAAAGACAATATACTGTGATAACGAAGCAGCTTTCAACTCTGAAACTATCAAGTCGTTACTCAAGAACCAACCACTCTAACGGAAATTGCGAGGTGTATTAAAATGGACAAAAAAGTCGACGATACAGGAGAGTTAATCATGCGGGCGACCGTTGAATACAATAAAACATTGCATTCGGTCATAAACCAAAGACCCATTGATGTAATTCACGCAGCCTCTGATGAGGTTAAGCAAGCGATACAAGTAAAGATCGCGAAAGCACAACAAACCAATCTTGACAGATGTAACCCAACGAGACAGAATAGAGTATTTGAGGTAGGAGAGAAAGTATATTTAAAAAACAATAGAAGGCTAGGTAACAAGCTAACCCCATTGTGCACGGAAGAAAAAGTACAAGCAGACATGGGAACGTCTGTTCTCATAAAGGGGAGGGTGGTCCATAAGGACAACCTTAAGTAAGACTGGCCTTAGCACACCTTCCACGAAATCATTTGATAGTTCTACATTTTATCTTTACAGGCTTATGCTAATGCTTCTGTCTCTTCTTGCAGTGGTTAACACTCGGATTACCGATTATTCGCATTCCAACTTTATCCCTGTAATTGAGGGAAAAGTATTGGTATGGGAACAGAGGGATTTCATCAGGCATTTAAGTAACATTTAAGCAGCTCCTTGAGGTTGACACCAACCATATCAAGAGCCTTCTGTCCGTGTTAAAGGTCCATCATAGAATGGCCAGAAGTTTAAACTTCCTAGGCACAGCACTTAGGGTAGTTGCTGGGACACCATTTGCCTCAGATTTCGAAAAGGTTAGATGGTCCGAAGCCCAATTCATTGAGTCAAATAATAGGCAAGTAGTGATTAACTCGGAGACCCAAAGGCAGATAAATCAGCTAACCGAAACAGTAAATGAAATAATTAAAGCAAAGCAAAATGAATTAGTTGACACGGCCCACTTGTATGAAGCATTGTTAGCTAGAAATAGAATGATAATAACCGAAATTGAAAATCTAATGCTCACGATCACTCTTGCTAAGTCAAGCATAATAAATCCTACTATTTTTGACCATAACGATTTGAAGGCCATACTAGCCGAGCATCCCACAGAAGTCCCGATAGTTAGCTTGATAGAAGCTTCCAACATCAAAATCTTTCAATCCATGCGGGAAGCATTGCCAACTGCCATACCCAGCCCAGCCATCTAAAGGCGCTCACACAGGTGGACGAGGGCGTGATAATAATCAACGAGAATCCAGCTCGAGTCAGCACAGATGATGGCCCAGTAATTCAGACCAACGGCACGCACCTTATCACCTTTGAGCGTTTTGCCGTCGTAAATGGCACAAAGTACCTAAACCAACGAGAGGCCCTGAACAAAATTCCAGGTATAGCCTCGTCACCGTTACTGAACATCGTCAACCATGATTCCGTTTTGAGCATGCCGCTTCTCCATCGGATGAATGATCACAATTTGCATGTCATTCAAGAACTCAAGGATGAAGTAGAGGCAGCGGGATCTCCTAAGGCGTGGTTCGCAGGTGCAGTCGGATTTGTCCTCATCCTCAACGGTTCCAGCTTCCTCTACCTGCACTTGAGGAAGAGGCGAGCTTCAAAAGTAATACAGGAGGTCATCAATAAGTTCAGTGTGACCGAGGACGGTCACAGTTCTGAGGGGGGAGTAGTTAAAAAGTAACCCTCGCGACGCAAACTACTCTGGCAGACCCCGCACTGATATTGCTGACACATCAAATACCAGCGTTCAGTGCCCTGGCCAGCGTGGTAACCTGATCCCTTGCTTGGCCGCAAGAGCAGTGTTATCACTTATGCTAAGTTAGCAGTTATCCATGTAGCTTAAGTATTTGTAGTTTTCCCTTTTGTAGCTTTTGCCTTCAGCTTTAGCTGGCATTTAATTTAGCTTTAGTTTTGTTTCGATTCTAATAAAGAGCACTTGGCTCAGGCACATTACTCCGGCCAAGCCGTCATACTTATTATTTGCATTATTGAGCCAGAAGGCCAATGATATAGGAGGCAATCTTCAGCTCCAGTACCAACCATTTGGACGGACCATAGAAGGAAGAATTAGAGACCAATACTGCTTCTCAAGAACATCTGTAACGGAGTCATCGAGGAGGCAGGAACTGGTTAATTTGTATGTTGAACTTAGGTTAGAAGACTCAACAACGTTACAAGTTTTGACGAGAGGGTCCAATAGGCTATTGGATTTAGTTTGGAATATATTGAAGAAGTCGTGATGGAATGGTTCCCCCCATGGGCCACCAAAAATGTTGTGAAATCCGCTGATTATTTGCGAACGTCAAAGATGAGCTTTAGAGCTCGGGAGACTTTCAATTCAATTTGTATACGCACAACGACACAGGACTCTAACTTCAATGATTTATTCATAAACTTAGTATAACTTGTAACAATGTGAGCCGTTGTCTTTGATTAATATTAGATAATTAGAAAAACGATTATAAACGCGATCAGAATGCAATGTGACTTCAGTTCTGTGTGGGAGCAAGGCTAGCTTCTGATAGTATCAGTCCCTGTGTGTGTGTGTATCTTCAAAGACAACGATTTCTAAGAAAAAAAGGAGTTACAACAGAATTGTGTATCTGTGTGTGTCATCGCTGTTTGCAGAATATATAAACAAAAATAAAAAGGCGATTATTGAGAAAAATAGAAAATTTGAAGTTTCCGCAGAAAAGTGTTAGTGTGTGTGTGTGGAAACACAAGTTAATAATAATATATTCTTGGAAAGGGAAAAGAAAATGGAAATAGGAATATAAAACCGTTTGACGGAGAGAAGTATTCAATATGGAAATTTCGAGTTAGAGCACTTTTGGCAGAAAATGAGTTATTAGAAGTGATTGACAAAGAGCCAGAAACAGTGACAGATGAGTGGAAAAAGGCAGACAGAAATGCAAAAAGCATTATAATAGAGTACTTGAGCGACTCGTTCCTTTCCTTTGCAAATAATGAGTGTAATGCCAAGAAAATTTTTCAAAATTTTGATGCAATTTATGAGCGTAAGAGCTTAGCATCGCAGCTTTCGGTACGAAAGCAATAATTAGCTCTAAAATTAAAGGTGATACTCCACTAGTGACTCATTTTAAGTTATTTGATAGATGAAATGGACAAAGTATCTCATGTACTTTTAACTCTTCCCTCAAGTTATGATGGAGTTACAACGGCAATTAAGACTTTGTCGGAAGGTAACTTAACATTGGCATTTGTAAAAACGCGTCTTCTTGAACATGAAATAAAATTGAAAAATGTCAGTAAAGATACAAGTGTTAAGGTTTTGCAGGCTGTTCGCTATTAAGAGGATATGCTATTCAGTAAGGATATTCCTCATAATCTATTATCCGTAAAGAAAATGCAGGACGCTGGAATGACCATAGAATTTAATTCTGAAGGTGTGAAAGTCACTAAGAATGGTCAAATGGTAATCAATGGGGAGTATAATGTACCAATTGTAAAATTTAAAATGAACTATAAAGCATTCCATACACCAAAATTATCACATAATGCAGAGTATCGCTTTTGGCATGAGAGGTTGGGACATATTAGTATTGGCAAATTTTAAGAAATTAAACGCAACCATTTGTTTAAAGATGTTAATTTGTTAGGGAATGTGCAGTTAAACAATGAGATGCGAGAGTTTTTCGTAGAAAAAGGCATCAGCAGTGATCTAGCGGTTTCTCACACTCCACAGTTAAACGGTGTATCTGAACGAATGATCAGAACTATAACTGAAAAGGCTCGTTCCATGATCAATGGAGCAAAACTAAATAAAAGTTTTTGGGGTGAAGCTGTTTTAACAGCAACTTATTTAATAAACCGATGCCCAACTAGAGCGTTGCAGAATATGAAGAAAACAACATTTGAAATGTGGCATAATAAAAAGCCAGTTTTGAAATATCTTAATTTTATATTTATTATTTGGTTCGACGGTATATGCACTTAATAAAGTAAGAAAACGAAAATTCAATGAAAAATCGACTAAAAGTATACTCGTTGGGTATGAACCAAATGGTTTCAAACTGTGGAATGTGGAATCGAGGAAGTTTATGACAGCTAGAGATGTTGTGGTGGATGAAACCAATATGCTAAATTCTAGGTCTGTGGAAGACTGTGTTAAAGAGTCAGGTGACTCTGGGTTCCAACAAGTTGGTGTGGAACAGATTGAAGACTCTATGTTTCAACATGATAATGCGAAACATGATGGAGATTCTTGTTCTCGAAATGAAGAACAAGAAGTTAATTTTCCTTGTATGAATAAGAAAGGTGAAGAGTCTAGTTCTTCATATGTAAGTAAGAAAATAATTAGTCTGATTTCCGTAATTTGAATACGTGTGAAAAATCTACGGGTGAAGAAATTTATATGACAGTTTCTCAGGAACTTTGGCAGTGCCTTAAAATAGTGCTGAGGTATCTAAAGGGCACTATTGATTTAAAATTAACTTTTGGGAGAAATGTTAATTGTGAGAATATTATTAATGGTTATGTTGATTCTGATTGGGCTGAAAGTGAGTCAGACAGAAGAAATACAAGTACAAGTACAAGTCATCTACTGAAGCAGAATACATGGCACTGTTTGAGGGTGTAAGAGAAGCTTTGTGGTTGTAGTCATTAATGAAAGGAATAAAGCTTGAGTTGAATAAACCCATCAAAATTTTTGAGGACATTCAAGGGTTTATTAGTATAGCCAATAATCCCACTTGCCACAAGAGAACTAAGCACTTTACTAGAGAACAAATTGAAAAGAATCTAATTTCCCTTGAGTATATTTCTACAGACATGCAGTTGGCTGATATCCTGACAAAACTGCTCCCTACCGCAAGATTCCTGCGTTTGAGAAATCACCTGGGACTATCTGAATAAATATATTAATAAATTTAATATTTTTTTTTCTTTTCTATGTTTTTATACTCTGTACCGAAGGTACACAGAGTATATTGGGTTTGTGCAAATGTATGTAACAGCCAGAAGGAGGCATCTACGACCCCATAAAGTATATATATTCTTGATCAGCATCAACAGCCGAGTCGATATAGCCATGTCCGTCTGTCTGTCCGTCTGTCCGTATGAACGAAGAGATCTCAGAGATGGTAAGAGATAGAGGTTTGCGGTGTATGGAACATATATTTCTTATACTTGCAGGCAGATCAAGTTTAGTTTTAATTTTTGCCACGCCCCCTGCCTCCCCCGCAAATTAAAAAAAAAACAAATAACTCCCACAATTTTCAAGATAGATAGTTCGAACATTCTAGACAAATATTCTACTACTTATTTTGAATCGACCCGCCATACATCGTTTTTCGATCAGATGAACGATATTAGAGCTATACGTAAAAGAAAATAAAAACCAACAACAACAACACACCTTAGCGATTGGTAGAACTTACGAGAAAGAGAGAACGAGAAGGCAATAGCTAACTGGTAATTTCCCAATTGGACCTTGCTATGAGAGGAGCGATGTAATTGAGATGGGCTGCGGTCGGAAATCACGCGTGATTCCCGCTTGACTAATATAGATACGTTTATGTTAAAAGGAAATTATATACAAATTTTATAATTCTACTCATCATTACTTATCAAGCCCCCATACATCGTTTTTCAACCAGATGAACGATAGTCGAAAGAGTTGCCACCCCCAGATTTTGAAAAAACCTCACACTTTAAAGTTATCAGTTACGTACAAACAGGTACAGAGTATATTACAGTCGGGCTTGACCGACTTTCTTACTTGTTCTATTATCTAAATATGAATTCTACGATATAATTTAAAGACTTTAACTAATTGAAGTACATTTTAAATGTTAATTTTAATTTTGAAGTACATTTAAAGAATGTAATATGATTACTAACTTTGATTGGTCTGATGAGGTTTTCTGGGTTTTCCCCAATCCTATGCAGCGAATGTTGGACCATGAAAATTGTTTTTCCATGAATGCGCAAACAAAGTATTGTAATTTTTATTTTGATAAATTAATGTATCTTTTCAGGAGGTGTGTTGAACATGCCCATATAAATGGTCTCACTATTATTTCCTCTGTTCATATGGGCAAGGGGCAAAAGCCACATTAATAGAAAGAGATGACCAGCATGTGCAGAGATCTTACTGTACAGTTTCAGTTCCACTACGTTTAATTACTTGCTGCATTGTGCCAGCTTCGTTTATGTGTTAGTTGATTTTAGACGACGAGTTTGCGCGCATCGAAAATAAACTAAAGCTATTAATTTAATACAAAAATGTGCATTGTTTAATTTTTGGGTGATCTGGTTATAAACAATAAATACAAACCAACAAATGGGTTTCGGATAACTGATCTTTTCCTGTAGTAAGCACACCCAGTGGGTTTTTTAAGAAAAAGTCAGGATTCCCAAGGTTAAGCTTCTTATTTGTAAGCCTGGCGATTGCACTAAATAAATTGATGCCAAAAACGTGGTCAGCGGATCTCGATGATCAACAGATACGTCTGATCTATTCAACGTTTGCCAGGGGAAAGAAATACTAAGAGAACGGAAGCCGCCAATACAAAATTAAATGACTGACACGCAGGGTTGCTTTGAGTTTATTGATATTTTAATTCGCGCCTTTCGAACTGGTTCATAACTTGAACTCTGACTCGAATTTCCACTAACTAAAAATACCGATAGGAGCGAATAATAAACAATTTGAACAAAACATTTTAATTTTTTTTCTCTGTATACAAAGTCGACCATTACAGGTTAAGGTTTGTCATAGAATGATTTTATTAGGGCACCAAGGCCACTATTTATATGCTTTAACTAGCATATAACCCGGCGCGCTTCGCTTCGCCACCATCAGTATAGCCGCCAAAATGATGAAAAAAAAACGTTTGGCAATGATGCCAAACCCGGCCCCCATTTTCCGACCTACAGAAATGAGAAAAAAGTGGTCCACCTATTTGGTCCATTGAGCGTACAAAACCTGCAACCACTCCCGCAACCCATTATCCGACCATGAGCTAAAAACTTTATCCTATTTAATTGGCCCATAGAGCTTTCAACCCAAGTTTAATACATATCGGCTAAATACCCACCCCCGCACCCATATTCCGACCTTTGCAGTGAACTTCCCAACATAAAAATACACGTATTTCCATTTATTCTCACCCTAGAGCATACAAAACGGATTTTATTTAGATCGGCTCACAAATAGCCATTGTCACTGAACCGAAATACGCCCACCATTATTCTTGCCTGTGGGCGGAAATTCCACCACCGAGAAATCAAATGTCTAATTATTTTCTTTAATGTGAAAATACGTTTTACCATATGGAATTTTCAGGGAATTTCCCGACTTTTCGGGCGGATTTTCCAACATTGGAAAATCTCATGTGAAGTTATTTTGTATACTATCCCTACAAACCGAGTTTGAAGTCAATCGGATGTTTTCCATATAGAATTTTCCGGCCATTTTCCTTGTGGGTGGATATTCCACAATCGAAAAATCACATGTCTAATTATTTTGCATACTATGCTTACAAACCGAGTTTGAAGCAAATCGGATGAAAAATAGTTTTTTCATTATGAAATTTTCCGGCCATTTTCCTTGTGGGTGGAGTTTCCACCAACAAAAAATCACATGGCTAATTATTTAGCATACTATCCTTACAAACCGAGTCTTAAGTCAATCAGATGAAAAATAGTTTTTTCCATATGGAATTTTCCGGGAATTTCCCGACTTTTCGGGTGAATTTTCCAACATCGGAAAATCTCAAGTCTAATTATTCTGCTTACCATCCTCTCAAACCGAGTTTGAAGTCAATCGGATGAAAAATAGTTTTTTCCATGAAGATTTTTCCGGCCATTTTCCATGTGGGCGGATTTCCCGAAATCTGGGAAACATGTGTCCAATTATTTCGCTTACTTTACTTATAAACCAAATTTCAAGTCAATTGGATGAAAAACAAAATTTTCCCCATAGTAGCATTTCCGGGAGTTTTCCACCCCTTAGGGGTGGAATTTTTCAAAACCCCGTCTTAGTGCCCACTTTCAACTCACAAGGAAACTTCTGTGAAAATTGATTGCCAATCAGTCAGTGAGGACAAACTCTTTTATAAGTAGAGAGATTACATGGGTTCTTATGGCTAGGTATGTTTACATGCGTTAGAGTAGATATTAATGCCAAAAAACCAAAAATTACAACATTGCCACAGAAAAAAAATGAACAGCTACTTCCATGCGCAAAAATCTTACAAAATCAAATCAAAGCAAAGACGCGCAAAGAATCGCTTGAGCGAAAATAATACTTTTTTTGATTTTGCTTTCTTTTGCTTTTTAAATTGAATTTCTTTACAATCAGAATATGTCCAAGTTAGCTGAGGCTGCGCAGCTGTTTTAAAGTTATTTTATTTGCTGTGTTGTGCGAATGACCATGTAAGTGTACAAGTTGTATCTCTGTTTGCTACTAACAGCTGCTTATCAACCGCGTTTGAGCGAATAAAAGAAAAAAAAATAGAAGGCTAACATCGGCTACGCCGCACAGTGTCTCGTTTCGCCGATTTAGCGTTGCAAAAATCATAACTTTTGAACGGAAAGAGATATTTGAAAAATTTCAAAGGGACGATTAAAGAGAATTGATGTAGCTTTAAAATGAACTAAAGCATGTCTTTTTAGGTCAACAGGGTAACTCAGGATCGGCTGCTAAAGTTCATATTTGAATACACTGAAAAGATTTCATGAAATAGGCAAAACATTTTAATTTTTTTTAACGATTTATTGAAAATTATGTTTTAAAACTAACTACAATTAACTAAATTTAATAAAAATATAATTTGAAATTACTTAAAAAAATTTATTTTCATAAAAAAATAGTTCTAACATTGGAATTGTTAATTTTCTTTAAACATGTTGTCAATATAGGTATTCATATCATTAGTACTTAATAGATATAATATTTCTGGTGAATATTCTTCAGTTAATTCGTCGAGTGTTCGGATGTGTCTGAGAGATGAGATACGGGGATCAGAGGAGGCCGACAACATGTTGAAAAGGTCCGTGTTTTCTTGAGTCGATATATTTTGCTCGTGTTCGCATATACCTTTTGTAGACCTAGTTTTTAGATTCTTGGGCTTTTCTGACAACTCTTATATCGATAATAGTTGTCGTTGTATTACACAGGGCAACAGCCATTTCGGTCTGGCCTTCTGAATGCAAAATTCTGTTCCTGTTCTGTGCCCTGATTGCAAAACTGGCCTCGGTTTTTTTCCATCAGCTCTTGTTTGCGAGAAATCGCGGAAAACCCATTTTGCTGTTTTTTTACCTTATGGAAAATTATGGGGATCACTCCAAGCACAAATTTGAAGGTTTATCAGTTTTAAGCGGTACTACATACATCAATGCAGCCATAAAAAATCAAGCGAGCCGCATCAGCAAACCCGAAAGTGACTAAATTGGAACTTGAAGATAATTTTTTCTCAATTTATAGCAAATTTTTCAAAATTAACCGTCATCTACAACCTAGTGCATAAATTGTAAAATTAAAAGAACTATTTTAGCATATAGCCTAACATATCCGCTATTTTTAAGAATTTTGTTGCACTTTTATCAGCTTGTTGGACTAAGCTACAGCCGTTTTTTCACGAAAAAGTTAATTAAATTTTATGGCAGGACTACTTGATTAATTCACAAAATGTGTATAGGAAATATGAAAAGGCTACTCGATTTAGCATAGTTCTTACATTAATAGTCAAACAAATGTACAATAACATTCCGGCAGTACTAGATTAAAAAAAATTGTCCCCAAAGTTGAAATTTTTTTGGTTTAATTTGATTCAATAATCGTTTTAATATGCAAAATCCTGTCCTCATTGTTTTGCTTCTGCATTTTGAAACAGCTGTTCTTTGTTCACAATTTACAAGTGGCCGGCAACAAAGAATTAAAATTGTAAATTTTTGATAAATTTAAACTTATTTCGCTATTAGAAACCGAACATTTAATGTTGTGAATATTTTTAGGCGCTTCCAGTGTCAAATGGTTCGAGAAAACTCCTCTAATACAAGAAGATAGTGCTGTCGTCATCGTAGATGAAAACCTAACTAGGAACCTGTTAATCAACGCAATCACCGCCAAAGAGTTGTAGTATGTAAGTAGTCAGTAAGTAGTTATTAATCGATAATAAATAAAATGATTTAAAACTGTATACCACAGAAGCCTCCTAAACTATCTAAGAAAATATGCTGATAAGAAGGGAGGAATAATTTTGAGTCTTGTGGAGAAACCCAAGAATCTAAAGCGAGATTGAAATCACCGACAAACGACTGGAAAATCTAAGTCGCTTAAGGCTTTAGGAATAAGACTTATAGCAGAAGCAACGGTGACAGTTTCGTTTTTTATGCAGAGAGTGACTTCGCCTTCACAAGTAAAGCCTAAGGTTTTTATAACAAATGGAGACATGCTTGCAAGAGATCCATTTTCAGTTCTGGATGTCACGAGAAATTTGCCATTAGCGGGGCCTGTCCATATGTCTGGGGGGTCCAAATACTTACAAGTTTGCTGTTTGGTTGCTGTTAATGCAATGTTTTATGTACGCAAGCTGATAAGAATGTCCAAAGTTTTGAATGTTCGACTTGAGCTTTGATTGTTTTGAGAGATTTGCTTAAGAGATGCTGCCTAATTTGATTATGACCAGTACATTAACGTACGTAACTACGACCTAAAATTGTATAATTCATAGATTACACTACTTTCTTACGAAGAACTTAGATTAATCTAATGCTGCGGCATCCGGTGTAGGCGATGAAATTAAAGGCTGAGGATTTGCTTGTGCAAGTTTCGTTGGCTTGAATGAAAGTAATTGAATTGCCTCCGTCAGTCCATCCTGACTCGTAGCTGATAAAGGCCAGTTTCCCTCTGAAAGAATTAATTTATTATTACGAAACATTGGTTATCACTCACTAGCTTACCTATATTATGAGAATTATAGCGATCAGAGCTACTGATTTTGTAGCAAGATATCTTTGCGCTATTCATTGGCATAATTCGAGTTTGGTTCCATGTTACCGTATTTTGATCCGTTTTTGATGCTTCCCATGGCATTGACCACCTTCTCATCTGACTCTCAGGATCTATGGGAATTCCATCTATCACTTCACCAGCAGCTGCTTCTGACCAACGACGTTGACCATTTAACGGAAATAGTGGGAAACTTAAAGGCGATTTGACATTTCGGTAAAACGGCATCTTCATAGAAAGCAAATGACCCGGGTTTGGCAATGGTCCCCTTGTGTGTTCAAATATAGCTTGCATTGGAATTGAATCACGAAATGTTTGTTGGGGTGAAGGTCCACGTTGTTGCTCAAGTCCAACTTTAAACGAAATAAATATGTATTAATTTTATTATGATTATTTGCGAATTTATCGGTTGACCAATTATGAACAAAATCTAAAACAACTGTTTATGGAATACAATTAAAAATCCTCACATTTCTTAAAGTTTACAGGCAAGTCTCGATTTCAATTTCCACAAGATTTATCGAATTCGAATGTGGTACATGTGTTGTTGTATTAAATTGATTTAGGCTGCATTGACACTTTTAATTTTTGGGAAAAATTTGTTTCACAGTTTTTGGTTAATTGACTGAACTTGCTGGTGTGTGTTATCTCATACCCTGTTTAAGCACACAAAATTTGTCGTGATAAATGCCCTTCAAAATGTGTAAGATTTCTTTCCTTTCATTATCAATTTTAACGAGATAATTGATGCTCTGTTTCGAAGCGTTATACATAATCCACAATGTATATTCAATCAGATTGTCGGACTAGTTATGTGTAAACAAAATAAATAAGTGTTTAGGCAAATATAAAAAAAAAATAGTTTCATTAATTACACTGTGCAAGTCAAAAACAAAGTCATGACCGAACTCGACGGTTTCCCCTTATTTAGGGCCCTAGGAATCGAATTGCATCATTACTTTTTTGGTTTCATACGAAAAAATTTTTTTTCGATTTTTGTCAAGTTCGCCATTTTAGGGAAATTAAGTTAAGTTTGCATTGTTCGACTCATGAGACATGATAATCAAGTAAGCCTTAATGTTGTATTGTTTTGAGTGTCAAATGAAAAGCTATTCACAATGAAAACAATACAACATAGGGACTACTAAATGGTCATGTCACATGCATCGAACAGTGAGAACCCAGCCTTACAATTTTTATAAATACCTTAACTTCTTCGGTTTCTATTTTTTTGGTAAACCTTCTTTGGCAAAGTTTCTTTAAATCAGCTTTAGTCAAAAAGAGCGAGGCAAAAAGGTAATAGAATATTGGTGTGCTTTTGGAGAGTGAGATTGTCTTGGTGTGCTAATGGACTACGATAAATGAAGGGAAACTTTCAGAGCGAAGCTCTTTAACGGACGTTCGGCTGGGGGACTAAAACGAGAAAAATATTGACTTTGATTTCTTTGCGACAGCTTCTTTGCGTGAGATTTTCTTTGTTTCGGTGTTTTGTTTTTATTTGTGCTGATATTCGTTTGCATCGAATAAGCACAAGCAAACGCAACTATGCATACACATACACATACAGGGATCTCTCATGCAAGCAAGGTGGGTGGTGCTATGCTGTTCGTTTAGCTAAGGCTCTCTGAGCACTAACAAATTCTCTTAAGCTCTTTTTGCTTTTATATATCAGGGATGTGGGATCTTGGATCAGGGATGAGGGATCTTGGATCTGGAATCAGGGATCTTGGAGCAGGGATCCGGGATTTAGAATCTGGGAGCAGGGATCTGGGATTGGGGCTCTGGAATCTGTGATCAAGGATGTGGGATCAGGGATCTGCCATCATGGATCTGGGGTCAGGAATAAGTGATATGGAATCAGGTATCTGGGACTGGTACAGGTACTGTAGCGAGTACATGTATGTAGTAAAAATGTACAATTTGGTTTGGCATAATTATTTTGACAAGATTTGAAAATTGATTTATTCTCGAAACAGGAGCTAAATTGCTAAATGAGTTTTTGATTCTAGACACATTTTTCATCGAAACCTGATTAATCGGCCACAAATATAGAGTAAATTTCTATTTAAAAAATACACTAGTGCTCTTGTGAAATTAAACGAAAGCGTAAGTTGAAGTCGGCCCTGCTCGACTTCGATATACCCGTTACTCAGGGTAAAGTTTATTTAAGAATATTTTATTAGATCACACCATGCCCAAATTGTGGGAGAGATGAGTTTTTTTCCAAATTGCGGGGGAGGCAACTTAACTATAGCTCATCTGATCGGGAAATGATGTATGGCGGATCGATAAGTAATGAGATTAAAATATATGTCTAGAAGGTTCGAACAATCTATTTTCAAAATTGTGGGAGATATGAGGTACTTTTCTATCGTTCATCTGATCGAAAAATTATGTATGGCGGATCGATAGGTAATGATGACTAAAATATATGTCTAGAAGGTCCGAACAATCTTTTTTCAAAATTGTGGGAGATATGAGGTTTTTTCAAATTGCGTGGGCGGGAGGGGGCGTGGCTAAAATTTGAAACAAACTTGATCTGCGTGCAGACAATACAAGTCTACACTGAAAAAATGGTAGCTCTAGCTTTTATAGTCTTTGAGATCTAGGTGTTCATACAGGCGGACGGACAGACAGACAGACGGACATGTCTATATCGACTCGGCTATTGATGTTGATCAAGAATATATATACTTTATGGGGTCGGAGATGCTCCTTCTGCCTGTTACATACATTTGCACGAACTTAGTAAACCCTTTTTACTCTACGAGTAACGGGTATAAAAATGGGCGGGATAGCCCCAAAATTCAGAATGATATATTTATTTATGTGTGTTTTTCTAAAGTTAAGTGTTTTTCTTAAGAAACAGGTCGATATATCAGAATTTTTAAACTTTTTCATTAATTTGCATATAAATCAGCCATTTTGTGCAGATCCATTTGGTATGCCATAAAAATCTCAAAATTGTCAGATTTTTTGTTTCAAAGATATTATGAAAAATTTCTTGTCAAAATAATTGTGCCGACCAGTGTATGTTGTTGAAAACAAGAAGGGATAAATGAAACGTTTGTGATTTTTTTGAAACTGATTTGCTTTGCGCAGTGTGGCCATGAAACCAGCAGAAAAATATAATTTTTCTGTAGGCCTTAAGGTCACTACGACATTTGTATGAATAAGCTACGAACAGATGGTAAAGCCTGTATGACACGATATTAATCTTTTCATTAATTAAATGCGAGTGAACGGTACAGCTTTATACGTTTTTGGTTCTGGATTTCTATCGCAAGTACGAACGGTCACACTTGCCGGCATTTTAACAAATTTAAATTTATGATTAGCACCAGCAATAGCTATACAAATTTAATAGTTGTCATCTTTTAAATTAAAATAGTAAGAACCGATTTTTGGCACCGCTCTTATCATGCAATGTTTGCTTGTTCAAATTTTCAATATAAATAGTTTTTTTTAAACAAAATATATATTTTAACACAATATGTTGTACAATAAACTTTGGAAATTCATAAAATTTTTGGCATTCTTTTTCCATTCCATGTTCGAAGATGGAAATGCCAGGTACTTCTTGACATTCAACACATTGTCTCATTTAAAATTTTGGAAATGGTTGACTAGTGAATTCGAATGGACGATTGCAACGAGTTCTAACTTTCCCTTCAATATAGATTTCGAATTATGACAATATTTGTATAAAAGAATGTTGTCATTTACTGTAGCCAAATAAAGCAGTCTGATTAGTGGCCCATCTGTAGGACCAATGCAACTACGCATCACTGTGTTCTGCTTCTGAATATGCGACTTTATCATATTTTAAGTCAATTAAAATAAATGTGCGGTCATACGAGAAATAGTTTTCTTAATTTTCGTGTCCTCGCCCATGACCCCGGCAACAATTTATGAGTGAAACCTGCAGTTAGTTTTCTTATTGTTATTCCACATTTTATTTATCATCAAAAATAAAGCAAAATACCTTCTTCCTCGCGTCGCAACAGCAAAGTAGCAAACAATTTTGTTATATTTTTTTTAATAATATGTTCGTCGCATACAACTTCAATACCGCTCACTAAAGAAGCAAATTGGTCCCTGTCTTATCTATTTTGAGTGCTTTTCTACAAATTAATGACAAAATAATGAGTTTGAAAGTACGATTTAATGCATTAATCTATCGGCCAATGGCAATCGAAATTGGTATATTTTTTTTTTGAGATTCTGTTCAAGCTAGTATTTTTCCGATAACCGATAGTAACGCGTTAATGAGACATTAAGAACCTCATTAATTTCCTCATATATTTGTCTCTCTCTCACTCACGCAAAACCAATATCAACTGAAATTAATGCATTATTAATACGTTCAATTAATGTCGTGTCATAAGGCCATAAACAATAAAATTTTATTGACTTGCCAATCGATGTACACAACTTTTTCGGACAGTTTACATCGAAAACAATGCGATGAAACCCAGCGCCGACCAACCTATGTAATAATGGGAGAATGGGGAATAATGGGAGTTCTAGGTAATTTTATCGAAAAAATCGAATCCATGACATTTTTTTTTTTTTTCGCTTAATATCCTTTAGTGTTCCAATTTTTATATCGAATACTTATTAAATAATGAAGACCGTGTTATTTTTTTATTTTAATTTTCGTTTAATATGAACGTTGTCTTTCCATAGTTTCCACAGTTACGATATAAGGTAGATGTCTATTATATCCCCTTCCTCATGAAAAATTCGGGAATTATTTTTCCTCGATGGACCGCGAATTATAATGAATTTACGTGAAGAAATTAATTGGCGGTAAGTCATGGTTATTAAACCCCTGCAGAGGGTATATTAAAATTGTCACGATGTTTGTAACGCAGTGAAGAAAGCATAAAAAAACTCATTGGTTGTCAAATTATTTTAAAAACGAGAAGGCAAAGGTTAATTCTACTGTGTCGAAGTTTAAGTACACTTGAGAAACTTTACTCCAACTGATTTAACCTGTAAAATATATATATAGGATATAGATATGAGATATTTAAAATTTTAAAATGATTGATAATAAAAATTTGATAATATAAAAAAAAAACTTTTCTTAGTCAATCACATATTCCGACCGATCGGTCCTATGGCATTTTTTCAAAATTATGTGAAAGCTTATAAAACTAATATATACCAAGATTGGGGACGATACGATAGAAAACAAAAAACGCCCCCTCCCGCCCCCTCAATATGAAAAAAACCTCATATCTCCCACAATTATCAAAATAGATTGTTCGAACCTTCTAGACATATACTTTATTCATCATTACCTATCGATCCGCCATACATCATTTCGTGATCAGATGAACGATAGAAAAGTTCCCGCCCACGCAGTTTGAAAAAATCCTCATATCTCCCACAATTTTCAAAATAGATTGTTCGAACCTTCTAGACATATACTTCATTCATCATTACCTATCGATCCGCCATACATCATTTCGTGATCAGATGAACGATAGAAAAGTTCCCGCCCACGCAATTTCAAAAAATCCTCATATCTCCCACAATTTTGAAAATAGATTGATAAAACCTTCTAGACATATATTTTAATCATCATTACCTACCGATCCGCCATACATCATTTCGTGATCAGATGAACGATAGAAAAGTTCCCGCCCCCGCAATTTCGAAAATATCTCATATCTCCCACAATTGTGAAGACAGATTATTCGAACCCTCTTGACATATATTTTAATCATCATTACCTACCGATCCGCCATACATCGTTTCTTGATCGGACGAACGATAGAAAAGTTCCCGCCCACGCAATTTGAAAAATACCTCAAATCTCACACAATTTTGAAAATGGATAGTTCGAACCTTCTAGACATATATTTTAATCATCATTACCTATTGATCCGCCGTACATCATTTCCCGATCAGATGAGCTATAGTAGAGTTGCCACCCCCGCAATTTGGAAAAAAAAACTCATATCTTCCACAATTTGGGCATGTTGTGATCTAATAAAATATTCGTAAATAAACCTTACCCTGAGTAACGGGTATATCGAAGCGAGCAGGGCCGACTTCAACTTAAGCTCTCGTTTTTTTTTACAGTTGGTGGCACAGTGGGCTTTTTTCTGTTTAGGTACAGAAACAGAATTAACTTGCCAACTCTTAAGAATCGGAGGACTTGCCATGGCGTGCTATTTGTCCATAAGCTGATAAATGGAGACATTGATTCTTGCTTTCTTCTAAGCCAACTACGATTTGCGGTTCCACCTAGAGTAACGCGGTCATACCAGCCTTTAGCACTGAGCACTTGCATGACGAATTTCGCCTTGCATGATCCGATTCGCGTTTTATGTGCTAATTATAATAACCTGTACCACTTGCTGTCAACTACATGTTCCCTAGATAATAATACGTATAATATTTTATTGTTTTTATCCTCGCCACGCTCCTGAATCTGTCTTCACCATTCTTTTGATATGAGCCGGGGCATATCTAATAAACAAATAAACAAAATAAACAAAGATAAGCATATTTCAGTATACACTGAAGGTGTGTAGTTAACTGACGTGTCTGGCTGGTTGTAGAATGTAAGCGAATTCGGGATGTAAGGTTTAAAGCAGAGGTGCCCATGCCCTATACTCCGCGCACTCATTTGTTGTAGCAACACTCTTCGCTATACTCTCGAGTATAGGAAAGTTTTGAGAAATATATATAATAACATTCATTTATACATTATAAATATTCATTACGCCCTTTACATACACACATTACATATGGACAGTAATTAGGGTAAAGTGAAACAGACCGAAAGTTTTGAAAAATAGATATAATAATGCAGGGTGTATCTTATAGTGGTACCCGAAGTTTTTATAACCTTGCAGAGGGTATATTAAAATTGTGCTGATGTTTGTAACGCATAGAAGGAAGCATCTCCGACCCCATAATTCTTAATAGCCCTGTCCGTCTTTCCGTCCGTCTGTCTGTTTCTATGCTATCTCCTCCCTCAGTTTTGAAGCTATCTTGACTTAACTTTGCCAAAAGTCTTTAAATACATATAGGCTGCACATTTTTCGGAACCAGCCGGATCGGACAGCTATTTTAAATATCTGCCATATAAAAGATCGGTCAAAAAACTAGTTTTAGTGAGAAAAACTTATTTGTTTCTCGTCGTAGCGTCACCCAACTTCGTATTCATTAGTTTTGTTCAAAGTCGGCTGACAATAGCATAAGACTGCCATAAGAACAGACGAATGAAAATACAGTTTTAGTGTTAAAAACTTTTTGTTATCAAAGGAAGCGTGTTTATACTTGTTAATCGTAAACATTATTTGCTCTACACAATTTTGCTATGTTTGATCAAAATCGGATAAATAAATCGTATAGCTCCCATACCACAATCGGCTTTTGGCTTGGTCAGCCAAATGGTTACGGAAAATGGCGCAATCTGTTGGTAAGCTTGGGACAGGTTCTAAGCGAAATGAAATTTTTCTAAAATAATCAGGAAAACCAATTCTTATAAAAAATAAAAAAAACTGCAAGGGTATTTAAACATCGGCGGTGGCGATGTTAGCCTTCTATTTTTTAAAATAATTTGACAACCAATGAGTTTTTAAATAAATGTTTTTATACCCTCTATTAAAATTGTCACGATGTTTGTAACGCAGTGAAGGAAGCATTTCCGACCACATAAAGTATATATATTCTTGATCAGCATGACGAGCTGAGTTCATTTCCGTCTGTCCGTCTATTTCTATGCTATCTCCTCTCTCAGTTTTGAAGCTATCTTGAGCAAACTTTGCAAAAAGTCTTTAAATACAAATACGCTGCACATTTGTCGGAATCGGCCGGATCGGATGACTATATCATATAGCTGCCATAGTCCAAAAACGAGTTCTAATGAGAAAAACTTTTTTGTTTTCCATCGTAGCGTCACCAATCGTGGTATATATAAGTTTTATATGCTTCTACACAATTCTGGAAAAATTTATAAAAATCGGATGACTATAGCATATAGCTGCCTTATAAACGGTCGGTCCAAAAACTAGTTCTAGTGGGAAAAACTATTTTGTTATCAATGGTAGCGCCTTTCAAAAACTGCAAGGGTATTTAAAACATCATGATGTGAGCCTTCTATTTTTTTATTGAAATTGGGTCCTTTACAATTTGTTTGGTCTCTTTTTAAAGATGACATCGGGCAAGTGACCACCTCCAGATGCCTCACACAAATCGGTCCGTTTTTCGCCATTTTCCATCACTTTTTTGAGTGTTTCGGGTTGAATGGCAGCGATTTCTCGGCGTATGTTGGCCTTAAGTTGTTGGAGAGTGGCTAGTTTATCAGCATAAACCTTTCCCTTCAGGTATCCCCACAGAAAAAAGTCAGGTGCGGTCAAATCTGGCGAACGAACCGACCAGTCGAAATCGGCTTATTTCGATATTAATCGATTCGGGAAAATTCCACGCAGTAAATCTATGGTTAGACAGGCTGTATGGCATGTTGCGCCATCTTGTTGGAACCAATAGTCGCCCATGTCATGCTCGTCCAACTCATCTGCCACAAAATCGCGTAACATGGCCCGAAATCGGTCGCCATTGACGTCGGCGCTTACGGCTGCTATTGCCTCCAAACTTCGTCTGGTACGCGGTTTATTCCGTCGAGTAGAGGTTGCCAAAGATCCTGTGGCATTAAATTTTGCCACCAAAGCACGCATAGTCCTCGGAGTAGGCGCATTCTGGCCACGATACTTTGCTCTGAACGCGCGTTGAGTCAGCGTAACAGACGAGTTTTTTTGAAAATAAATTTTCACAATGTCAGCACGTTGTTGTGGTGTAAAGTGGTTCATGGTTAAAATTGTACTGAACTGACTTTTCCAAAACATAAACAAACATGGCGATCTGTCACTGGGTTGTCAAGTTATTTAAAAAAACATCGGGTACCAAGATAAGATACATTATAAAGATAGATACATTATGGACATTAAGGGTGGAGTGAAACAGACCAAAAATAATTTTGTTCTTTTTTTTAATCTTCTGTAAGGTTTTTTGATGATCCTATATGTAAGCATCATCTGGTCAAAAAATCAGAGTTTCATGATTTTATCTTGAGGTGGCGCACGATCGTTTTTGTTTGTTACATTATACCAAAAATTAAATCTTTTTAATCCCGAAAAAAAAAATTTTAAGAAACATCATTGTTATTCTTATAAAAGCTCTCCAATAGATGGATCTTTAAAGTTAAAGCTTTCATGAAGCTTAACAACAGCTCGGTTGAGTATTCGAAACCAAAACTACATTTTTTCAACCAAGAATAAATTCTAAAAAAATGTCTCGCTTTAAGTTATTTTAATGTATATTTAGATGTCACGTATTTAATTAACAAAAATAATGCTAAACATAGAAAAAAAATTAGTATATGTGCATTTCTTTTCTGACGTGTCGTGACATTCGTACGATAAAATATTAAAAAAAATATGAAAGAGACAAGTTAAAAAAATTTTTTTTTTATATTTTGGTAGTAATTCAATAGCACTTTATTTAGAAAAAAAAATTACAAAAATCGACCCAGAGGATTCAAAGAAATCAGTAAAAATATGCCCTGACGTGACGTTACTTAAATCGGAAGTGGGTTTTGACTCGGACTACAAAATTGCTGAACTCTGCGAATTAAGAAACTCTTTTTGTATGAAACTTCTTTCCAGTAGTTTTTTGAATAATATACAGGGACCGAAAATAATCGTTATTTTAAAAAAAATGATTAGATATATAAATATGAAGCATTCACTTAAAAAAATTTCTGCCGATTGTGAAGCCAATATTTTCGGTTCAAATTCTCAGATAAGCAATGATTTGATATTTTAAATTTTTATTAAAAAAAATCATTCGCTATTAATTATTGAAGATTTTTATTTTTTTTCATCGTTTATAATAATTTCGATTGATTTTATTTTAAAAAAATCAACAATAATTAGTTACTTGTCGAGTTTTATTTGAAAAATCATTGATGATGTTTTATTTCGAGTTTTATTTTATTTACTCAAGCATAACGAGTATTCTCGGTGTTTCGTTTCTAATCAAAGCATACAAATTGTTACGGATTTTTATACTCTTCTCGATTGGTTTTCAAATGTATGTAACAGATAGATCTCCGACCCCAAAATATATACATGCACACCCAAGCCCCCCCCCTCGTAGGACCAGAGAGTAAGAGATAGAGGTTTGAAGTGTAGACAAATTTTATACGCAGGCGATCAAGTTTAGTTTTGATTTTGCCACGCCCCGCCACCCCCCATTAAAAAAACATTCTCCAAAGTTGTCACCTTAAGACATATTACCATCTTCATCAAGCCAATCGTTTTCCGACAGAGAACAAAGCAGTAAAGAAAAAAGCAACGGCAACAACAACACGCAGCCACACGAGAAGAGAGAGCGAGATAGCACACGCGCCGCATTCAGTTTCCCCCTCCTTCTTTCCAATAGATTTGTAAGTAGACAAAGACGGAAGAGCGAGCAAAAGGCCTGTCAGATATAGATAGATATGAATGTTATAGGAAATTATATACAAATTTTATAATTTACGAGTTAGTCTAGGGAATCACCCATCTACTTATCGAGCCCGTACATCGTTTTTCAACCAGATGAACGATAGTCGAAAGAGTTGCCACCCCCAGATTTTGAAAAACATCACACTTTAAAGTATCAGTTACATGCCAGGTACAGAGTATATTACAGTCGGGCTTGACCGACTTTCTTACTTGTTTTGTTTGAAAATCATGAATATTAATCCCAATAAGAATTTGTTTTCAGAAGTTGATTTGTTATACAAAGTAGGCGATGGTTTTTATAGGGGCGCGATATAAATGCCTTCGATGGTTTAAAACAAAAAACCTCGGTTAAAATAATTTAAGAAAAATTGTCGAAAGTATTTCGTGTTTCACACACAGAACTCAACCGAATGTTGGCAAATTGCCTTAAGATACAATAAAACTGTCAAGCGGTCAAGTGAAATAAACATCAAAAGAATAGAGCGGCAGTTTACAAGATAATAAGCTTAGTGTTTAACATTTATGCTTCATCCCTTCTAAAGAAGAGTGAAATCAACCTTTTTGCAGCATTTTCCATCGTTTTCGCCAACATTTCGGCCGGAATAATCTTCTACGGTCCTTGGCTTGTTAACGTAAACCTTTGACTTCAAATATCCCCACAAGAAGAAGTCAGGCGGCGTCAAATCGGGCGAACGCGGTGGCCAGTCCAAATCACCACTTTTCGACATCAAACGGCCCGGAAACAATTTCTTCAGAAAATCGATTGTTATGCGACTTGTGTGCGGTGGAGCGCCGTCTTGTTGAAACCAGAACTGCCTCATACGCTTTCGACGAATAATTGGCATCACAAAATTGGTCATCATGTCGCGATAACGCTCTTGGTTGATGGTAACAGCATGGCCATTTTCATTTTGGAAGAAAAACGGCCCAATGACCGTTTTCGCACTAACGCCGCACCAAACTGTGACTTTTTCGTCATGAAGAGGCAGTTCTTGAATCTCCTGAGGATTTTCAGTGGCGTAAATACGGCAATTTTGCTTATTTACGGTCCCATTCAATGTGAAATGGGCTTCATCGGACATGATAATTTTGTTTTCACAATTGACTTGTTCTGTTGAATGTAAATTTCAACTATTTCAGAGCGCTCGCGTGGCGTGTATTGTTCCATGGTAAAAATCTGCTTGGACTGACGCTTCAAACGCGGTATGTCATTAAGCGATCTGACATCTCTGTCTAAAGTTATGGCGTTGCCAGATGGGTCCGTCGAATATGGGCAACCCTGTATATAGCTACATGCATGCTCTTTACCAAAGACATAAACGAGCAAAAAGCTACCCAAAAATGGCAATTAGTCACCTTCTATCGATTCGCAGTGCAAAGTGCCCATTATGCACAGCCGAGCAGACTGTACGGCAATAATTCCGAGTCAATAATTATTATTGGAGACTTAATTCTTCATGTTTTGAACCATCGAAGGCTTTTATATCGCGCCCCTGTAAAAACCCCCGCCTACTTTGTATAACAAATCAACTTCTGAAAACAAATTCTTATTGGGATTAATATTCTTGATTTTCAAACAAAAAAATCCCTAATAATTTGTATGCTTTGATTAGAAATGAAAAACAATCGAGAATAATCGTTATGCTTGAGTAAATAAAATAAAACTCGAAATAAAACATCATCAATGATTTTTCAAATAAAACTCGACAAGTAACTAATTATTGTTGATTTTTTATAAATAAAATCAGTCGAAATTATTATAAACGATGAAAAATAATAAAAATCTTTTATAACTATTACTTCGAGAGGAAGAAAATTAAAAATAAATAATAATTTTTATTTTCTGATTTTTATATAAAAAGGAGTGATTTGGTCGGTCCCTGATAATATAAGTTTATTTTCCAATTTACCAAATATAAATCTCATTTCTCGTTCTTTTTTTATTAGCTTCTTTATATCTGACGTGACGTTACTGACGTGACGTTACTTAAATTTCATTTGGCAATTTTTAAGTGAAGAAAATTTTTCTTAAATTATTCAACGCAACAAAAAAAATCATTTTTGATTGTATCTAAAATTTTTCGAAAAGAGTGGAATTGCTTAATGACTCTGAGAGCTGTAAATTGAAAAGAGAAAATGCACTGAAAAACTGGCCAAAACGTAAATTTGTACTTTCTAGCCCGACATATTGCTATCTGTACTAAGAAAAGATTTAAACTCATTAATTAAAAATAATTTGCATATTTACTTTTTCTAAATCAAGTAAGAAACAACTTTTAATGAACTTTTAATTTTTCGGTCTTGGTAGACTTTTCTGCGGAAATGCCCATATGAAAATTTTTTTATTTTTACTACTAACACAGTTTTGAAAGAAAAATTCAACAAATTTAAATTTCGGTTACCAGTAAATTATTTATTGGAAAATTTTATCACTTGGCATAACACTGTCAAAAATTTTTAATAAGTATTCGATTTAAACATTGAAACACTGGAGGAAATTAAGCAATAAATCGAAAAGAAAAAAATGGACATACATTCTATTTTTTTGACGGAATTACCTAGAACTCCCAAAAATCCCGATCGTTCCTATGGCAGCTATATGATATAGTCATCCGATCCGGCCGATTCCGACAAATGTGCAGCGTATTTGTATTTAAAGGCATTTTGCAAAGTTTGGTTAAGATAGCTTTAAAACTGAGGGAGGAGATAGCATAGAAACAGACGGACAGACGGACGGACGGACAGACGGACAAACGGAAATGAACTCAGCTCGTCATGCTGATCAAGAATATATACACTTTATGTGGTCGGAAATGCTTCCTTCTATGCGTTTCAAACATCATGACAATTTTAATATACCCTCTGCAAGGGTATAAAATAACAAAAAGTTAAAGATATTTAAAAAAAAATTTAAATTTCCTTAAAATGGTAAACTTGACCAAATTTTTTACAAAAAATTTTCGTATGAAACCATAATTATAACTCAAAAAAGTAATGATGCAGTTCGATTCCCGAAATAGGAAAACAGTCGAGTTCGGTCATTTTTTTTTTTTTTGTAAAGAACTATCGCAGTGTTATTAACATTAATAAAAATAACATACTTCGAAGGGCATTTCTTCTTCTTTGTGTCCTTATTCCCCTGAGGAATACAGGGCATCAACCACTCCTCCTCTCCAGCGAACTCTATTATATGCCGTTGAATTCATACCGATACATCGGGCTCCTCCACGGACGGTTCTTCTTGTCTCTTTAGGTCTGCCTTGTGCCCTACCAATACCATCTAAAGGGTTCCATAGCCTTGTTTGCGATTCAGTTGTAATTTTTTCGCACAGTATGCCTAATCGAGCTCCAATTCATCCTTATGCCAACGACATTTCTCCATACAACACGAATTGTGACTAAAATTGTTCCTAAAAAGTGTGTCATTCTAACCTTAATATATCGGTTTAAAACGTTTTATGTTAAACTGGTCACCACACCGAATACCTTGATTGTTTGTTAAAAAAAGGATATGTGGTATGTTGAAAATATAAATAACAAAGCAACATTTCAAATTTCGATCTACTATATTGTGTAACATTTTTTCTAGCAAAATTCATTACTAAATCAAACCTTAAATAAACAACTTGAATTTCTGATTATAAAATTGTACAAAACAGTTTTCCGGTTTTTACTGAAATTTAACAGGTTAAGGGTGGGCTCTGGGGAATACGAAAATTCTGGTGCGTAAGTTTAATAAGAAAGAATATTTGTCGTGAGCTCGTGCGTCGGGCAAGGATTCAAGAAAATGAACGGTGGTTCAATATTTAACATTGAAAAGTTGGATGAGTTCAACTATGACGTTTGGTGTGTCCAAATTAAAAGCGTGTTGGTACATGCAGATTTGAGTAAATGTTCAGTATGTAACCCTTACGCCCAAAAATTTTTTTTTAAAATGCCTTCGATATACCGCGAATTATCAAGAATTATCATGCAGAAACTATTTCCCGGAAAGACATGGTTCTTTTTTAATTGAATTTTAAAGTTTCCGTTTTTACCCATATAAAATATATGTTGATCACATATGCTTTCAGAATATAATTTATATTGGGTAATTAATTTCCCTGTAATTGCTGACTATTAGTGAAAATGAACGTGTGTACTGGGTGCAAGTATAATTGTACTTCCTTTTTGGAAATGAGCACAGACGAATTGCTCCAATTTTTATGGCAACATAATGTCATTCTTTTGGAAAAAATTTGTCCCAAGTGTGGAATCATGTGCAAACTTTCAATTCGTAGTCCTTCAGTGATTAATTAATTTTCTGAAGTCTTTTAAAACACACGGAGAGAGAATACATGAGATTTTCCTGGCCATTGTACGTCTTTATGATCCAACGAAGGAAAATTTAATTAATGAAGATGTCCATTTCTCGGAGGTAAGCTAATAATACACTACAGACGAAAACAAAGTGTAGGTTTGCGCCGCAGTGAAAAAAAATTTAAAAAAAAAATCGCGCGATTTTATATATTTAAAATCAAACCAAATTTGAAAAGCATATTCGATCAACATATATTTTGTATGGGCAAAAACGCAAACTTTAAAATTCAATTAAAAAAGAACCATGTCTTTCCGGGAAATAGTTTCTGCACGATAATTCTTGATAATTCGCGGTCCATCGAGGCTTTTTAAAAATATTTTTTTTGGCGTAAGGGTTACATACTGAACATTTACCAGAAACTCTTGAACATGAAATTTGTTGGAGAAGGTAATATTTCCGAGTATCTTTGTGAGTTTGCGGAAATAGTGGACAAACTCTCGGGCATTGATATAAGCATACGAAGCGAATTTTTATCAATAATTTTGCTCGCAAGTCTTTCGAAGTCTTACGAGAATTTCGTTATCGTTATGGAGACTAGAGTTGAAATTCCGCAATTTAGTGTGATAAGGATTCAGCGCGATGCTGATAGTTGTGAGGAAGTCCTAATGCAAGCTCGACATGGAAAACGATCTATAGAAAGAGGACAGAACTATAACAAGGGTAATCGCGGAACGACTGGTATAGAAAAACAAAACAAAAGAAACTGCTACAACTGTGGTAAAAAGGGTCCTTTGCTGCTAATTGTAAATTCCCAAATAGGAACAATACGAATCACAAGCATTTGTCAAATGCGATGCTGGCAGCACCGATGGCGCATACGGGAAATAAATTAATTTGGTGCTTAGACAGCGGTGCAAGCTCTCATATGTGCAGCCAGCGTAAGTTGTTTACAAATTTCAAGGTTCAGAAGGAGAAGTACACTTAGAGGGCACAAAATTTAAGTTGGAAAAGGTGCTGTTTGTTCCAGATTGCGAAATGAATTTCATTTTACAAAGTAAACTTTAATAATAACTATTGTTATTTATTTCGTCCAGGTAGTTCTTCTAGTCTCTAAGTGTTCATAGAAATAGGCGGACGGACTTGGCTGCATCGGCTGTTGATCAAAAATATATATACTTTATGGGATCGGAAATGCTTCCCACTTCCTGTTACGTACAATCGCATAAGATTACTATACCATTTGTACTTTACAAATAACGGGAATGAAAAATTAATTAACTTAAAATTGAAAAAAAAAAACAGACCATCTTCCTTTACCGGGATTCGAACCGACAAAAGAAAAAAAGAAGGCATCAAACCTACCTCTAGGCCAACGCCTATTTCAAAATTCAAGTAGCTAAATTTCTATATAGGAGAAGCACGATACCAAGATTTTTATTCGATAAAGGTGGTAATTTTTCCTCATGTATTTTTTTGTTGTGTCGTAATCGTTTGGATTTACCATTTACAATTTACCATTTTATGAGGACTAGTAAATACCTTTAATATCATATTTTTGCGTGATTAAGCTTGTCGATAAACTGAAACGAACTGTTCGGCTCAGATTCAGTTTTGCATTCCTGTCTATATTTAGCCCGTCTTTAATTTATTTTTCTAAATTTAAAGAAATCGCTTGGTAGAATATCCATTTTAAGGACCTTCTCATATCGTAAAAATAAATAATAAATTGAAACCCCTTTATACAATATAGAATTACCAGATTCGGAAATTCCAATTGAAATGGAGCGCTGGTCAGTTAATGAATTTCCTCTTGATGAATCCATTTTCATACCAGTTCCACAAAAATTGGGCGATGGTGTCTGGGAACGTTGATCATTTTGCGATCTGTGGATAAATAAAAAATATATATATCATAGAATATACAAATATTATGTGGAATATACATAAAATATACGCAAAAAATTCATTAATTGAAGTAAATTTTGATATGAACATTAATATTTAATGCTAACATACACTTTTTATGTTAATATTAACATCAAATGTAAAGATAAACATTAAGTTGACTGACTGAGCGCTCAGTGACTCAAAATATATCTCCGATATTTATTATCCGATCTTTCGGAAAATTTCACAGATTTATTATATTGAGCATAGTCATAAAAATGCAAACGGAAAGCTTGATATATGAGTAAAACGGGTTAAGCAGTAGATTTACAGCGGACTTTTAAGCAGCAGATAACAGCAGATAGTTAACAGAAGTACAGCAGTAACAGCAGAAAAGCAGCCGATATGCAAAGAAGCCAAAAAGAGTCGTTGATAGGAAGCTGCCGGGAAAGGTCGAACAACAGCAGTCTAGTACGGGAATCAGCAGTCAAGTACGGGAATCAGCAGTCAATTATAACCATCAAATCGTCGCGTGTAAATCCAAGCTGTCTCTAATTAATCTTAAAACTACTTATACTGTAATACGCTGTTTAGACCGGCCGCATCATTGAAATTTTCCGTTAAACGGAAGGTGCGGAATTGTTTCCCATAAGAAACCTGTGGATAGAAGAAGAGCCGCATGTTTAATGATGCGGCAATGATGCGGAAAGAGTAACCGTATATTGAGGAGTATCGAGTATTGTTTCACAGCGTCGATAGCGAGCAGCTGATTCTGCCATCGAATTTCGATAAGCAACAACAACATAATTGGACCGCGTAGTTTAAAAAATAAATGATCGGCATAAACAAGCTCCATTTTCATTTTGGTGAACGCAGAGCCGTTGCCAAATACACCGCGTGCCACATTTAAAATATTATCGCTCATAATTGTCTCTATTTCAATAAATTACATTTGTTCTCTTCATCTTACTAATTCGGTTTGTTTACGTTTGGCATGGCGAACAGCTGTTTCAATGATGCGGCTGCGGTCTAAACGCCTGCATCATTTTTTTGCATCTTCGACAATGATGCGGCCTGTGTAACTCCCGTATAAGATATGTGAGAAGTCCACCACTAGCTGTAAGCAGAGCATATGCCATCACTAATGCGATATACAGCATATGCCATCACTAACACATAAGTATAATACTGTTCTGTACAACACTAAAAGAGAATGGTGAAATAGCGACAGTTCGTATAATAAAATCGACAGAAACAGACGTGTGTTCTTAATATATTTTCGTACTACAAACTCAGAAGTGGAATTAATCCAAAAAATAAAAAACCTACTAAAATTTAATCGCCATCACAAAAACAAACTAAATTGTGCAGAAAAATCGAATATTTTGTGCATCACGAAAAAAAAACATTTTTTTCTCGTTCCCTTATCTCTTGAGTGACACTTCAAATACAAACATGCATGCAATTGGTGCGGAAGATTACTCGATCGGAAAACTTCGAAAATGGCTAAGCAGACTAGGGCTACCGACAAATGGCAACAAAGCCAACTTGGCGGCACGCCTAAGTGAGGTTCCAGTTGAAATTCGAGGCGAACACCCACAATTGGAAGGCGAATTTCATCATGACACGCAAACAAACTCAACCCTAAAATACAACGATTCCCAGGAAGAGCAGGAATTAATAGAAATCAGCGAAAACGAAATTGTTGGCGCCAGCATGGTCGCGTCTTTGGAAGCAGAAAAAAAACGACGAGACCAACGCGAGCAAAATTGAACGGGATCGCGCCGACAAAGAAGAAGTTCGAACATTCCAGAAGAAAAACGAAGAAGAAGCTGAAGAAGAAAAAATTGCAGATAGCGGAGAAATTATGAAATTAAAACTAGAGTTGCTGAAACTAGAAAATGAAACTTTAAAGCGAGCTGAAAAGGAGAGCAAAGAGAGAAGAGACGGGGAGAGCGTTGTTGGCAGCCAATTGCAACACCAGCAACATGTTGCTAAACACAGTAAGGGAAATGTTGCTAACTTTCAATGGCAAAAGTGATGGCAACATTTGTGTTACTCAAGTTAAGTCCTTTGAAAGTATGTTCAAGCTGAATGGCACTATAATGCGGATGTTGCTCATGTCTAAGTTAAAGGACGAAGCTCAAATATGGCGACATTCCAATTAGATGTACCTCACTTTACCAATCAACGAGCTGCTGGTCATGTTGTGCCAAACATTTTCTGCTAAGGAAAACAAAATGTTGCTACGCCGAAAATTTTAAGGGCGCAAGTGGGGGGTTGCAGAAAATTTTGAATCTTACTTCAACGATAAGATGATGTTGGCTTTACGTATTCGGACTGACCAAGAAGAGCTGATCGACAATGTCATCGAGCGCATACCAGATGAGCAGCTGCGCAGGCAAGCACATATGCATTGCTTCACACATGCGGCGGGATTACTGCAGGCGTTCGAGAAGATAACATTGAAGAAGACGTCGAATCCAAGTTATGTACAGAAAGGCGCTAAAGACAAACCAGTTGCAAATACGAACAACCGTTGCTTCAACTGCAATGGATTGGGTTACTTTGCAGCAGAGTGCCGTAAGCCAAAGCGTGAAATTGGAGCGTGCTATGGATGTGGAAGTCTGGAGCACCGTGTAGCTCACTGCAGCGAGAACAAGAAAAAGGATAATGAATATGTAAGGTATTTCAATATATATTTTAGAGACTATAATAACCGCATGTTGTTTCTAGAATGCCTCATCGACTCGGGGAGCCCAATAAGTTTTATCAAGAGATCCTATTTTGAAAAAATATTAAATAATTTTGAAAAATGCAAAGTTAATTGGAAACAATGTGAAAATGTTAACTATGATAAGGATATGGAAAATGTAAACACTCATTTCATTTTTGTCAATGTAAAAGAAAATGATCGTTCAAATGATAAGGATATGGAAAAAAAGTGAAAGCCAGAAGGAGGCTGAAAATCGAGAAAATTTTAACATTTTGCCAAAAGAATACCTCAGTGCTGGAGAAGTAGAAATTCCCCTAGTAGTTGGAGCAAAGTGTGATCTACAGTTAAGAGAAAGTCTGGAAAGTATGTTTAAAGAGTTCTCTTTGAAGGCGAAACGACCGTTAGTACCAGAAACTAAATTTGAAATGCAGCTCAATTTTGAAAACGTTAAGCCATTTCATTATTCACCGAGGAGGTTGTCATATTCTGAGAAAGAGCAAGTTCAAAAACTGATAGATGAGTATCTTGAAAAAGGATTCATACAGCCGAGTGAGTCTGAATACGCATCACCTGTAGTATTAGTAAAGAAGAAAACAGGCGAATTAAGAATGTGTCAAGACTATCGTACACTTAACAAAAGTATGCTGAAAGATGATTACCCAACCCCTCTTAGTCCGCGTTTACACGATGAAGTTTGCTTCATGAAGCTCTCTTTGATTTTTTTTTGCATCATCTTCAAAACTTCAGGCGCATTTACATGATGCAGGTTGCTTCGTGAAGTTCTTTTCAACTCGCCTGACAACCCGAGTTATCGATAAGCAAATAACCAACAAATCAACCCTGCATCAGTTCTATCGGATCAAAGCAAAGAAGAATGATCGAAAAGCTTCACGCCGCGGTAGGTCATGAAGCTTTGCCTGCTTCGGCTGCCCGTCTTCACCTCTTCCCCACAAACAAAAACTTCATGAAGAACTTCATGAAGGAAACTTCATCGTGTAAATGCGGACTTATTGATGACCTGATAGATGGACTGTCAGGGAAAAAATGGTTTACGAAGTTGGATTTAAAGTATGGGTACTTTCATGTGTTCATGCATAAGGATTCGGTTAAATTTACATCAATACAACAATTACATCAATGAAATAGCAACAGTTCGTATAATAAAATCGACAGAAACAGACGTGTGTTCTTAATATATTTGCGTACTACAAATGTTAACTAACTGTAAACTAATATAATCCAAAGAACCGATAATAAAACACAGCAGATTAGCCAATCAGCTCAATTTTGGGGGCCGTTCCGGATAAACTTAAACCCAGTTAGCAGAATAATGTGAAAAGTGGATCCACAAAACAACCATAAAAGTGATTTTAAGTTGGACAGGCTCAAAGCAGTCAACAAAATAATTCAATTTGCTGAACAAATTTGTATTGCAATTGGGTGATGCAATTAAAGTAGTCGTTGTGAAATTCATGGGAACTCCCAGTTCCAAAGAATATGGTAAAAACAAAAGTGAATACGAGGCAGACACTAAAACCTAATGTGGAAGAGAGACAACCATATCGAAAGCGAGCAGCAGTACAAAGAATCAGAAACATGGTGATTGAAAGGGAAAACGAAATTACGCAGAAACTTGAAATAATACCAACAGCAAGCGGAGCCATAACAAAACAGAAAGGGATGGGCAAAAATTCATCGATCTCAAAGTCGCAGGCTGACGCGGTTATCGATAGTAGTTCGATAGCTGAAAACACGAGAACTCTGCAGGATCTAGTTCAGCTGATTACTATGAAAATGGGATTGGATGAGCAAAACAAAATCAATTGTACGATCGCAGCAAAAAAAATTTGAGAAAATTTTTCCGGATTTTGATGAGGAAACCATTCCGGTGAATCATTGCTTCGACAATTTCGAATTGAACGCTGAAGCATACGGTATGAATATTAAGCAGATGTATGTTCAAGCCCGTGCCAAGATGACCAACACGCCAAAGTTGTTTTTGGAATCCACCTGTGTGTATACAGGTGTAGTGCTGATGTGCATGCAGAGCCGCGTAAGAAGCGAAAGCAGGAAACGTTTCATGTACAGTACCTACTCCAGATGAAAAAGTTGGCTTCTGTTGGTAATGTGGATCCACAGTCAGTTATACGGTACATTGTGGATGGACTACAGTTGGTAAGCGATTTTAAATATTCACTGTATAGCAGAATGAAAAACCGCCGGATGCTGGAAACAGGAAAATGCATTTGCAGAAAGATTTTTTCCGTTGCAACGAAATGGGTCACATGTCGAGAAATTGTCCTTACAAAAATATAGCAGTTTACGCACTGCAGGGCTACGACTTTTTAGCCAAATTCAACTGTACGTCGTCAGCCAAAGGATACAAGTTTTCCTCCCTGCTGGAAAAAACTTGCGAGGACTTAAACCATATAAGTATTTACAATGTCATAAATTCAAACGCTGATATTGTCCATGTGCTGATCGATAACTACAAGTGTGCAGAAGCAGTAGAAGATCATCCCATTTCGGCAAGCACCAAGCCGTCTTGCAATCGCGGAGGTGAAAGAAGTGGAAAAGCAAATCCAAGAATGGCTGCAGGCTGGAATTATTAGGCGGTCGATATTGAACTTTGCTAGTCAATTGGTGGTGGAAAATAAAAAGGATGACACTCGTCGTATATGTCCAGATTACCGTAAGCTGAATTCAATGGTCCTAAAGTACTGTTTCCCTGTTCCCGCTATCGATGACGTATTAGAGAAACTGCAGAGGGCCAAATATTTTACAATTATGGATTTGGAAAATGGGTTTTTCCATGTTCCAATCGAGGAGAAGAGCAAGAAATAAACTGCTTTTATTACAAAGTCGGCCCTTTACGAGTTCAATAAAACGCCGTTTGGATTTCGGAATTCACCAGCCGCATAGAGGCAGCTGGAGCTCATGGCTTGAGAATTAAGTGGCGAAAATGTCATTTTCTGCAAACAAAAGTATATTTCTTGGGTCACTAGATCCCGTTTTATAAATGCATACCCAATTCCTATTTTTATATCATAGCCATTGTCATCTTAACATACCCATTTTTATTCGTCCTTGTCGATATGAAGATCTGACTAATTTTCTGCGGAAAATCCGATTTGAAATTGTTTTATATAGTTCATTTGAGGCTTATGCGATAGTACAGATATCAATGCATCTTTGAAAAACTTCTTGAAAATTAGACATTTAAGCAAACATAAGCTTCATACAATAGAATCTTGTTTATAATAAGAGTTTTACTTACTTTTGTTTAAGAACACTGCAGTCTTGCTCATGTGGAAATCCCACTGGCGATTGGCAAACAAAGCAGCAGGTTAATGATGAAAATGCATCATAGCTTGCGGCACAAAACTGATGTTGAATGTTAATAACTGATTGTGCATTTTCAAGAACTATGAGCTCATTGTGTTCTCTGATTCTCTTTTGATCCATTTCATTACTGATATTAACAGTTTGATCCACAGATGATATGGTAACAAAATCGTGAAGTACAGCCAACATATGTGTTTTAACAGTGCTGGTCGCCACTGTTGTTGCTCTGTTGGAATACAAAAATAAAAATAACAGCATTGCAAAAAGCAATAGCCATCGTTATTCTCAATTTATTGAACTTACCGTGCCAAGTCATTCCACGAGTTCGTTAGGTAAGATGTTGGGTGATTATTAAACAACGGTTTTTCGTTCAAAGACCATTGTTCTAATACCGCTATGGACTGTGCCAACTTGCAGCCGGCTGTACACAAATTGTTAAGAACACTCAAATAATTTATCCATGCAGCTGAACACTCGCCCAATGCTGTTTTAGCTGATATTGACGTGTTGCTTCCACTATTAGAAACTGAAGGAAGTCCAGAATTGTTGCAATATTCCTCCATAGTGAAGAAGTCTTTATTCAAAAAAAATAACAAAAACACGTATAAAATAGTAGTAAAGTAGACGTAAAATATTAATTTAATAAGTAAATACGACTTATTGAACTTGGACTACGTTTAAGGGAAGGGGTGCGGCCTACCGACGGGAATTTTGAGATTTCCTTTTTAATTCGAAAGAGTTGTTCTAATAAAACTGTTAGGCCCTCATTTTGGGTTACTTTTATGCAATGTCCACGTAAAATCGCTGAAAAACCTTTTTTGATAAGCATTAAGAGCAGCTAGAGACATGAAAAAAAAAGACACTGACAGTCGTCGACTAACTCTCGGACCAATCGGTTGCGCATCGTTTCTACCGCAGTCTTAGTTAATCAGCTTTCAAACTTTAAGTGATTCTCTTTATCCTCTCTCGCGAAGCAAAGCGAAGGCAACAGAAAAGAAAAAAAAAAGAAAACCATGCTCTCTGGCCCAAATAGGCTAGGGGCAAATCGCTTTGCCGAGCTAAGCGATAGCCCCAAATCAAAAAGGAAAAAACCATCTCCATTAATAGAAGCATTCCCCGATCTACCTGAAACCAGTCTACCAAACCCAAAATACATTGTAATGTCCACAATTGACAACCAAAAACCACTCTCTTTCTACTCGTTTTGCAATTCATAGAGCAATAAAACTTATAAGCAACAAAGTCTTAAATATAACCTCTCTTCGCAATGGAAATCTTCTGCTTTTAGAAAATTCCACAATAGCTGATAAGTTTTTAGCCGTCAAAGAACTGCATAGCATATGAAAAATAAATATAGAATACCATGGCAATTTGAATCTCTGCAAAGGCACTGTGTACGCACCTTACTTAATCAATGTCCCAGAAGAGGAAATTCTTGAAGAATTAAAATCCCAAGGTGTAGTAGATATATTTAAATGCGGAAAACAAATTGATGGCAAGCAAGTACCCAGCGGTGTTATACAAGTCACCTTTGACTTATACAATTTACCGTCCAAAATCCAAATCTCCTGGAATACTGTCCGGGTCAGAGAATACATACCAAACCCCATGCTTTGCAAGAAATGCCAACTTATTGGTCCCACAACCAAATATTGCAAGCGAGAAGACCCAGTATGCGAAAATTGTAATCTACCCACTCATAATCCGACGAACTGCTTCTGCACTCTTTGTGCAAATTGTGCTGTCCAAAATACATAGAAGCCCGAAAAATTCTTACAATAAAAACAAAAGAAAAATGCTCAATGTACGAGGCTAAAACTAAATACCACCAAAATAAACTCTCAGCAAAAACAAAACCAAACTTATGCAGAAACTGTCTTTAACTTATCTCCCTCTACCTCCTCTTCCTCCTCCCCTACATCAGCCCCCGCTCTAAGCACATGCAAACACGCGAATATCGCAAAGCAAAACGAAAATGCAAGCAACAACGAAACACTATCGACATCACAAACAAACGAACAAACAACACAAAAATCAAACAAATAATAACACTAGTTTACAGCGAAAAAGACCCATTGAAGCAATTATTTTTGAATGATGTATTTTGGAATGCTGAGTTTCAAAAATTTTTGTATGGATACGTTATTAAGTTAGAATTTTTTTTGTAGTTTTTCGTTAGGTACCCATACCTTTTAAGCCATATCTCCAGTTACAAACTTTAGATGGAGTCAAGCGAAGGATAAATCAAAAGGGCATGCAATTCCTAATAATCCAGTTGAAGAACATTTTTCAATTTGAAAGTTAGAGGCAAAAATATTTTGAAAAAATTGATTTTTTTCTCAAAAACGTGAATAATTTGATTTCCTAAAATCTGTAAATGATGTAAAGCCAAATCACAGGAAAAAATTAAGAGCAAGGCCGAAAACAAAGAATTCATAAAAATATTTTCTAATAAATACATAAAACAAAGAAATTTGACTGTTAGTACTTGTACTCAATTGCTCACAACTCCTTTATTTATCCATAGATAATCTTTATCAATACCTTATTTTCTTCGTAGAAGTGCTATTCATAAAAACAAAAGAAAAAAGCAATTTATTTTTTTTCAGTTTCAACCTTTTACAGATTTTCGAAAAAAAAATTTGCAGATTTTTGAGAAAAATATTAGTTTTTTTAAAATATTTATGCTTATAGCATTCAAACTACTAAACCGATTGGAAATCTTTAACTAGATTATTATAAATTGCATACTCTTTTGATTAATACCTTGCTTGATGTCATCTATAGTTTCAAACTCGAGAAATGGCATAAAATGTAAGGGTACCTACCGAAAAAGTTAAAGTTAGTTATAAGTTCCCTGTAGTTCGGCTGCACTGGTACAAACCTAGTGATTCCGCTAACTCTTCGTAATGAGGACCGGATACCGACCTAACCACCCGCCGTGTAATTTGCTAACGAATTTTGTATGGGCATGTCCGCCAAATTCACCGAGCGGTATAAGGCTAACCACCAGCCGTTAGCGATCTGACCGGTGCGTTACTGCAGTAGTCACTGCAAAACTGAATGAGAAAAAATTGACTTTGCAATTTTTTTTTTTTTTTATTTTGACTTGTCTTGTCTGGTATTTGAGCTCACAACTTTGGGTAGATTGAATGCGAACGACAGCATCTAAGCGCATTCGGCTACCGACCCTCACGCGTGAGTCGCAGCCAAATGTAACATAAATGCGTGAAGCACTGAAAGTAGTCGGGCGATGATGGCTCAGGGGTTAAGACCGTTGCCTAGAAATACCGAGGTCGTGGGTTCGAATCCTAAGCTAATTTTTTTTTAAATTTTTTTTTTATTTGTGGTGTTTTAAACCATTTATTTTATTTTTAAAATCACTTTTTGACCTAAATCGATTTTGTGGCCCTTTTTGATGCAAATTAAAAGGCAAAACAAATAATGTGCACACGCCACAACAGCAACGCCGAATTTGTCCGTGCTGCCGCACACTCACTGCATCACCCGCTGCATTACCTGCCGTTAACGACGTGGCTAACGTTCAGTGATGCATGGATTCGTTAGGCTGAGTAGTCACTTGACCCCAGCAGAACTACAGGGTTATAACTATAAAAATTAATTGTAATTAACCATTTATGATTTATATTTTTAAAAATCAATCGAATAAATTATTTTTGATTTTTATTTTAAAATTTATTTTTAACTATTCATTTTTGATTTTTATTATTAAAACAGGTTGATTTTTATTTTTTATTTTTAAAAATCAATCTTGATTATTATTATTGATTTTTTTAATAAAAATCACTCATGAGTTTTATAATTGATTTTCCATAACAAAAATCAAAAATGAATATTTAAAAATAATTTTAAAAATAAAAATCAATAATAATTTTTAATAATAAAAATCTAAAATAACGGTTCATTACATATTTCCAAAGTCCATAAAAAAAAAATTAATTCATAAATTTGATGTATGTGTAGGACATCTGCATCCCAATGAGTTTTTATATTCTGTACCGAAGGTACACAGAGTATATTGGGTTTGTGCAAATGTATGTAACAGCCAGAAGGAACCACCTCCGACCCTATAAAGTATATATATTCTTGATCAGCATCAACAGACGAGTCGATATAGCCATGTCCGTCTGTCTGTCTGTCCGTATGAACGAAGAAATCTCAGAGATGGTAAGAGCTAGAGGTTTGAAGTGTATGGAACATTCTTATACCTGCAGGCAGATCAAGTTTATTTTTAATTTTTGCCACGCCCCCTGCTTCCGCCTCAAATTGAAAAAAACTTAATATCTTCCACAATTTTGTAGTTAGGTTGTCCGAACCTTCTAGACATATATTTTACTCATCATTTCTTATCAAGCCCCCATACATCGTTTTCCGATCAGATGAACAATAGTGGCGCTATATGTAAAAGAAAATTGAATGCAACGACAACAACAACACCGCAGCCAATGGTAGAACTTACGAGAAAGAGAGAGCGAGAGGGCAATAGCTAACTGGTAATTTCACAATATTTTATATTTGTGTAAGGAGGCAAAGACCAAGTATGAGAGGAGCGATGCAATTGAGATGGCCTGCGGTCAAAAATCACGCGTGATTCCCGCGTGACTAATATAGATACGTTTATGTTAAAAGGAAATTATATACAAATTTTATAATTTTACGAGTTATGTACTAAGGTAATTCTCCTCATCATTACTTATCGAGCCCACTTACATCGTTTTCCAACCAGATGAACGATAGTCGAAAGAGTTGCCACTCCCAGATTTTAAAAAAACCTTACACTTTAAAGTTATTAGTTTCGTACAAACAGGTACAGAGTATATTACAGTCGGGCTTGACCGACTTTCTTACTTGTTTAGTTTAAAAATTACGCCATAACCGTTATTTTCGGTCCCTGGAAAAAACTAATAAAAATTCTAACTCAAAAACGTATCCATACAAAAATTTTTGAATTTCATTTTTGAGTTCTGCATTCCAAAGTACATCCTACAAAAAAAAACAGCTTCAATGGGTCTTTAATTTTTTTATTTTTGTAAAATATTATAATATATTAGAAATCGTATCAAAACCAATAAATACAAACATTAACAAATTATATGACACAACACGGAAACAATTGACAGAAATTAATGAAAATATAAACTCTGCCCTCAGTGATATTGATTGCGATATCACTGATCAGACAGATTTGTAATTACTTTAAAAAAAACTACTTTCCCCCTATCGCCCGCAATCACCTGCAATTTTCTCGAAAAAATGTAGACGTGCATTGCAGGTGATGGGGGGAAAGAAAGATTGAATTAGACTCAGAGAAGAAAGAGACTATCCAAAAAAACAAAGTAAAAATAAAAAACAACAAACTCTCTAAGTATTTTAGAATGACTCTTAAGATTGCACAATGGTACATGGACGGGTACTCTAATAAATATTTTAGTCTCTCTCATAAAACAGATAAGTTCAACACATTTCAAATTCCCAAACAATACACACTCTACCATACCACTCTCTTAATTTCCAAAGATATAGAACATAAACTAGTTAGAACTGATTGAAACATATTGGCGATTGCAGCTGAAATAAAATAAGAAATTGACTTCGTAATTTCAAATGTGTATATTGGCCCCAATGAAAAATTTTCGGAACAAGATCTTTACGATCTCATTAGACCTTACAATAAACCAATTGTGATGCTAGGGGTCTTTAACTCCTGGCACACAATATGGGGCTCTACTTCCACTAACAAACGTGGAAATACTGATGCAAAATTTCTTCAAAACAGCAATCTTATAATCCTTAATAATGGGGCGCATACACACTACACAACCCATAATTCTTTTACAAATGTGGATCTCACATTTTGCTCTTCGCCGCTTAACTTAAATACCACCTGGACATTTTCCAACGATCTGTTCGACAGTGACCATTTCCCAATTTTTATAAGTCTATTTAATAATCAACCGAAAATCGCTAGAAGGAAATGCAAATACAAGCTTTACTCATCCAAATGGGACATATTTTAAACTGAAATAAACAAAAACAAGTAAGAAAGTCGGTCAAGCCCGACTGTATTATACTCTGTACCTGTTTGTAACTGATAACTTTAAAGTTAACTTTATTTCAAAATCTTGGGGTGGCAACTCTTTCGACTATCGTTCATCTGGTTGGAAAACGATGTATGGGGGCTCGATAAGTAATAATGAGTAGAATTTCCCTAGTACATAACACGTAAAATTATAAAATTTGTATATAATTTCCTATTATCATAAACGTATCTATATAAGTCACGCGGAAATCACGAGTGATTTCTGACCGCAGCCCATCTCAATTGCATCGCTCCTCTCAAAATTTGTCTTTGCCTCCTTACACAAATATCTATGGGAAAGAAGGGAGGGGGGAAACTGAGAGCGGCGCAGTATTATTAGATACCGCCGTCAAGCAAAGTCCAATTGGGAAATTACCAGTTAGCTATTGCCTTCTCGCTCTCTCTTTCTCGTAAGTACTTCCAATTTCTTTTACTTATAGCTCTAATATCGTTCATCTGATCGAAAAACGTTGTATGGCGGGTCGCTTAATAATGAGTAGTAGAATATATGTCTAGAATGTTCGAACTATATATCTTCAAAATTGTGGGAGTTATTACGTTTTTTTTTAATTTGCGGGGGAGTCAGGGGGCGTGGCAAAAAATAAAAATAAACTTGATCTGCCTGCAGGTATAAGAATTATATGTTCCATACACTTCAAACCTTTAGCTCTTACCATCTCTGAGATCTCTTCGTCCATACGGACAGACAGACGGACAGACGGACATGGCTATATCGACTCGTCTGTTGATGCTGATCAAGAATATATATACTTTATAGGGTCGGAGGTGGTTCCTTCTGGCTGTTACATACATTTGCACAAACCCAATATACTCTGTGTACCTTCGGTACAGAGTATAAAAATAGATAAGGTTACCATATCAATCGACACAAATCACACAGCAGCACAATTCCAAAAAATTGTAAGAGAAAGCGCAAACCTTTCTATCCCAACTACCAACCCACGTACATTTTCAATGAAGCCAGCATACTGGTGGAACAAGGATTTAGAAGTTTTAAAAAAAGATAAGATATTTCGCCTTAATGAGCAAAGAAAAAACCACAGCACATCCAATAGGATAAACTATAAAAAAAGCAAACGCCAAATTTAAGCGGAAAGCCAAAAAAGCTGCCCAAAAATTAGCATTCATAGAATATACTAAGGATATTAATCCTAGCTCTAGCTCAGAGCTTTTATGGAAGAAAGTTCATACCATTACAGGCATTCAAAAAAGTACACACATACACTCAACAACAACTAACACAGACAGCACGAGTGACTCAGAAAGCATGGCCAACATCTTCGCTCAATCATGGTCCGAATATTCACATGACAAACTTTTGAGAGACCTTTACTTATCACAAAACTACTTACCTAGCACAAGCACTCCTTAAACACACAGTCAAGCGTAAAGCTCAATTAATAGAGTCGCACATAACAGCAGTAGAACTAAATTACTGTCTATATACACTTTATGGTAACACACCAGGTTTCGACAACATTCCATACGCCCTGTTAAAGCACTTTCCTTCTGCAGGAACAAAAAAATGAACTGATCTTTATAATAAAATATTCGAAACCAATGTTATTCCCCAACAATGGAAAATGGCAACAATCATCCCCATAATCAAACCACACAAGCCAAAAAATAGCATATCTGGATACAGGCCAATTTCTTTACTATCATGTACATAAAAAATTCTTGAAAAAATAATGTCCAGAAGATGAATGTGGAATCTAACCCAACAAAAACTACTCTCCCCCCACCAGTATGCATACAAAGAGAAAAGAAGCACCAAAGACTCTCTCCTAGTATTAGACGAATACATCTGTAATAGTTTATCTACCCGAAACCATGTCTCAATCTTATCTCTTGATATGGAAAAAGCATTTGACAGAGTAGGTATTCACTGCATACTACAACAACTCATTGAATGGAACGTTGGTCCAAAAATAGTAGGATATGTACGAAGTTATCTGACAAATAGGAGTCAGTGTCAATCACACCCTATCAAAAGAATAAAAACTGCTTAATGGAATCCCCCAAAGATCACCATTATCAGTAACTCTTTTTTAATTGCATTTAATGAACTTAACACCATAATAAGTAACGACAGATTCTTTTGGCACACAATGTATGCTGACGACCTATGTTTAATTTTCAAAACCAACAATGACTACAAAAACAAAGTTAACACAATCCTTTCTAAAATTGAAACTTGGTGCGCCTTCAGCGGAACCAAAATATCCAGAGAAAAATCTTCTCATATACACATCTGCAGAAAACTAACATGTGCATATATGGCAAAACCAATAAAAGCAACTTTAAGAAATTATCACGCAACAATAAGAATCGCAATTGGTGCCTTTCGCACCACCCCCACCGCCAATCTTTTTGCCGAAGCTAGACTTCCTGACCTCAAAAGTAGAATCGACTGGTCAATAGGTTCACAAATCAACAGGTTAAACAATACCTACGGCTCGTCATTACACACAACGCTTAAAAACCGACAAAAAAGAAAGCGACAGACCAAGATCTCGTCAAGCTTATATCTTGAATAAGGCAACCGAATTAAACATCATCCTCACCCCTCAGCGCAGCTTTAAATTTAAATAACCACCATGGTATCTTAAAGCGGATTCAATTATGCTCCAACTAGCTCAATACATCAAAAACACAACTTCGAATGAACAATATGCGGCAACTTTCAACAGCATCAAAGAAGAGCACGCCAATTGGAAATTTATCTTTACAGTCGGATCAAATACCGATGACACCCTATCGACTCTACTAGCGGTTAAGAATATAAACAATTACGAAACAACCATTAACAAAATAATGGACATTGTCATCGCTAATGACAAAAAACTTAAGCTTATGTGGGTACCAGGACACGCTAGTATAATAGGGAACGAGCTTGCTGACACAGCAGCAAAGGCAGCGAATGAAAGCGACCGAAATACATGGAACTACTATTCACATTTCTACAAAACAAGAAACCCAACACAAAAGCCACTTTTTATACCAAAATCAACAAACCGGTATATCGCCATACTTTACACTAGATTCCGACTTGGACACACTAGATTCACACACGCACATATTTTTAAGAAAGAACCTGCACCAATTTGTATCTTTTGTAACTTGTCCACCTTAACAATAGAACATCTAACAATTCACTGTAATCACGTTTTTAAACTCAGCAAAACCAACAACATTCCTTGCCTTCAACAATTACTTTCAGAAGTAAACGAAACAAACATTAATAACTTTATAACTTTAATAAAAAAACTAGATTTAACACAAAGTACTTAAAAATAAATTTAAAAAAAAAACCAACACATTGAAATTCCATAATCTAATCCATCCAGCTTGAAGGCCACAGTTGTTCTAGCGTTAAAAATATTGTATTTTTAGAATTAAGCTTTTGTCTTCTTCTACTACAATAAATAATAATAACAACGAGAAGGCAAAGCTAACTTCGACTGTGGCGAAGTTTTAATACACTTGAAAAAGTTTACTCCAACTGATTTAAGGGGGTATTCTACCTTTCACGAGTGTTTTATGAGTGTTTTTTACAAAAATTCTGGAGGGAAAACCATAAGAGTTTTTTCAATTTGGTTTTTTGTTTTGTATTATTAATTAATTAAATAGTAAAATAAAAAAAAATGTTGGAATTCGAGGGCTGTTCAAAAAGTTATCGGCCTGCCAATTAAGGCCTCAAAAAAAAGGTGTGGAGGTGGTGGCCATGATTCCGGGACTCCAGGTTATCGGAATTGAAAACTGTAAATGAGGTTATGATCAGAATTGATGTAATTCTGGCCCGTACCTCAATCATACAAAAAAAATTTTTTTTTTCCCAAAATTTACAAACATTTAAAAAAAAACGAGAAGGCAAAGCTAACTTCGACTGTGCCGAAGTTTTGATACACTTGAAAAACTTTACTCCAACTGATTTAACTGGAAAAATATATATAGGATATCAGATATTTACATTTTTTAAATCATTGATAATAAAAATTTGACACCATAAAAAATCTTTTCTTAGTAAAACACATTTTCCAACCGATCAGTCCTATGGCAGCTATATGCTATAGTCATGCGATTTTTATAATTTTTTTTTAAATTATGTGAAAGCATATAAAACTAATATATACCAAGATTGGGGATGCTACGATAAATAACAAAAAAGTTTTTTTCACTAGAAGTAGTTTTTTGACCGACAGTTTATATAGCAGCTATATGCCATAGTCATCCGATTTTGATAAATTTTTCGGAATTGTGTGGAAACATATGAAACAAATATATACTACGATTGGAGACGCTACGATGGAAATCAAAAAAGTTTTTCTCACAAAGACTTATTTTTCGACCGATCGTTCCTATGGCAGCTATATGCTATAGTGATCCGATTTTGATACATTTTTCCAGAATTATGTGGAAGCATATAAAACTAACATATACCAAGATTAGTGACGCTACGATGGAAAACAAAAAAGTTTTTCTAACTAGAACTAGTTCTTAGACCGTTCGTTCCTATGGCAGCTATATGATATAGTCATCCGATTTTGATGAATTTTTCCTGTATCATGTGAAAGCATATAAAACTAACATTTACTAAGATTAGTGACGCTTCGATGGAAAACAAAAAGGTTTTTCTTACTAGAACTAGTTTTTTGACCGATCGTTCCTATGGCAGCTATATGATATAGCCATCCGATCCGGCCGGTTCCGACATATTAGTTGCGTGCAGTAAAAAGAAGACTCAGTGCAAAATTTCAGCTCGATAGCTTCAAAACTGAGGGACTAGTTTGCGTAGAAACAGACAGACAGACGGACAGACGGACAGACAGACGGACAGACGGACGGACGGACAAGTGGAAATGAACTCAGCTTGTCGTCCTGATCAAGAATATATATAGTTTATGGGGTCGGAAATTAATATTTCTATGCTTTACAAACTTCTGGGCAAAATTAATATACACTTTTCAAGTGTATAAAAATTAGATTTTCGACGTTTTTTACACTTTTCAAGTGTATAAAAATTAGATTTTCGACGTTTTTATACACTTGAAAAGTGTATATTAATTTTGCCCAGAAGTTTGTAACGCACAGAAATATTAATTTCCGACCCCATAAACTATATATATTCTTGATCACGACGACGAGCTGAGTTCATTTCCGCTTGTCCGTCCGTCCGTCTGTCCGTCTGTTTCTACGCGAACTAGTCCCTCAGTTTTAAAGCTATCGAGCTGAAATTTTGCACAGAGTCTTCTTTTTACTGCACGCAACTAATATGTCGGAACCGGCCGGATCAGATGACTATATCATATAGCTGCCATAGGAACGATCGGTCTAAGAACAAGTTCTAGTTAGAAAAACTTTTTTGTTTTCCATCGTAGCGTCACTAATCTTGGTATATGTTAGTTTTATATGCTTCCACATAATTCTGGAAAAATGTATCAAAATCGAATCACTATAGCATATAGCTGCCATAGGAACGATCGGTCGAAAAATAAGTCGTTGTGAGAAAAACTTTTTTGATTTTCATCGTAGCGTCTCCAATCGTAGTATATATTTGTTTTATATGTTTCCACACAATTCTGAAAAATTTATCAAAATCGGATGACTATAGCATATAGCTGCCATATAAACGGTCGGTCAAAAAACCACTTCTAGTGAGAAAAACTTTTTTGTTTTTTATCGTAGCGTCCCCAATCTTGGTATATATTAGTTTTATATGCTTTCACATAATTTTGAAAAAATTATCAAAATCGGATGACTATAGCATATAGCTGCCATAGGACCGATCGGTCGGAAAATGTGTTTTACTAAGAAAATTTTTTTTTATGGTATCAAATTTTTATTATCAATGATTTCATAATTTTAAATATCTGATATCTGTATCCTATATATATTTTACCGGTTAAATCAGTTGAAGTAAAGTTTTTCAAGTGTATTAAAACTTCGACACAGTCGAAGTTAGCTTTGCCTTCTCGTTTTTTTGTTATTTAGTGTAAAAAAAATAGTAAAAAATTTGTTATCTTCATGATTGAGGTACGGGCCAGAATTACATCAATTCTGCGTCGATTGCAACATGGCTGATCAAAATCGGTTTAGTAGAACTGGCCCAATCATGGCTACCAGGTCAAAAAACGTGGTTTAGAGAAAACCGCTGTTAAAGTTTTCAGCAATGTTGAAAATACTCACATTGGCAAGAACATTGCTCCACTAAAACGGATATATCTGCTAAACTATTTCGAATAATTGAAAATGGTTTAAAGCAGGGACCGAAAATAACAGTTATGGAAGTGAAAAAAATTACCACGAAATATGGATCCCCTGATAAAATGGAATACACGAATCTTCATAATTTTTAATGGCGAGTCATTAAATGGGATAAATTTTTATTTGCAATTTTTATCACAAAAAAATTTTGAAATTGTTATATTATAATTTTTAAATAAAAATTTTGTTTTAACTGTTAAATGGTAATTTTTATATAAAAAATTTTTTGAATAACAGTTAAAACTAATTTTTATTATAAAAATTTAAATTAATTTTTATTTTGTAATTTTTATAATAAAAATTACTTTTTAATTGTTATGAAAAAATTTTTATTATAAAAATTTTTTATAAAAATTACTTATCTAGTAGGCGTTTGTAAATCATAGATTGTCTTTGATAGAACGAAACAAGATTTACCTAAACCTACTAGATTAGTAATTTTTATAAAAATTTTTATAATAAAAATTTTTTCATAACACTAAAAAGTAATTTTTATTATAAAAATTACAAAATAAAATTAATTTAAATTTTTATAATAAAAATTATTTTTAACTGTTATTCAAAAATTTTTATTTAAAAATTACCATTTAACTGTTAAAACAAAATTTTTTTTTAAAAAATCATAGAATAACGATTATTTTTAAATTTTTATTTAAAAATTAGAAAATAATTGTTATTTCAAAATTTTTATCCAAAAAGTTATAACAGTTACGGTCCCTGGTTTAAAGGGGATGAAAGGGGAATGTTCAAGCTGTAATAATAAGGCAAAACAAAAAAATCGAAAAAAAATATTTTCCTTCCCTTAACCAGTAAAATATATATAGGATATAGATATCAGATATTTTAAATTTTTAAATCATTAATAATAAAAATTTGATTTCATAAAAAAAAACTCTTCTTAGTAGCTATATGCTATAGTGATTCGATTCTGATAAACTTTTGTATTATGTGAAAGCATATAAAACTAACACATACCAAGATTGGTGACGCTACGATGGAAAACAAAAAAGTTTTTCTCACTAGATCTAGTTATTTGACCGACCGATTCTATGGCAGCTATATGAAATAGGGAACCGATCCGGCCGGTTTCGACAAATGTGCAGCATATATGTATTTAAAGCAGAGGTCGAAAATATATGTCTCCACTTTGAAGGGTTGTAAAAATAAATGTTATTCTGAAACACTTTGAAATAACTCACACAACTAAGAGAGTGAGTTATTTTTTAAATGTAAGTGTTTCTCTCAATGAGAAACATATATTTTTTATTCTTTTCTATTTATGTCACTCAAGAACACTTATAATTGTGAGAAAACAAATAAGTGTTCATTATCAACAAAAACAGTGTGAGTTAATGCTTCTGTATTTTTGTGTTCGTTAATGTAAAAAAATTTTCGCTGCGTGCAGGTGAAGTTCATTATATAAAAAGTGTGTCAAAATGGGAAGGATCAAAGAGTTCGAGTGTTTTTTGAAAATAATTCTGCAATTGATAAATCCAAGTGCAACGAATGTGATACGTTGCTAACGGGAAAGCACCTAACGAATTTAAAATTCTATAATACTTGTAAAACTTAACTAAAAGAAATAAATAAAATGTTTGTAATATTAAACAAGTAAGAAAGTCGGTCAAGCCCGACTGTAATATACTTTGTGCCTGTTTGTATGTAACTGATAACTTTAAAGTGTCAGTTTTTTTTAAATCTGGGGGTGGCAACTCTTTTGACTATCGTTTATCTGGTTGGAAAACGATTTATGGGGGCTCGATAAATAATAATGAGAAGAATAATCTAGTACATAACTCGTAAAATTATAAAATTTGTATATAGTTTCCTATTAACATAAACGTATTTATATTAGTCACGCGGGAATCACGCGTGATTTCTGACCGCAGGCCATCTCAATTACATCGCTCCTCTCATAGCAAGGTCCAATTGGGAAATTACCAGTAAGCTATTGCCCTCTCGCTCTCTCTTTCTCGTAAGTTCTGAGGTGTTGTTGTAGTCGTTGCTTTGAATTTTCTTTTACGTATTGCTCTAATATCGTTCATCTGATCGAAAAACGATGTATGGCGGGTAGATAAATAATGAGTAGTAGAATATATGTCTAGAATGTTCGAACTATCTATCTTCAAAATTGTGGAAGTTTTTACGTTTTTTTAGATTTGCGGGGGAGGCAGGGGGCGTGGCAAAAATTAAAAATAAACTTGATCTGCCTGCAGGTAATAGGATTATATGTTCCATACACTTCAAACCTCTAACTCTTACCATCTCTGAGATCTGTTTGTTCATACGGACAGACAGACAGACGGACAGACGGACATGGCTATATCGACTCGGCTGTTGATGATGATCAATAATATATATAGTTTATAGGGTCGGAGATGCTTCCTTCAGGCTGTTACATACATTTGCACAAACCCAATATACTCTGTGTAGTACACTGTACCTTCGGTACAGAGTATAAAAATATATATTTATGAATATAATATTAAGTAACAGCATTTTATTATTATATATAAACCATTGTCCAATCATATCCACAAAGGAAATGATCGTAACATAACTTAAAACAAAAATCCACTTATACACATACACTTTCGTTTTTATGTTATACTATTACTGTTAAAAAAAAAACACTTTGAACAAATATAACTGTTCAAAGTGGATTTTTCTGACATATATTATTTTCACTCAACAATAAACTCTCAACACAAAACACAAACACAGCACTCAAAAAATAATAAACACTTGAAACATTATATAATTTTGAGATTTTGATTTGTCGATAGCTTCCGATAATAGAAACAGCGCAAGGCTATTGACTAAACCCTTTAAATCATATCATAAAGGGTTTTCAGGGATTTCTTATGGACATTGCATTTAAGTTACCCAAAATGAGGGCCTAACAATTTTATTTGAACAACTCTTTGAATTTAAAAGCAAATTTCAAAATCCCCGTCGGTAGGCCGCACCCCTTCCCTTATACGTCGTAACCCTTTTCTCTTAAACCTTTTAAGAAACTATATTTAAAAAAAAAAACAACTTAGTAAGTCGGTCGAGTTCGACTGTAATATACTCTGTACATGTTTGTACGTGGGTTGCTATTTAAGTTTCTGGCCTAGGTCACTTCTAGCCAACGATTAATCAAAAACTTACCACGACAGAAAAATGGAATTTAGGCCGTCCGCACACGACTCGTATCGTTATCGTAGCGTATGCGACGTGGTGTACGAGGTGCATACGATTTGTTGCTGCGCACGTGTGTTTAAAGGGAGACACGCACACGACTCGTACGCTACGCGTAATCGTTGCAACATGCATGCAGCATGACGACAATCGTCAAGCAGTGGCAGTCGCTTCTCGTCGTGTACGAGCGTACGCTTGCTGATTTCTTACATTTTTCAATGAGTTTCATATGTTTTAATGAAAAAATGTCAGTCCAAATTATAAAATTTGTGCATTTTACGGCTTTACTACCATTATCAACTCCTTAAATGTATTTTATGACATTCAGTAAAATGTGTGAACTTTTATATCGCCTTCTGCTAATTTTTCAGTGGCAAAAAAATCTTCTGGTTGGATTCTTGCCCCCAAGACGAAGAAATGTTGATTAGTCTTCATCGCTTTACATGTTTACGCTTTGTGTTTTGTCGATTGAAAATTGCTTCGTATGCGGAACAATACCCGTATCGTAATCGTATCGTATCGGCAAATTCTTGAGGGAGACGATGACGCTACGAAGACGATACGAACAGTGTGCGGAGGGCCTTACTCGTGAAAATTTTCGTGCAATCATTCTTCACAACTTTCGACGACAAGAGTGGAACGATGAACTTAAATCTTTGTATGGCGATGAAGCACCATCCTATAGTACTGTGAAAAATTGGTTTAATGAATTCAATCGCGGGCGACGCTCGCTCGAAGACGAAGGTCGTGAAGGTCGTCCGAAAACAGTCGTGCTAGAAAACTCTGATGCCGTGCGTGAACTGATAATGCAGGATCGTCATGTGACATACCGTGAGATACAGGCATCCTTGGTCATTTCTCCCACCAGCATACATTCGATATTGCATGAACACCTGGGCGTAAAAAAGCTTTGTTCTCGTTGGATCCCGCACAATTTAACAATCGCTCAAAAAATGGCTCGTGTGGATTGGTGCAAAGAAATTTTGAAAAAATATAATCGTGGGTTCAAAAGACGTTTATTAGATCGTCACAGGTGACGAATCATGGATCTATGCTTATGAGCCAGCAATCGACTGTGTGGGTCGAAGACGAGCCAAATCCAACGAAAGTCGTTCGTGGAAGAAGCACTTCGAAGCAAATGGTAGCCTGTTTCTTCGGTAAAACTGGTCATGTGGCGACTGTTCCGCTTGAGCAACGTAGGACGGTCAATTCTGAGTGGTACACCACAATTTGTTTGCCTGAAGTCTTCGGAGAAATTCGAAAAACGAACAAGAGAAGACAGATCATTGTGCACCATGACAATGCGAGCTCTCACACATCAGCTCACACCAGCGCCTTTTGACCGCCCAAAACGTCGAATTGATGGGTCATCCGCCGTACAGCCCCGCACATCTAGGGAAAAATGCGTGGTCAACGATTTTCGTCGCCAGAAGATGCTGTTGAAGAGTTCAAAAACCATGTTTTGGAGATGTCTCAATCGGAGTGGAAAAAGTGCTTCGGCAATTGGTTTGAGCGCATGCAAAAGTGTATAAATCTTGCTGGAGAACACTTTGAAAAACAATAAAACCATTTTTGATTATAAATATTCGCGTTTTAATTATTAGGCCAGAAATTTATATAGCAACCTACGTAATGAGTAGAATTTATGTCAACTGCACAAACTGGGAACACGAAGCTCTTTGATTTCCTATATGAAAACGCCAAATGATAGTTGTAGATCTAAATGACAGGATAGGAGTCGCAGAGTGCTCATCAAAAAATGAACCACACAACCAATTTACATGTTCCCAACGACTGACAAAAGACAGGACAGTAGATACAAGGCAAAGAAAAATGAATGATTTGTGCGACTCATTCAAGCTGTAATAATAAGGCAAAACAAAAAAATCGAAAAAAAATATTTTCCTTCCCTTAACCAGTAAAATATATATAGGATATAGATATCAGATATTTTAAATTTTTAAATCATTAATAATAAAAATTTGATTTCATAAAAAAAAACTCTTCTTAGTAGCTATATGCTATAGTGATTCGATTCTGATAAACTTTTGTATTATGTGAAAGCATATAAAACTAACACATACCAAGATTGGTGACGCTACGATGGAAAACAAAAAAGTTTTTCTCACTAGATCTAGTTATTTGACCGACCGTTTCTATGGCAGCTATATGAAATAGGGAACCGATCCGGCCGGTTTCGACAAATGTGCAGCATATATGTATTTAAAGCAGAGGTCGAAAATATGTGTCTCCACTTTGAAGGGTTGTAAAAATAAATGTTATTCTGAAACACTTTGAAATAACTCACACAACTGAGAGAGTGAGTTATTTTTAAATGTAAGTGTTTCTCTCAATGAGAAACATATATTTTTATTCTTTTCTATTTATGTCACTCAAGAACACTTATAATTGTGAGAAAACAAATAAGTGTTCATTATCAACAAAAACAGTGTGAGTTAATGCTTCTGTATTTTTGTGTTCGTTAATGTAAAAAAATTTTCGCTGCGTGCAGGTGAAGTTCATTATATAAAAAAGTGTGTCAAAATGGGAAGGATCAAAGAGTTCTAGTGTTTTTTTTGAAAATAATTCTGCAATTGATAAGTCCAAGTGCAACGAATGTGATACGTTGCTAACGGAAAGCACCTAACGAATTTAAAATTCTATAATACTTGTAAAACTTAACTAAAAGAAATAAATAAAATGTTTGTAATATTAAACAAGTAAGAAAGTCGGTCAAGCCCGACTGTAATATACTTTGTGCCTGTTTGTATGTAACTGATAACTTTAAAGTGTCAGTTTTTTTCAAAAATCTGGGGGTGGCAACTCTTTTTGACTATCGTTTATCTGGTTGGAAAACGATTTATGGGGGCTCGATAAATAATAATGAGAAGAATAATCTAGTACATAACTCGTAAAATTATAAAATTTGTATATAGTTTCCTATTAACATAAACGTATTTATATTAGTCACGCGGGAATCACGCGTGATTTCTGACCGCAGGCCATCTCATTACATCGCTCCTCTCATAGCAAGGTCCAATTGGGAAATTACCAGTAAGCTATTGCCCTCTCGCTCTCTCTTTCTCGTAAGTTCTGAGGTGTTGTTGTAGTCGTTGCTTTGAATTTTCTTTTTACGTATTGCTCTAATATCGTTCATCTGATCGAAAAACGATGTATGGCGGGTAGATAAATAATGAGTAGTAGAATATATGTCTAGAATGTTCGAACTATCTATCTTCAAAATTGTGGAAGTTTTTACGTTTTTTTAGATTTGCGGGGGAGGCAGGGGGCGTGGCAAAAATTAAAAATAAACTTGATCTGCCTGCAGGTAATAGGATTATATGTTCCATACACTTCAAACCTCTAACTCTTACCATCTCTGAGATCTGTTTGTTCATACGGACAGACAGACAGACGGACAGACGGACATGGCTATATCGACTCGGCTGTTGATGATGATCAATAATATATATAGTTTATAGGGTCGGAGATGCTTCCTTCAGGCTGTTACATACATTTGCACAAACCCAATATACTCTGTGTAGTACACTGTACCTTCGGTACAGAGTATAAAAAATATATATTTATGAATATAATATTAAGTAACAGCATTTTATTATTATATATAAACCATTGTCCAATCATATCCACAAAGGAAATGATCGTAACATAACTTAAAACAAAAAATCCACTTATACACATACACTTTCGTTTTTATGTTATACTATTACTGTTAAAAAAAACACTTTGAACAAATATAACTGTTCAAAGTGGATTTTTCTGACATATATTATTTTCACTCAACAATAAACTCTCAACACAAAACACAAACACAGCACTCAAAAAAATAATAATATACCCTCTGCAAGGGTATAAAAAGCTTATCATAAAAGGGTTTTCAGGGATTTCTTATGGACATTGCATTTAAGTTACCCAAAATGAGGGCCTAACAATTTTATTTGAACAACTCTTTGAATTTAAAAGCAAATTTCAAAATCCCCGTCGGTAGGCCGCACCCCTTCCCTTATACGTCGTAACCCTTTTCTCTTAAACCTTTTAAGAAACTATATTTAAAAAAAAAACAACTTAGTAAGTCGGTCGAGTTCGACTGTAATATACTCTGTACATGTTTGTACGTGGGTTGCTATTTAAGTTTCTGGCCTAGGTCACTTCTAGCCAACGATTAATCAAAAACTTACCACGACAGAAAAATGGAATTTAGGCCGTCCGCACACGACTCGTATCGTTATCGTAGCGTATGCGACGTGGTGTACGAGGTGCATACGATTTGTTGCTGCGCACGTGTGTTTAAAGGGAGACACGCACACGACTCGTACGCTACGCGTAATCGTTGCAACATGCATGCAGCATGACGACAATCGTCAAGCAGTGGCAGTCGCTTCTCGTCGTGTACGAGCGTACGCTTGCTGATTTCTTACATTTTTCAATGAGTTTCATATGTTTTAATGAAAAAATGTCAGTCCAAATTATAAAATTTGTGCATTTTACGGCTTTACTACCATTATCAACTCCTTAAATGTATTTTATGACATTCAGTAAAATGTGTGAACTTTTATATCGCCTTCTGCTAATTTTTCAGTGGCAAAAAAAATCTTCTGGTTGGATTCTTGCCCCCAAGACGAAGAAATGTTGATTAGTCTTCATCGCTTTACATGTTTACGCTTTGTGTTTTGTCGATTGAAAATTGCTTCGTATGCGGAACAATACCCGTATCGTAATCGTATCGTATCGGCAAATTCTTGAGGAGACGATGACGCTACGAAGACGATACGAACAGTGTGCGGAGGGCCTTACTCGTGAAAATTTTCGTGCAATCATTCTTCACAACTTTCGACGACAAAGAGTGGAACGATGAACTTAAATCTTTGTATGGCGATGAAGCACCATCCTATAGTACTGTGAAAAATTGGTTTAATGAATTCAATCGCGGGCGACGCTCGCTCGAAGACGAAGGTCGTGAAGGTCGTCCGAAAACAGTCGTGCTAGAAAACTCTGATGCCGTGCGTGAACTGATAATGCAGGATCGTCATGTGACATACCGTGAGATACAGGCATCCTTGGTCATTTCTCCCACCAGCATACATTCGATATTGCATGAACACCTGGGCGTAAAAAAGCTTTGTTCTCGTTGGATCCCGCACAATTTAACAATCGCTCAAAAAAATGGCTCGTGTGGATTGGTGCAAAAGAAATTTTGAAAAAAATATAATCGTGGGTTCAAAAGACGTTTATTAGATCGTCACAGGTGACGAATCATGGATCTATGCTTATGAGCCAGCAATCGACTGTGTGGGTCGAAGACGAGCCAAATCCAACGAAAGTCGTTCGTGGAAGAAGCACTTCGAAGCAAATGGTAGCCTGTTTCTTCGGTAAAACTGGTCATGTGGCGACTGTTCCGCTTGAGCAACGTAGGACGGTCAATTCTGAGTGGTACACCACAATTTGTTTGCCTGAAGTCTTCGGAGAAATTCGAAAAACGAACAAGAGAAGACAGATCATTGTGCACCATGACAATGCGAGCTCTCACACATCAGCTCACACCAGCGCCTTTTTGACCGCCCAAAACGTCGAATTGATGGGTCATCCGCCGTACAGCCCGCACATCTAGGGAAAAATGCGTGGTCAACGATTTTCGTCGCCAGAAGATGCTGTTGAAGAGTTCAAAAACCATGTTTTGGAGATGTCTCAATCGGAGTGGAAAAAGTGCTTCGGCAATTGGTTTGAGCGCATGCAAAAGTGTATAAATCTTGCTGGAGAACACTTTGAAAAACAATAAAACCATTTTTGATTATAAATATTCGCGTTTTAATTATTAGGCCAGAAATTTATATAGCAACCTACGTAATGAGTAGAATTTATGTCAACTGCACAAACTGGGAACACGAAGCTCTTTGATTTCCCTATATGAAAACGCCAAATGATAGTTGTAGATCTAAATGACAGGATAGGAGTCGCAGAGTGCTCATCAAAAAATGAACCACACAACCAATTTACATGTTCCCAACGACTGACAAAAAGGACAGTAGATACAAGGCAAAAGAAAAATGAATGATTTGTGCGACTCATTCAAGCTGTAATAATAAGGCAAAAAAAAAATCGAAAAAAAAATATTTTCCTTCCCTTAACCAGTAAAATATATATAGGATATAGATATCAGATATTTTAAATTTTTAAATCATTAATAATAAAAATTTGATTTCATAAAAAAAAACTCTTCTTAGTAGCTATATGCTATAGTGATTCGATTCTGATAAACTTTTGTATTATGTGAAAGCATATAAAACTAACACATACCAAGATTGGTGACGCTACGATGGAAAACAAAAAAGTTTTTCTCACTAGATCTAGTTATTTGACCGACCGTTTCTATGGCAGCTATATGAAATAGGGAACCGATCCGGCCGGTTTCGACAAATGTGCAGCATATATGTATTTAAAGCAGAGGTCGAAAATATGTGTCTCCACTTTGAAGGGTTGTAAAAATAAATGTTATTCTGAAACACTTTGAAATAACTCACACAACTAGAGAGTGAGTTATTTTTTTAAATGTAAGTGTTTCTCTCAATGAGAAACATATATTTTTTTATTCTTTTCTATTTATGTCACTCAAGAACACTTATAATTGTGAGAAAACAAATAAGTGTTCATTATCAACAAAAAACAGTGTGAGTTAATGCTTCTGTATTTTTGTGTTCGTTAATGTAAAAAAAATTTTCGCTGCGTGCAGGTGAAGTTCATTATATAAAAAGTGTGTCAAAATGGGAAGGATCAAAGAGTTCTAGTGTTTTTTGAAAATAATTCTGCAATTGATAAGTCCAAGTGCAACGAATGTGATACGTTGCTAACGGGAAAGCACCTAACGAATTTAAAATTCTATAATACTTGTAAAACTTAACTAAAAGAAATAAATAAAATGTTTGTAATATTAAACAAGTAAGAAAGTCGGTCAAGCCCGACTGTAATATACTTTGTGCCTGTTTGTATGTAACTGATAACTTTAAAGTGTCAGTTTTTTTCAAAATCTGGGGGTGGCAACTCTTTTGACTATCGTTTATCTGGTTGGAAAACGATTTATGGGGGCTCGATAAATAATAATGAGAAGAATAATCTAGTACATAACTCGTAAAATTATAAAATTTGTATATAGTTTCCTATTAACATAAACGTATTTATATTAGTCACGCGGGAATCACGCGTGATTTCTGACCGCAGGCCATCTCAATTACATCGCTCCTCTCATAGCAAGGTCCAATTGGGGAAATTACCAGTAAGCTATTGCCCTCTCGCTCTCTCTTTCTCGTAAGTTCTGAGGTGTTGTTGTAGTCGTTGCTTTGAATTTTCTTTTACGTATTGCTCTAATATCGTTCATCTGATCGAAAAACGATGTATGGCGGGTAGATAAATAATGAGTAGTAGAATATATGTCTAGAATGTTCGAACTATCTATCTTCAAAATTGTGGAAGTTTTTACGTTTTTTTAGATTTGCGGGGGAGGCAGGGGGCGTGGCAAAAATTAAAAATAAACTTGATCTGCCTGCAGGTAATAGGATTATATGTTCCATACACTTCAAACCTCTAACTCTTACCATCTCTGAGATCTGTTTGTTCATACGGACAGACAGACAGACGGACAGACGGACATGGCTATATCGACTCGGCTGTTGATGATGATCAATAATATATATAGTTTATAGGGTCGGAGATGCTTCCTTCAGGCTGTTACATACATTTGCACAAACCCAATATACTCTGTGTAGTACACTGTACCTTCGGTACAGAGTATAAAAATATATATTTATGAATATAATATTAAGTAACAGCATTTTATTATTATATATAAACCATTGTCCAATCATATCCACAAAGGAAATGATCGTAACATAACTTAAAACAAAAATCCACTTATACACATACACTTTCGTTTTTATGTTATACTATTACTGTTAAAAAAAAAACACTTTGAACAAATATAACTGTTCAAAGTGGATTTTTCTGACATATATTATTTTCACTCAACAATAAACTCTCAACACAAAACACAAAACACAAACACAGCACTCAAAAAAATTAAACACTGTGAGAAACAGATATTGTTTATATTTTAGTGGAGACATTATTTGGAAAAGTTTGGTCAAGATAGCTTCAAAACTGAGGGAGGAGATAGCATAGAAACAGACGGACGGACAGACGGACAGGGCTAGATCGACTCGGCTATTGATGCTGATCAAGAATATATATAGTTTATGGGGTCGGAGATGCTTCCTTCTATGCGTTACAAACATCAGCACAATTTTAATATACCCTCTGCAAGGGTATAAAAAGCTTATCATAAAAGGGTTTTCAGGGATTTCTTATGGACATTGCATTTAAGTTACCCAAAATGAGGGCCTAACAATTTTATTTGAACAACTCTTTGAATTTAAAAGCAAATTTCAAAATCCCCGTCGGTAGGCCGCACCCCTTCCCTTATACGTCGTAACCCTTTTAAGAAACTATATTTAAAAAAAAAAACAACTTAGTAAGTCGGTCGAGTTCGACTGTAATATACTCTGTACATGTTTGTACGTGGGTTGCTATTTAAGTTTCTGGCCTAGGTCACTTCTAGCCAACGATTAATCAAAAACTTACCACGGCAGAAAAATGGAATTTAGGCCGTCCGCACACGACTCGTATCGTTATCGTAGCGTATGCGACGTGGTGTACGAGGTGCATACGATTTGTTGCTGCGCACGTGTGTTTAAAGGGAGACACGCACACGACTCGTACGCTACGCGTAATCGTTGCAACATGCATGCAGCATGACGACAATCGTCAAGCAGTGGCAGTCGCTTCTCGTCGTGTACGAGCGTACGCTTGCTGATTTCTTACATTTTTCAATGAGTTTCATATGTTTTAATGAAAAAATGTCAGTCCAAATTATAAAATTTGTGCATTTTACGGCTTTACTACCATTATCAACTCCTTAAATGTATTTTATGACATTCAGTAAAATGTGTGAACTTTTATATCGCCTTCTGCTAATTTTTCAGTGGCAAAAAAAATCTTCTGGTTGGATTCTTGCCCCCAAGACGAAGAAATGTTAATTAGTCTTCATCGCTTTACATGTTTACGCTTTGTGTTTTGTCGATTGAAAATTGCTTCGTATGCGGAACAATACCCGTATCGTAATCGTATCGTATCGGCAAATTCTTGAGGAGACGATGACGCTACGAAGACGATACGAGCAGTGTGCGGAGGGCCTTACTCGTGAAAATTTTCGTGCAATCATTCTTCACAACTTTCGACGACAAGAGTGGAACGATGAACTTAAATCTTTGTATGGCGATGAAGCACCATCCTATAGTACTGTGAAAAATTGGTTTAATGAATTCAATCGCGGGCGACGCTCGCTCGAAGACGAAGGTCGTGAAGGTCGTCCGAAAACAGTCGTGCTAGAAAACTCTGATGCCGTGCGTGAACTGATAATGCAGGATCGTCATGTGACATACCGTGAGATACAGGCATCCTTGGTCATTTCTCCCACCAGCATACATTCGATATTGCATGAACACCTGGGCGTAAAAAAGCTTTGTTCTCGTTGGATCCCGCACAATTTAACAATCGCTCAAAAAATGGCTCGTGTGGATTGGTGCAAAGCAATTTTGAAAAAATATAATCGTGGGTTCAAAAGACGTTTATTAGATCGTCACAGGTGACGAATCATGGATCTATGCTTATGAGCCAGCAATCGACTGTGTGGGTCGAAGACGAGCCAAATCCAACGAAAGTCGTTCGTGGAAGAAGCACTTCGAAGCAAATGGTCGCCTGTTTCTTCGGTAAAACTGGTCATGTGGCGACTGTTCCGCTTGAGCAACGTAGGACGGTCAATTCTGAGTGGTACACCACAATTTGTTTGCCTGAAGTCTTCGGAGAAATTCGAAAAACGAACAAGAGAAGACAGATCATTGTGCACCATGACAATGCGAGCTCTCACACATCAGCTCACACCAGCGCCTTTTTGACCGCCCAAAACGTCGAATTGATGGGTCATCCGCCGTACAGCCCGCACATCTAGGGAAAAATGTTGAAGAGTTCAAAAACCATGTTTTGGAGATGTCTCAATCGGAGTGGAAAAAGTGCTTCGGCAATTGGTTTGAGCGCATGCAAAAGTGTATAAATCTTGCTGGAGAACACTTTGAAAAACAATAAAACCATTTTTGATTATAAATATTCGCGTTTTAATTATTAGGCCAGAAATTTATATAGCAACCTACGTAATGAGTAGAATTTATGTCAACTGCACAAACTGGGAACACGAAGCTCTTTGATTTCCTATATGAAAACGCCAAATGATAGTTGTAGATCTAAATGACAGGATAGGAGTCGCAGAGTGCTCATCAAAAAATGAACCACACAACCAATTTACATGTTCCCAACGACTGACAAAAGACAGGACAGTAGATACAAGGCAAAGAAAAATGAATGATTTGTGCGACTCATTCGATCTTACAGTGCTTATTGGAAGAACCATGGGAGATGCAGAAGGCAACTTTACTTTTGCGCGAGGCCAAGCAAACACCGTAATAGACTTTTGCCTAATCCAAGGCTGTTGTTATAAGTGGGTAAATGATGACAGGAAATTATCAATGCAATTTCTTAAAAAAGCAAGGTACTCAAATACAACCGAAGATAAGGCAAAACATCAGAAGAGAAAAATTCCAGCTTCAAGCAACTCTGTTTAACAAAGTAAAGGCAATTTTATAAATACATAGAAATCGCCATATCCCATATAAAGGACAGCAAAACTTTTTGGTCGACAGTCAGACATATTAATGGAAGCTTTATAAGATCGCGTAAACAAGTTCCTTGCAATCAGCTGACTAAATGCTTTTAAAGTCTCCTGTTCGCTGCGTGTATAGAGCCATTGTCATTGTATACTCATCATATTATATACGTTAATGAACTAGATGCTACTATCACCTTCCGTGAGCTAAGAACTGCATTGTGCAACAGCAAGAATAACAAGGCACCTGGTGAAGATCGTATCCCTACGGAGTTCATTGTGAATGCCCCAGACAACTTCCTTGAAAGCCTACTTCAGACATACAGCCACATTTATAACACAGGAGAAGTGTCAAAAAGCTTTCAAAAAAATATAATATACCCAATTTGGAAAAAAGGAGAACCAACAGATGCTGAGAACTATAGAGGCATACCAAATTTTTTTAGACTTCTAGTTGGGGTACCACTTTTGTATTTAACATTGTTAATTGTTATTTCAAGGTACAATTATTGGAATTTTTTGAGGTGTGAAAGGTGGTCAAAAATAATTAAAACAATTATATTTATTTATTTTTATATATTTAATAATTAGTCATCGTCGCTGCCTTCATTTATAACAAAAAGTTTATTTAGGATATCAATCTAATGAATATTGGTATGCCACCAAGGTCAGATGGGTTGTTAAAGCACTTCATATTATTTTGGGAGAGAAGTACCACATACTTCATCAACAAATGGATAACAAAATGTTACAAAAATATAAGTCAAAATGCAGAATTGCAAGTTATCTCAACATTAAATTTGTCAAACGTTTAGATGCTGACGAAGAAATCTGAGAGGAGATTATAGAGCCTTATTGAGAAAAGAAATAGCTCTCAAAACCATATTGCCGATTACGTCAAAAAAAATACGGCTGGGGAAAACGTAAAGTTCCGTTTCAAACAATTTCTTTTTCGGACATTATGGACTCTCTTGAAATGACTGAGAAGGATCTTAAAATTTTGTTGACCGGTTTGTACCAACTTAGTCAAGCGGTATCCTACCTGACCAAAATTATGGATGAGCTTGGCAACCTCAAAATATGTTTTCTTAAAGCTCAACAGAATTTAATTCAAATTAAATTAAGATCACGACACATATCCAGTAAAACTTTAAAATGCTTTGTTGAGCACGTTCCACAGTCTATTAGATATGCAGGAATAAGGCGCTATTGCTGTCAATGCGCGAATGGCAACAGAACTATTGGATAAAAATCGTTTTTAAAAATTCAGGGATGATACTGGATATCGCGAAACTACTTTTTGTTAATGTACTTTTAAACTACATACTTAAAAAATGGAAATAACTGGGGGCCGATACGCCTAGGAAATCCGGCTAAGCACTTTGTTTTAATAATTTCTTAAAATTATTTCTTGGATAAAGTCGTAGATCTTGCATCTTATGGCCAGGTTATAGTTTTGTATAGGATCATTGATTACCAATGTAGGGAGTACAACAAAACTTACAGAAAATGTTTCATCAGATTAATTGCACTTCTTTCATTGCATTTATTGCACGGACACAAGCACGCTTGTATACATACATACATTTACTGATTCAAAGATCATATATATATATATCAAACAATTAAGAAAGTCGGTCGAGCCCGACTGTAATATACTCTGTACCTGTGTGTATATAACTGATAACTTAAAAGTGTGGGCAGTGCTGCCTAGCGTAATTATTTGATTTGCTTATATCGTTCATCTGAATGGATAACGATGTATGGGGGCTCGATAAGTCGATAAATAATGAGTAGTAGAATATATGTCTAGAATGTTCGAACTATCTATCTTCAAAATTGTAGGAGTTATAACGTTTTTTTTTAATATGCGGGGGAGGCAGGGGGCGTTGCAAAAATTAAAAATAAACTTGATCTGCCTGCAGGTATAATATATATATAATATAATTCTTATACCTGAAGGTAGATCAAGTTTAGTTTTAATTTTTGACACGCCCCCTGCGTTCCCCGCAGTTTGAAAAAAAAACTCATATCTTCCACAATTTTTGATTAGGTTGCTCGAACCTTCTAGACATATATTCTACTCATCAATACTTATCGAGCCCCTATACATTGTTTTCCGATGATGATGATAGTAGAGTTGCCAAACCCACAATTTGAAAAACTCCTCAAAACTCCCACAATTTTGGAGATAGATTGTTAGAACCTGCCAGACATATATTCTACTCATCATTACTTATCGAGCACCCATACATCGATTTACAATCAGATGAACAATAGCCACGCCCACAATTTTAAAAAATCCTCAAAACACCCACAATTTTAGATTTAGATTGTTCAAACCTTCTAGACATATATTTAACTCATCAAAACTCATTAAGCTCTCGTACTTCGTTTTCCGATCAGATGAACAATAGCAGAGTTGCCGCCCCCACAATTTAAAGAAAACGTCATATCTCCTCTAATTTTAATGATAGATTGATTAAACTTTTAAGGCATACATTTTAATCGTCATTTCATATCGATCCACTAAACACCATTTCCAGATCAGATGAACGCTAGTTGAGTTATAAGCAAAACAAATAATTACGATGGGCAGCACTGGCCGACATCGTTTTTTGCAGCACTTACACAGTTTGTGTGACCCCACACCTAAATGTTTTCATTTATGTACAATCTTTGTCAGGTACAGAGTATATTACAGTCGGGCTTGACCACCTTTCTTACTTGTTTCTATTGGCGAGGGATACAGCGAATAAATATGTAAGTCAGGAGAGGGTGAAGAGAAAGGAAAAGACCTTCCCCAGGCAAGTCAGATATATTTTAAAATCTTTGAGATGCCACGAGATTAATTTAAAATAACTAAAACAAAATATTCCTACTGAAAATAAATAATTTTTTATTATGTTTTTTTTTTATTATGATTTTTTTGTATTATGTTTTTTTTATTATGCTTTTGGCAACCTGTGTTATGTGAAGTAAAAGAAACCTTAAAATATCTGCAATCAAAGGTCTTAATATAACTTTAAGAGCTTTGCAGACGACGTTATTGAAAAGGCGAGAGGAGTGGACTGACGGCGCTCTATGCTGTGCAAAAGATATGTCGAAAGACCTTGGTTTATCCACGGAAACCCAAGGCGAAGAATAATACAAAATTATTTCAAAGAAAAGGAACTAAGGCGAAAACTTTTCGAATCGATGGACAAAATCATCATTGAATTTAGGAAAATGTTTCTGCAATTGCAGGACATTGCATGATTTGGACCACACCAAGTGGATTTTTTTGCATTCAGCAGGCAAAATATATGTTGAAAGTAATGTGGAGGAACTTTGGATGGAGTGCGTACGTCTTCGAGCCTTTGTACCTCCAGCGAGAGCACAGACCACATAAGAAATGAAATAATATGCTTGAAATTAGAAGACTCCTTTTCAAAGATAATAGTGATGTTTAGAATTTTTCTTAAGAATTTTAGAATTTTCTTAATTATAGTTATTATAAAACTGCATAAAACCAATTAAAGTAAAAATAAGTGATTCAATAGATACAGGCAACAGTTTTGATTGATTTTTTCGGGTTTCATTTCCGAAACCGATTTTATATATAGATATACAGACCTGTTCCGATTTTCACTAAAGTGAATTCGAATGTGGTACATGATTACTTTTCTACTAATCGATCAAGGCAATCGATATCAAATCTTTAATTTTAAATTACTTGTAATGAGACAAACTCGACTTCAAATGCGTCAAGATGATTTACTCAATTAATTTTATCTACAACACATGTACCATATTCCAATTCGAAAAATTTTGTCGAGAGTGAAAAACGGAACAGGCCAGATAGGCAATATAGATGAAAAAATTTTCAGATTTATCCGTGGAGAAAATTATTTTTGAAGTATTTTCCAGTTTTCCGTTATTTATTTAGGCCGGTCGGTATTCGTCAGTGTATTTACACACATCGCCATAGCTTTCGTTATCCTGTACCGATTTGAAAATGTAATGTACGAAATCAATGCCACTATGTATATCATTTAGGAATTTTCTAAAATAAAAAAAAGGAAGATACACTTTTAAATATAAAATATTTTTTCAAAATTATGTGAAAGCATATAAAACTAATATATACCAAGAATGGGGACGCTACGATAAAAAACAAGAAAGTTTTTCTCACTAGAAGTAGTTTTTTGACCGACCGTTTATATGGCAGCTATATGCTATAGTCATCCGATTTTGATAAATTTTTTCAGAATTGTGTGGAAACATATAAAACAAATATATACTACGATTGGAGACGCTACGATGGAAACCAAAAAAGTTTTTCTCGCAAAGACTTATTTTTCGACCGATCGTTCCTATGGCAGCTATATGCTATAGTGATCCGATTTTAATACATTTTTCCAGAATTATGTGGAAGCATATAAAACTAACATATACCAAGATTAGTGACGCTACGATGGAAAACAAAAAAGTTTTTCTAACTATAACTAGTTCTTAGACCTATCGTTCCTATGGCAGCTATATGATATAGTCATCCGATCCGGCGGTTCCGACACATTAGTTGCGTGCAGTAAAAAGAAGACTCTGTGCATTTCAGCTCGATAGCTTTAAAACTGAGACAGACGGACAGACAGACAGACGGACGGACGGACGGACGGACAAGCGGAAATGAACTCAGCTCGTCGTCATGATCAAGAATATATATAGTTTATGGGGTCGAAAATGAATATTTCTATGCGTTACAAACTTCTGGGGAAACTTAATATACACTTTTCAAGTGTATAAAAATGCTTTAAACTTAACAAGATACAAAATTTGGGGGCGGCAAATTCAACATCCGCCCCGGGCGGCAGAACATCATGCTACGCCACTGCCGTAAGGCAGTCAGTTCCAAGTTTAAAAGGACGTATAGTTCTGGTTGTAAACTAGTCACTTTTCTTGCAGAATTATATTAGTCTATGTCATCTAAAACAAGATTTGTTAAGATTTCATGACTCGTGGCTGGACCAATAAAGCTGTTATTCAATGTACGTACACTTTAACTCAATAATAATGCAGACGTTTCTTTGCTGGTTGCCAGTTTGCGTTTTGTTTGCTGTTTTAGACACAATTTGTAATATTGACAATCGTCAGATATTAATGCATTCCCATTTTTATGAAATTTAATGGCAGCAACCAAAATAAGTTACACCTTTGTTTACCTTTATTTTTAACGTAATTAACCGTTTGCCGTAATCTTTCTTTTTTTTGTTATTATTTTTGCCGGTCGTTCCTAATAGGGGTGAGCGATACTGACATTGGTAATGGTTGCTTTTACGAGTATTTAATAAGTAAGTAACGAGCCAAAATCAGCATCTAATATTTTGCATTAATATTTTGTTTCAATTCAGCCCATTTCCAAATTTCGAACAATTTTAAAATATACTCCCCGCCCTTGAATAGGACACTCCTTATGACTGCTAGGAACACCCCAGCCAAGCATGCTAGGAACTTAATTATTATTTTTTTTTTTTATTTAAATTAATTTAATTGTGGCAACATATTCAGAAGAAAGACTTAACGACAAAGTTTTAAGTATTAACGAAATATTATTTACCAAAAACCGAACTTATTATAAAAATGTCATTTTAGAGAACACAAATACTGCTTAAGTCCAAGGTAATTGAAGTATTTAAGATTTTATATAAAAGTTTTAAAAGTGTATGTTTGCTACAATTCGGCTCCAAAACTTCACACATTCGGTTTGAAAGGGATTCATTCAAATTTCCCAAATAATTAAAAGAAATCGAGTTCTAAGCTGATACTATGGCTTGGATTAGTTCAGGTATAACTAAATATTGTTGTCCTGATCTATATAGTTGACGTGTCAACCATCCACAGACATTTTTGATGATGTTCAAATCTGGTAAGTATGGCGGCCGACTTAAAAGCTCCGCATTTTGGATCTTTATATACTTTTTAACAAACCTGGCTGTATATATTGGCGATTTCTCATGTTGGTCCAAAAAGGTTATGAAAGTCTGGAAATATATACCATTGTAAGACAACGCATTCATTGTAATTGACAAACATTTTAATTTTCCGGTGTTATAAAACGAATTAGTCCCCCACACCATCACAACTCCAACTTTCATATGTAGTCGGTCCAAATAATAAGTTTCTGTTCGGAGATCATAAAAATAATAGCTATAGCTATCAGGAACTTCGAAATTAAATATTTATTCGACAGAATAAGCCACTCGATGCTAATTCGGAGTGCAGGTCAGATGTGCGAGACAAAAACTGAGGCGTTGTGCCTTTCAAACCGGGTTAAGAAGTGGCTTCTTCATGATTTTGTATATTTTAATATGCTTAGCACTCGATATAACGCGACGCATAGTTGTGAAACTGCCCTTAACACTAAATTTTAAACAGATTTTTGATGCTGGTGCAAAATTAGGACCCCGAATTTGTTCGGCTTTTGGTAAATAATTTGTTAATACTTAAAACTTTGTCGCTAAGTCATATTTCTGGATATGTTGTAACAATTAAATAAACTTTAATTAAAAAAAGAAGTCTTAAGAATGCTTGGTGAACAATATAAAACAGACATATGGGGTGTCCTATTCAAATAAAAATATACTAAACGCAATAAACTAACAAAAAAATAGAAGGCTAACATCGACTCCTAGCAGTTTTTTAAAAACGCTACCATTGATAGTAAAAAAAATTTTTCTCACTAGAAATATTTTTTAGATTGTTCGTTCCTATGGCAGCTATATTCTATAGTCATCCGATTTGAATCATTCAAAACTAATATATACCACTATTAGTGACGATACGATGGAAAACATAAAAGTTTTTCTCACTAGAACTAGTTATTTGATCGACCGTTTCTTTAGCAGCTATATGCTATAGTCATCCGATTTTGATAAATTTTTGCAGAGTTATGTGGAAGCATATGAATCTTATATATACCACAATCGTTTTTATGGCAGCTATATGATTTAGCATCCGATCCGTCCAATTCCGACAAATGTGCAGCCTATGTGTATTATTAGCCTGCAAGGAAGATCCCTCTAGTAAAGCGCATGAAGTTCGCAAATGATCCTCTAATTTGGTCAGCTTAAAAATGATAACATATTTTATGGACCTATGAGAGTAAAGTTGTTTTGTTTGGTGGAAAAGGATCCAGATTGACGTACGAAGTAACCTCTTATCGTAAAAAAAACAATCCAAACTTTTAAGCAAAAACTTTTAAACGTGGAGTTGTGGAGTTATGGAGTTGTTTTTCTTACTATGGAGTAGGTCCAATATATTGGATTATCACCATAAGGGATCAGCAAGTATACGTCAATGTTTGGATACTGTGATGCTATCCTTCGCAGAATATTAGATGCCGCTAGTATGGATCTTCCAACACGACAATGACCTTAAGCCCACCAGCAATGAAGGCAGAGGAATAATTCGGATAAATTATTCGAATATCTGTAAAAAAAAAAAAAGAGTTAAGCCTACCAGCACCTGATCACTTTAGGAAGGGCAAGATTCACCTAAAAAGTGCCGAGATTTTGTTGAATCTATGCTAAGGTGTTGCGTAGCCGTTTTTGCCATCAAAGACAACACAACTTAATGTTAATTTCGTAGAATAATCTCATTTACAATATAAAATTACCTTTAAGAAATGATTTAAGTGATTTTTTTATTTTTAAGTGCATACTTGAAAATGGTTATAAATTTGTTTGCTCAATTTCCTTTATATTTTATAAAATTCCTTAAAAACGTTGAAAGCGGTATATAAAAAATCGATTTTCCCGATTGGAAATGATTATTTTGAAGAGTCTTCTTCTTCTAAAGGTTTCTAAAACTTTAAAATGCAGTTGGGACGAAGTGATATCGACTGCTCAAAGACTAGTTAATCTATTTCGAAGAGGTTACCTTTAACTCGATCTAGCAAACGATTTTATTCTAATCACTTTGCATGTAAAGTTATCCATGTTTTGTTAAAAAATACAATCATTTATAAGAATACATTTACTAATTTACACTACGCTCCTGATTGTAGTCATCTGTATGTATCATGATCAAGGAGCATGCTTGTAGTTAAATAGTGCGCATGTATAAACGATGTATGATTTGATTCCTGTTTAGTGCTCAATCTTTCTGTTGAACACTCCTAATGCCGATTTTTTACTTTTGCAGTATGTTCCCTCTCGCTTGCTGAAAAGCAAGCAAACTCGATCCTTGCATTACTTCCGTGTTTCTTGTCCGACCTTTAGTCAGAAATTTCAAATATAAGACACAAGCCGGTTCTGAGTTGAGTTGTCTCGCTGTGGTATTTGCATCTTTTTATACCCTTGCAGAGGGTATATTAAAATTGTCACGATGTTTGTAACGCAGTGAAGGAAGCATTTCCGACCACATAAAGTATATATATTCTTGATCAGCATGACGAGCTGAGTTCATTTCCGTTTGTCCGTCTGTCCGTCCGTCCGTCTGTCCGTCTGTTTCTATGCTATCTCCTCCCTCAGTTTTGGAGCTATCTAAACCAAACTTTGCAAAAAGTCTTTAAATACAAATACGCTGCACATTTGTCGGAATCGGCCGGATCGGATGAGTATATCATATAGCTGCCATAGGAACGATCGGTCCAAAAACTAGTTCTAATGAGAAAAACTTTTTTGTTTCCCATCGTAGCGTCACCAATCGTGGTATATATAAGTTTTATATGCTTCCACACAATTCTGGAAAAATGTATCAAAATCGGATGACTATAGCATATAACTGCCATATAAACGGTCGATCCAAAAACTAGGTCTAGTGAGAAAAACTTTTTTGTTTTCCATTGTAGCGGCACCAATCGTGGTATATATTAGTTTTATATACTTCCACACAATTCTGAAAAAAATGATCGGAATCGGATGACTATAGCATATAGCTGCCATATAAACGATCGGTCCAAAAACAAGTTCTAGTGAGAAGAACTTCTTTGTTTTCCATCGTAGCGGCACCAATAGTGGTATATATTAGTTTTATATGCTTTCACACAATTCTGGAAAAATTTTATCAAAATCGGATGACTATAGCATATAGCTGCCATAGGAACGATCGGTCCAAAAACTAATTCTAATGAGAAAATTATTTTTGTTATCAATGGTAGCGCCTTTCAAAAACTGCAAGGGAATTTAAAACATCGGCGTTGCCGATGTTAGCCTTCTATTTTTATTTATATTTTTTTCTGCAGTAACTTTTTTTTGTGAAGAATGCATAAGATGAGTTATGAGAACACATAACATCTTGACTTTGTCTCGGCAAAACTATATTATTATTATTTTTTGTTATAGCCGCCCCCTTTTTTATAAATTAAGCAACAATATAAACAATTAAAACTCAACTTCCTTGTTACAAATTGCTATGAAACCATAACATATGTACAAAACTGGAACCCGACTAAGGAAATATTTAAATCCATCTCGCAACGTCTAAATCTTAAGATAAAATATTTCGGTGTTTATATGAATTCATTGCAAACCAAAACCTACCCTATCAGATGGCAAGTTTTTTCGATTTTACAATATGGAGGGACAAGTATACATTTAAAGGCCGTTAATAGTTAATTAAAAATTCTTATATAATTTAGATCAGTGTAGGGCACGTTCGTATAGCGTGTGCATATGAAAGGCCGCAGTCGCTGCGACGTCACACACACACAGCATACGCACGATTCGCTGCCGTCGATTTCGTATCGGTTGCCACGCACACATGCATAGCTAAAGTATGATTGTATTGTATGCCCTACACTGATTTAGATTAACATTTTTTGCAATAACACATTTTAACTAAAAAAAAAGGTAATGCCGTGTTCCAAATCCAGCGTTTCAAATCAATGTAGTAGTGCAGCCACATTTATTCGGTATTATTGGGAAAATGACGTGGTAATAAAATTGTTGGTATTTTTGCGGCAGCACTTTGTTTAGGTTTTCGTTTTTATTTTGTTTTGGTCTTCGTACTGTTGATTATTTATTAATCGGAACTTAAATGAATGTGTTAGGAAGTATTATTGTTATAAATGCAATTTTTAGCTTTGTTATAACTAAAATCCATGCTGATCCCATTACTGTTGAAAAATTTCAAGCCGACGTTGTTCCTAATGAATTCATCGTACAATTTATTCACCGCTATGCTGAAAAAGTCCGAGCATCTTTCATTACGACGAAGCTAAATCGCTTAAATGTAAGTATGTTCATACGTTTTAAATACTTCTTATTATATGTTCTTATTATCGTAGACTTCCAGTTGGACTATTGTACCTCGGCACAATTTGGCTAGCAAGCTGCCAAGTGACTTTGATATTTTGCGGATTACTTTAGCGGATAACACGTTAACCAATCACATTCTTGATATAATCCGATCTCATCCGGCGGTTAAGGCAGTGGTGCCACAACGACAACTGGCATGTACCTTGAAATCGAGCAACCTTACTTCCCCATATAAAGCTCGCCGGCTTCAAGGGGTCACACGCAATCAATTTGCAGAGTCTCATCAAATTACATCAGCATTACATGCAGATGTTCTCTGGAACTTGGGTATTACGGGTAAAGGCGTTAAGGTTGCTATTTTCGATACGGGTCTAACGAAAAACCACCCCCACTTTCGGAACGTCAAAGAGCGAACAAATTGGACAAACGAAAAATCTTTGGATGACGGTGTTAGTCATGGAACTTTTGTGACGGGCGTAATAGCCTCCTCTAAAGAATGCCTTGGCTTTGCACCTGACGCCGAGTTGCACATCTACAAAGTGTTTACAAATTCTCAGGTAAAAAAGTCCTCTGGCGTGGCAAACAATCTCTCTCTTAGTGCTTGTCGCCAATCACATGTGTCTGAGAAATTTAGCAAACTTTTAGTAAATCTTGTTGTTATCGCCCTAAAATGATGTTTTTATACTCTGTACTGCGATTTAGCCACTTGCTATCTGTAAATTTAAATTTGTCAGTTTGCTTACGCACCCTGCCACTCCGCAATTTGAAAAAAAAAACCCTCATACCTCCCACAGCTTTGTAAAGAGATTATTAAGACTTAGACATTTATATTGGGTCGTCCACTAAGTAATTTCGTTTTTTTAGTGCAATTTAAACACGATTTTTTTATTGTGTAAAACATTTTATGAAATTATATAATCTCCATTTTAATCCAATACATTTTGCCATATTTCGGGCAAGAGATTGATTCCACTCTCATAAAATTTTTTATCCTTGCAGGCAAAAAACTGTTATAAGTGGTTTTTGACGTCCTGATTGAAGGTAACTGTTCTCCCATACAAAAAATTTTGCGGAGACCGGAACACGTAATAGTCCGAAGGTGCCACGTCTAGAGAATATGCAAAAGCTTGTATGAGGCCTCGCATTATCCTGGTGGAACACTACACCTTTTTATACTCTGTACCGAAGGTACACAGAGTATATTGGGTTTGTGCAAATGTATGTAACAGCCAGAAGGAAGCATCTCCGACCCTATAAAGTATGTATATTCTTGATCAGCATCAACAGCCGAGTCGATATAGCCATGTCCGTCTGTCTGTCTGTCCATCTGTCTGTCCGTATGAACGAAGAGATCTCAGAGATGGTAAGAGCTAGAGGTTTGAAGTGTATGGAACATATAATTCTTATACCTGCAGGCAGATCAAGTTTATTTTTAATTTTTGCCACGCCCCCAGCCCTTCCCGCAAATTAAAAAAAACGAAATAACTCCCACAATTTTCAAGATAGATAGTTCGAACATTCTAGACATATCTTCTACTATTTATTATGAATCGACCCGCCATACTATTTATTATGAATCGACCCGCCATACATCGTTTTTCGATCAGATGAACGATATTAGAGCTATAAGTTAAAGAAAATAAAAACCAACGACAACAACAATACCACAGCGATTGGTAGAACTTACGAGAAAGAGAGAGCGAGAGGGCAATAGCTAACTGGTAATTTCCCAATTGGAACTTGCTTGACGGCAGGATCTAATGGGACTGCGCCGCTCTCAGTTATCAGTTACATACAAACAGGTACAGAGTATATTACAGTCGGGCTTGACCGACTTTCTTACTTGTTTATTGATGAATTCTGGCCTCTTCTGTTTGAGTGCATTACTCAATTTATCCAGATGATCAAAATACACTTCAGAATTAATCGTGGTATTGTCGGGCAAAAGCTCAAACTAAACGATCCCTTTGAATTCCCACGAAACAGACAATATAACCTTTTTTTGGTGACTATCGGCCTTCTGTGTGGTTTGAGCTGGTTCATCCTTTTCTAGACCATGATCTATTGCGCTTATCATTCTTGTAGATAACCCACTTTTCGTTGCGAGTAACATTGCGCTTTGGAAATCGATCACTTCTTTGACGTTTGATAGCAAATCACAGTCGTTAATGCGACGAAGCAAATTTCGTTCTGTAAAAAAATGAGGATCCCATTTATGTGAACGGTCACGTAAGACAAATTTAACCTTTCAGCAATCTCTGGAGTTATTATTCAACGATTTGCATCGACCAACGACTTTATTTTATCCACATCGGCTTCACTTCAAGAGGTCTTCCAGGACGTGGTGCATCCTAAAGATCGAAATTGCCGGAAGGAATTTTGCAAGCCAATTTTGGCATAATTGTTCGGTCAACACATCTTCTCCGTACACATCACTTAACTTTCGCCTATCTTTAACTGCATTTTTACCCTATGGAAATTAAAATTGTAAAATATGCCGAAAATGCTGTTTTCGATCTTCCATCTTCGTTACACCAAACAAAAACTATTCCAAAAAATTTAACAAAAGTCGGCCTGCTCGACTTCGATATACCCGTTACTCAGGGTAAGGTTTATTTAAGAATATTTTATTAGATCACAACATGCTCAAATTGTGGGTGTTTTTTCTAAATTGCGGGAGTGGCAACTCTGATATAGCTCATCTGATCGGGAAATGATGTATGGAGAATCCATAAGTAATGATGATTAAAATATATGTATAGAGGGTTCGAATAATCTAATTTCTAAATTGTCGGAGATATGAGGTTTTTTCATATTGCGGGGGCACAAATTTGAAACAAACTTGATATGCGAGCAGACGATACAAGTCGACACTGAAAAAATGGTAGTTCTAGCTCTTATAGTCCCTGAGATCTAGGTGTTCATACAGACAAACAGACAGACAGACGGACATGCCTATATCGACTCGGCTATTGATACTGATCAAGAATATATATACTATATGGGTTCGGAGATGCTTCCTTCTGCCTTTTACATATATTTGCACGAACTTAGTATACCCTTTTTACTTAAGACTGGTACGAAAATCGAAAAACGGCGCTCGCAAACGAAAATCTCTATCCAAAAAGAAAAACGCTGTAAAACCGCACGCAAACGGATTGACAGCAGCCGTTTTACAGCATGTACGAAGACAAGAAAACAAGGCGGTCCTAAAATCCACACAAACGTCATGGCGTTGCCACATTGATAGTTTGTGTGGATTGCATGTATCAGCTGTTTGAGTTTTGTTTGTGCGCCCAAACTAATTAATTTTATTTATTTTTGCGGTCACCGGCAAACAAAGGTGGATGCATAAGTCAGTTTGAGCACTTTAAAGCCGATAAATAAATTGATTAAAATTATTTTAGTGCATATGCTGTGAGGCGCAGGCAATGTTAGGCATTAATCAATCAAATTTACATAATTAATTATTTTTAAACATTTTGAATCAATTATTTCAATTGCAGATAACATTAATTGCAATTAAAATATTGGTTGCATCTCGCAACTAATTTAGATGGATTTATTAACATAAGATGTAACTTGAAACTATATCTATCGCAATTATATGTTTTAATTGTTTGAGACCTTAATTAAAACTTTCAAGACAGTAAACTGTTTGCTCACTTCTTAGTAGAATAAAAATTAAAGATCGACAATTTATTAATTGTTTATACAAGGTATTGCAATTAGAATTTTTCAATTGTTAATTGCGATAGGTGCATTTAATAATTAACTAAGTATAATAACTGGAAATAAAATTTGGCCAACAATGAGTGCAGGTAGGTAGGTTGTGAAATAAAAAATGGGTTGATCTTATTTGCCTTAATACATGGAAGAAATTGTTCTATCTCATTCAAATCAGTTTGTGCGCTACCGCCACAAGTCCTCCGCAGCCAATAATACACAATTGACAAACTAGTGTGACCTTATCTTAATAATACCAAATAGGTCATTTGGCATTTTTTATCTATTTTAGCATACTATTTTGTTTTTTGGTTCCACTTTCACAATAAAGGATTTGTTTGTGCGCCCAAGCTGTTTTTGGATCTCCGTACCTAGCTTTAACGAGTAACGGTTATAAAAAAGCCTTACTATATCCGCTGTTCAAATATATAACGGTAAAGCGGTTAAGTTGGCTGCGAAAAAATTCAATAAGATCAGCTGTTGTCATCAAACGAAATTACTTAGTGAACGATCCAATATATAAGTGTGCAACTGTTTACAATTTAACGTTCAGTTTCTAGTGGGTGAGATGGATTCAATTTAGGATTCTTGGGAGGTGTAAGGGAAGATTTTTTTCAAATCTTTAAAACTGTTGACATAAAAATATAATTAAGACTTGAGGTAACTGCGAAAACCGTTAAAAAGCTAAAGCTAGGCACTCAGACACCGAAAACATTATTGCTGCCGATCTATTCTCAGCACAATTTAAATAAATGGATTCAAAGCTCGTTATTTTTGTAATCAAACCACATCTGGAGATTCAGTGACTGTTGAAACACTTTTTGCTGTTGCATTCTTAAAGGCCGCTCTAAGAAATTAAGAGATTGGGGCCATTCAGCAGATAATTTCGATTTGAGTTCTATGAATTTACCTGATTTTACCGATTTTACCTGCTGAATGCAGTGCGATTGGTAAATTTGACAATCACGATTGCTGAAAAGGATGATTGGTTAGAGCGATTACCGATTGATGTAACGGATGTTGTCTTTGATCAAAGTCTTGTTCATTTTTCTGAAATACTTAGTTTCAAATCTATTGTCTTTTTTTTTTACTAGCACTATGTTTGAAGCATATTCACATTCACTGGGTCGTATAATTCCATTCTCTAAATAGTCATCTAGCAATTGTTTCAACTTTTCTTTCTCTGTATATGATAATCTTCTGGTGGCACAGCCTAACTGTTTCGACTTTTCCATATTAAGTTTGATCTCACATCTGACCAATCGCTCATCTGGCTTTTTTGCATATTTCTCTTCGATTAATCGTTTGAATTGGCATTGTGTTTTTCATAATCTACATTTTTTCCAACATCGTATTCGACCATTGTACCATCTGCTAGAAATGAAAAAACAGGAAAAATTTATCAAAATCGGATGACTATATTATATAGCTCCCATAGAAACGGTCGGTCAAAAAACTACTTCTAGTGAGAAAAACTTTTTTGTTTTTTTTTATCGTAGCGTCCACAATCTTGGTATATATTAGTTTTATATGCTTTCACATAATTTTGAAAAAATTGATCAAAATCGGATGACTATAGCATATAGCTGCCATAGGTCCGATCGGTCGGAAAAAGTGTTTTACTAAAAAAATTTTTTTTTTTATGGTATAAAATTTTTATTATCAATGATTTAAAAATTTGGTAATTGTCTATTATATCCCCTTCTTCATGAAAAATTCGGGAATTAATTTTCCTCGATGGACCTCGAATTATAATGAATTTACGTGAAGAAATTAATTGACGGTCAGCAATGGTTATTTTATAATTGAATTTTAAAGTTTGCGTTTTTCTCATGTAAAATGGGTTGAATCAAGTATGCTTTCGAGATTAAGGCACCAGTTTCAAAAAAATTTTGTCTTAATTTTCTTTTTTAAACTGTTCTTTACTCTTTTCCACACTACCAAATAGAGGTAGAGTTTAAGGCGCGCTTTTTTATTGTGGTTTCCCCAGAAGGCCTAGTCCACATACGCTTTAAAATGCAATTCTTTATTTAATCGAAATCGGAATCCTTGGGATATGGTTATTTGAATAAAACAAAAAACAATGATAAAAATTTGCTTTACAGAAAATCGCGCGAATTTAAAAAATGTTGCCTCCGGCTATTATGCACATCATCGTTTAAACAACATCCCACATCACAAATTTGCAGACTTGTGGGATGCTAAATTTAGATCCAGGAAAAAAGGTGTTGTTCAGCACACTTCCTTTGAAATTGCACTGAATTTGTCAGTTCTTTTTTTGTTTTTCTCCATCTGAACAATATTATGGCTGCGAAACAAAAAAGATGAACGCCTGGATGAAAATTTGCACATTCCACCACATTTTGGGCAAATTTTTTTCCTTCAATATCACATTGTGATGCACCAGAAAATCAAAAATTTCGTCGTCAACAATTCGCAAATTAAAATTTACGTATATTAAACTCAATAACGAATTGATTGCAACTGATTTATCCACATAAAAGCTAATTAAAATCATTAAATAAAACACTTTTTCAAAAGCTAACTAGATCGAAACATGGTTTTGGAATTGAAATTTAATTATTCAATTAAAAAATAACCGTGGCTGACCGCCAATTAATTTCTTGACGTAAATTCATTATAATTCGCGGTCCATCGAGGAAAAATAATTCCCGAATTTTTCATGAGGAAGGGGATATAATAGACATTTACCAAAAATTTTAAGTATCTGATATCTATATCCAACAAATATTCTACCGGTTAAATCAGTTGGAGAAGAGTTTTTCAAGTGCATTAAAACTATGGCACAGTCGAAGTTCGCTTTGCCTTCTCGTCAGTGCCGCAAACCTGCCAGATTTGCATTGGAAGGCAATAAGCAATGTGTGTGATACTCTCAAGGCACCGAATCCAAACGCGTTGAGTTGGCAATCCAAAGTCTAACTAATTGGGAATATTTGGCATTCATTGTTGTATTTCTAGAACCTCTCAGTACGCCCATTAGACGCCCTCCGTTTTTAACTAATTTGCTGTTGAAATTTCTTAATAGTTTGCCGATTTTTCGCAGCTGTTTATCAATACTTTATTTTATCAATGACGCGTGCAAAAACATACGCCTCTGATGCCAACGGAAAATTGGTTTGCAGTGTTATTTTCGGCCAGCCATTCCAAAAATAAACTGCGTTTGCAAACCGTCATAGTATCTAAAAGGTATTCTGTCGTCAGCAGTGTCAGGTTGTGGCAGACAAGTCTAAAGATTTCACAAAGACAACAAATCATATATTTATACCCGTTACTCGTAGAGTAAAAAGGGTATACTAAGTTCGTGCAAATGTATGTAACAGGCAGAAGGAAGCATTTCCGACCCCATAAAGTATATATATTATTGATCAGCATCAATAGCCGAGTCGATATAGACATGTCCGTCTGACCGTCCGTCCGTCTGTCCGTCTGTCTGTATGAACACCTAGATCTCAGAGACTATAAGAGCTAGAGCTACCATTTTTTCAGTGTAGACTTGTATTGTCTGCACGCAGATCAAGTTTGTTTCAAATTTTTGCCACGCCCCCTCCCGCCCCCGCAATATGAAAAAAACCTCATATCTCCCACAATTTAGAAAATAGATTGTTCGGACCTTCTAGACATATATTTTAATCATCATTACCTACCGATCCGCCATACATCATTTCTTGATCAGATAAACGATAGAATAGTTTCCGCCCCCGCCATTTTAAAAATACCTCATATCTCCCACAATTTTAAAAATAGATTATTCGAACCTTCTAGACATATATTTTATAGAACATTACCTATCGATCCGCCATATATAGTTTTCCGATAAGATAAACGATAGAGAAGTTGCCACCCACGCAATTTGGAAAATACCTCATATCTCCCACAATTTTGAAGATGGATTATTCGAACCCTCGAGACATATATTTTAATCATCATTACCTACCGATCCGCAATAAATAATTTCCTGATCAGATGAACTATAGAAAAGTTCCCGACCCCGCAATTTAAAAAATACCTCATATCTCCCACAATTTTGAAAATAGATTGTTCGAACCTTCTGGACATACATTTTAATCATCATTACTTATCGATCCGCCATATATCACTTCCCGATCAGATGAGCTATAGTAGAGTTGCCGCTATGTGCTTATCACTGGTCTGGAGCCAACCAGCTTTTGCCATTCAGCAGATTAAAACAGTCCTGATGCGAAATTAGGATAACGTGCTATAAAATGAATGCTTGTCTCTGCTTCACGCATATGGCACAACGAACACTCCTTTATTTCTTTTATCACGTGCGGTTGAAAATTCAGGGGTAACATCTCTAAACTTGCCCGGCGTTTCCAATGTCTATCTCCACATGATGTTTTAACGCAACGCTTTCTATCTGTCAAAAAATTATGCACCTTCGACTTATACAGTGAAATTTTAAAACTATATTACCAGCCAATTCTTCGAAAAGAAGAAAAAACGGTTTCGTGTGAAATATATATATTTTTGTATCATACGATGATTTTCTTTGTGTGAGACTTTATTTCTGGAGCAGGAGAACTTTATTTCTGTATAAGTTAAAATGTGCATCGTTTTTTATTTCAGGTTTCGTATACTTCTTGGTTCCTCGATGCTTTTAACTATGCAATATATAGAAAAGTTAACGTACTCAACTTAAGTATAGGCGGGCCGGACTTCATGGACGCGCCTTTTGTTGAAAAAGTTCTGGAGTTATCAGCAAATAATATTATAATGATATCGGCCGCTGGAAATGATGGGCCTCTTTATGGCACGCTCAATAATCCCGGCGATCAAAGCGATGTCATCGGTGTTGGTGGTATTAACTTTGATGATAAGATCGCCAGATTTAGCTCAAGAGGTATGACCACGTGGGAGCTACCCTTTGCATACGGAAGATTGGGATTGGACATTGTCACTTATGGTAGTCAAGTGGAAGGCAGTGATGTTCGAAAGGGCTGCCGGCGTTTGTCAGGTACCTCAGTCTCATCTCCCGTCGTGACAGGAGCTGCTGCACTACTTATCAGCGGAGCATTTCATAAAATTTCCCTAATTAACCCTGCATCCCTTAAACAGATACTAATCGAAGGCGCAAAGAAGCTGCCGAATTATAACATGTTTGAGCAGGGCCAGGGAAAACTCAGTTTATTGAAAAGTATGCAGGCTTTGTTATCATACAAGCCAAAGATTAGTCTAATACCACCAGCGCTTGACTTTACATCTAGCTATATGTGGCCATATAGCAGTCAGCCGTTGTACTACGGCAGCTCCGTTGCAATTGTCAACGTAACTATTCTTAACGGGATATCGGTGACCAGTCGAATTGTTGGTAATCCCAAATGGCTTCCAGATGTAAATCAGTTTGGGAACTACCTCAACATTTCCACTTCTTCTTCGATTACGCTTTGGCCATGGACCGGATGGATGGCGGTCTTTGTTGGTAAGTAAATATTCAGTGTGATAGTTGATAGACATATGTATAAGAGCAGTTCTTCGAAAACATGTTCTTATATTCCGTCAAGGTAGGATACAGACCTATTTATAGATCATTTTTCCGCTATTAAGTATATTTCCACACTTCTATCTGATTATGACCACATGATTGTTCTTGGTGGTTTTAACCTCCCAGGAATATCATGGTCCACAGAAACGGATTCAATGAATCACTCAATCCATGGCCGTGTTCAGCAGAAAGATGGAGCGCTGAGCATGTATCAGAAAAAAATGATAGATCGAAAAGTTTCTGCCAACTAGGCCAACGCATTTAGAAGAAAATTATCACACGGCGGCGCAGACACGCTAGCGCTCTGTGCCATCCTGGAAATCGCATAGAAGTTGGAGAAGTTAGGTTTAATTATATTTTATTATTTTTATACCCGTTACTCGTAGAGTAAAAAGGGTATACTAAGTTCGTGCAAATGTATGTAACAGGCAGAAGAAAGCATCTCCGACTCCATAAAGTATATATATTCTTGATCAGCATCAATAGCCGAGTCCATATAGGCATGTCCGTCTGTCCGTCCGTCCGTCTGACCGTCTGTCTGTATGAACACCTAGATCTCAGAGACTATAAGAGCTAGAGCTACCATTTTTTCAGTGTAGACTTGTATTGTCTGCACGCAGATCAAGTTTGTTTCAAATTTTTGCCGCGCCCCCTCCCACCCCCGCAATATGAAAAAACCTCATATCTCCCAAAATTTTGAAAATAGATTGTTCGGACCTTCTAGACATATATTGTGATCATCATTATCTATCGATCCGTCATACTTCATTTTCCGATCAAATGAACGATAGCGAGTTGCCACCCACGCAATTTGAAAAATATCTCATATCTCTCACAATTTTGAAAATAGATTGTTCGAACCTTCTAGACATATATTTTAATCATCATTACCTATTCATCATCATTACCGCAATAGATAATTTCCTGATCAGATAAACGATAGAAAAGTTCCCGCCTCCGCAATTTGAAAAATACCTTATATCTCCCACAATTTTGAAAAAAAGTTGGTCGAACATTCTAGACATATGTTTTAATCATCATTACCTATCGATCCGCCATACACCATTTCCCGATCAGATGAGCTATAGTAGAGTTGCCAACCCCGCAATTTGGAAAAAAACACAATTTGGGCATGTTGTGATCTAATCAAATATTCTTAAATAAAACTTACCCTGAGTAACGGGTATATCGAAGTCGAGCAGGGCCGACATCAACTTACGCTCTCGTTTATAATTATTTACAGCATACATACAATAACAGCTGGTGGTAGCAGTATTACTTCAAAGGAGCATACTATTTCTTTGATACATGCTCCGCTATCATGATACCTCAAATTGGCTATCATGATACTGGATCAGTCGCAGTCAGCAGAAAGATCAATGAAAATGTATAATTGATCAGGGAGCACGTTATTCTGCTGAACACGGCCCATTACTCTGTGTGCACGAATTGAATCTGTTCAAAAGCAATTCCTCTTGTTTGCTCTGCGGAACCTACGATGGGATCCACTATTAAGACTCAAACTTCTAGATTTACCTACACTAGAGCATAATGGAAATAATGTTCCTGCGCAGACTTATTGAAATTTAATGTTCCTTCGAGAAAAACTCGGAATTATATTCACGTTTTGGCCAGTTTTTCAGTTCATTTGCTTTTTTCGATTTACAGCTCTAATAATCATTGAGCAATTCCACACTTTCGGAAAACTTAAGCTACACTTAAAATTGGTTTTTTTGTTGCGCTAAATAATTTAAGAAAAATAATCTTCACTAAAAAATATGCAAACGAAAACGAGAAAGCAAAGCTAACTTCGACTGTGCCAAAGTTTTAATACAATTGCAAATATTCACTCCAACTGATTTAACCGGTAGAATATATATAGGATATAGATATCAGATATTTATAAATTCAAAATCATCGAGAAGAAAACTTTTCTTAGTAAAACACAATTTTCCGACCGATCGGTCCTATGGCAGGTATATGCTTTAGTCGTCCGATTTTGATAAATTTTTCCAGAATTATGTGGAAGCATATGAAACTAATATATACAAAAATTGGTGACGCTACGATGGAAAACAAACAAGTTTTTCTAACTAGGACTATTTTTTGACAAATCGTTCCTATGGCCGATCCGGCCGTTTCCGATATATTAGTTGGGTGATGTAAAAAAAAGACTGTGCACAATTTCAGCTCGATAGCTTTAAAACTGAGGGACTAGTTCGCGTGGAAACAGACAGACGGACGGACGGATAGTCGGAATTGAACTCAGCTCGTCGTCCTGATCAAGAATATATATAGTTTATGGGGTCGGAAATGAATTATTTTTTAAATTTTTTATCGTACAAATGTCACGTCACGTCAGTTTGGAAATGACCATATCTGATAAGTAAATTTAAAGGGAAAAGTGGACAATTTTCAAGGACTAAAAAAAGGATTAGAGGCGATGTCAATTATATTATATGGGTTTTTCCAATTTGTATTAAAAAAATATTAATTTTTAATCATTACATTAAACTTTTTTAGTCAATAGTTTGTCGTTGGGGATATAATGCACTGCGACCAGTATTGATCTATTGTGCCCCCTGCTCAGTTTACAACTCCCCGAGCAGCCCTATTTCCTGTACGAATGCCAGGATTTTAGTGGGGTCTAGGTTTCTAATACAGTTGGGATGTAGGCTGTGTTTCTCAAGGCTGTTAAATCTACGCCTTGCCAGAGCATCGCATTGTGCTATTATATGTTCGGCGGATACGTATTTCTCTTCACAGAATCTGCAAAGTTGGGTGTTTGTTATCCCCAACCTGTGTAGAGCCCTGTCAAGATCCTGAGTGCATTCTTTCCTAGTTGAATTAATTTTTTGAACCTTCTGTTTTAATGCTTTTGCTTGTCTCAACCCTCTGGTGTTTTCCCAGGTGGTTGCTCTAAGCCTTCTCTCCTCTTTCCTAAGAAGTTCTCTGATAGTGTGCTTGCCAATGCCGCAATAAGGTTCTGGTCCTATCATTGTTGTGGCGTCGCCCTTACGCGCTAGTTCATCCGTTATTTCATTTCCGGGAATTTTTAGTCAATGCTTTAAGAAATTTTGTACAGATATAAATATAATTTTTGAATTTATATAATCGATTTGGGGATCCGATCGATGGCAATTTAGCTTTGCTATCGGAGTACAACCCTGTCTCATTAAGTACCGTTATTCAGCTGACTGAAATAGATTTGTGTTTGAGGACTTATTCCTTGCAAAAGTAATATAATGTCAAAAGCGAATACTAAATCGTTCTTAAATACATCAGCAAGAATGTGCACGATTGTCACTCGAATGTAACTAAGTCCTTGAACAGAGTTCATATGTTGGTAGCAACTGGCAAGTTTTGCAACGAAATAGATCGTTTTTTGGTCCCTTGAACCGAATCATAAATTAAACTTTCCAAACTTATGACCTCCCGACCTGGATTGGAACCGGAAACACTCCGCCGGTCGAAGGAAGATGCGGTTTGCAAATAATATTCAAACTTGGGGATATTACTGTTTAATGATACCACTACTCAGCTACAAAATTCCACAGGAACCGTACGCTGTTCAAGAATATGTTTACATTTTGGTCTTCAATGGCTCTTTCAATGTGATATATGCAAATGACTTTTATGCAATTCCTTAAAAAATAAAAGTCTCTGAATAATTTTTATTAAAGCCTTTTATAAATAAAAGTCATCTATAAAGTAATTGTTATGAGCAGAGTAATAAAATAAAAATCACAAATATATACTTACATATTATTATACACTTGAAAAGTGTATAGAAATATTTATTTCCGACCCCATAAACTATATATATTCCTGATCAGGACGACGATCTGAGTTCATTTCCGCTTGTCCGTCCGTCCGTCTGCCCGTCTGTCTGTCTGTCTGTTTCTACGCGAACTAGTCTCTCAGTTTTAAAGCTATCGGGCTGAAATTTTGCACAGAGTCTTCTTTTTACTGCACGCAACTAATATGTCGGAACCGGCCGGATCGGGTGACTATATACTATAGCTGCCATAGGAACGATCAGTCGAAAAATAAGTCTTTGTGAGAAAAACTTGGTATATATTAGTTTTATATGATTCCACAAAATTCTGAACAAATTTATCAAAATCGGATGACTAAAGCATGTAGCTGCCATATAAAGTGGGAAAAACTTTTTTGTTTTCTAACGTAGCATCCCCAATCTTGGTATATATTAGTTTTTTATGCTTTCACATAATTTTGAAAAAATGTATCAAAATCGGATGACTATAGCATATAGCTGCCACAGGACCGATCGGACGGAAAATGAATTTTACTAAGAAAAGATTTTTTTATGGTATCAAATTTTAATTATCAATGATTTAAAAATTTTCAATATTTAATATCTATATCCTATATATATTTTACCGGTTTATCATCTGGACTAAACCGTTTCAAGTGTATTAAAACTTCGCCACAGTCGAAGTTAGCTTTGCCTTCACATTTTTATTGAGTCTGTAGTGGTTTTACTTGAATATAACAAGTGAAGTCGGTTCCAATGACAATATTGACGGGCTTGTCCAATATTGATGGGCTAAGGCTAAAAATATTTGAAATAATCGGAAATATAATAATCAATAAGAAAAAAACTTGATTGCTGTCACAGAAAACAGACGTGTTATTTCGACGCTCCGGAAGAAAACGATTTTGCGGTAGAACCTGTCCACCTACTGGCTTGAAGTTGGAGTCAAAAGGCGCATAAGTGGCTTACCAAGGACAGGAGGACATTTGAGCAGATCGGCGGCACGGCATCTAGTCAGGATCTGGACAAAACATCATCTGGCACAGAGTGAGTTGGCGAACAAAATTATTAACACAACTGTAATTGAAATAACGTTAGAAAACGAGCTCCTCTACATTATCCCATCATATTTAAATTGTAATCGGTGGCCGGGCGCATACCAGAAACTATGTAATTTGTTACTCCAGGCAGACATGCCTAATGCAATGATAGTCGGCGGTCTAAATGCTCGGATAGGGCATGAGCAAGTCATAACCGAAGATATACACTCAAATTCACGGTACGCAAACACTTCAAGAGCCGCAAAAGACCCGTATATAGATGGCAATGGCAAAAAAATAAAAAAATTAGGCTTAACAGTACTAAATGGGAGATCAACCTTACATTTGTCCGAGGACAAGCATCATCATACTCTGACCACATGCCCTTAATATTGAGCGTCGAGGCATCTTCAATGCAACAAACGCAAAGAAAAGAACAGCTAGTTTCTAAGCTTAAGTGGAAAGACAGGTGTTCTACGCGGTATGCAACTGAATTGGATCAAAATTTGAATATGTCTTTCAGACGGGATACTGAAGTATCGATTGCATCTCTTACAGATTGCATCGTTCAAGCGGCACAATTTATGCAAACACGTGCACCCCCCACATTACACGTCAGGCATCCACCATGGTTTGGGAAAGAATGCGCAGAGGCAAAGAACAAGACCATGATCCTTCTGCGGCAGGTGCAGAAAACGGGTACAGATATAGCCAAAGAAAGATACTTTGTAGCACAAAAAGAGTATAAGACGTTGTGCAATTGGACTCAAAAAATTACTACTTGCAACTGGAATAAGCCTTGAGTAGAGTTAAGGATAGCAAAACGCTTTGGACACTCTTGAGGCAGGTAAATGGAACAAGAGCCAGCAAACCGATCCGAGTGGATGCGAACTGCCGAGCGGCACACTTTAGGAATCTTCTTTACACAGATGCCCCATTAATACAACACAACTTTGCCATGCCATATACCACAGCGCTGGAATTGGATTTTGAAATTGATGTTTCCGAAGTGGTAGCTGCAATCGCACGCAAGAAAACTAAAAAAGCTCCAGGGTTCCCGCCGAGTTCCTTCAAAACGCTACACCACTATTCCTAACATACCTTGCAGCCGCATACAATAAGATTTTTCTGACAGCGAATGCACCTCACAGTTTCCGGAAAAACATAATATTTCATATTTTTAAAAAAGGAAATGATTGCTTGCCAGAAAACTACAGGGGAATATCGTTTTTAAATGAGATCCTGAAAATTTTTGTTTCAATACTGCTCCGACGTCTCACTAATTGGGTTCAAACGTACGATATTTTAAGCGAGTATCAATCCGGATTCAGGGAAGGCTACTCGACCGTGGACAGTATATTTACGCTCACTGCCATTGCAAAACACTATCTGGAAAAGAAAACAAAGATGTTTGCCTTCTTTGTGGACTTCAAAGCTGCTTTCGATACAGTTGACAGACAAAGCCTTTATTTAAAACTAAGCAGTATTGGAGTCTCAACAAAGATGATAAAAATAATTGAAAGCTTATACACTGCTAACAGCAGTATGGGATGGCAACAACCTTTCGGAATGGTTTGAGACCAACTTGGGTGTGAAACAGGGATGTCTTCTGAGCCCGCTACTTTTCGCACTATATGTCGGCGACATTGCGTCATGTCTACCAGGACGCATTTATTTGGGCGCTGAACACATCAAAGTATTAATGTATGCCGACGACATGGTGCTACTAGCCGAGAGCTCCAGGGAAATGCAACAAATGATAGACGCCTTGAATCAATATTGCCAAACGTGGAGCCTAAAAGTTAACTGCGCAAAGTCTAAAGTAATGGTAATCCGAGATACTAGAGGCCGAAGAGCCCTGTCAGATGCATGGTAAATAAACGGAGAAAATCTTAAAGTGGCTAACGAATTTCGATACCTGGGCGTAACTCTAACCCTAGGCATGACATTTCACAAGCACGTTAGGCAAAACTCAGCGACTCCAAAATTGCAATTAATGCAACATGGAAAGAACGGCTAAGAAAAAGAAATGTAAGCCACAGCACCAAATATGCCCTTTTTCATGCTACTGCAAGAGCAATTATGTGCTACTCAGGTCAAGTATGGGGCGTTGAGCATATATAAAACGAGTATTTCGCTTACCACAGTACTCGCCCAACTATGCAATACATCTAGAAACAGGACTTCCCACCATGTTACAGTATACCATGAAATTGCATTTCGAATATATAAACAAAACTATGCGAATGCCCCCCACTCGTATACCACGAATTGTAACAACGTTTCTGACTGAGAGCAAATCGCAGTTTATCCGCACTTGGGAATCCATGGCACTGGATCACAATATCGATTGCAATCTGAACGATCATAATACATGGAGTGTTTGGCAATGCCAAATTCTACGAAGTATTGACATGATGGAGAGGGACATATAGTTTCGCTGAAGAAGCTCGCCGTAGTCAGTCTCGCCTTAACTACAGCCACCTCGAAGCCGCAAGCATATCAATAATTTTCCGTGCGAGAACCGAACTAATGAACCTAAATTATATTCCGTACAGTACCAAGCCCAGCCACTGCACACTTTGCAATACAGGAGAGAGAGAGGACACTGAACACTTCCTTGCCCGGTGCCCCATACTGAACGAGCTTAGGGCGCTGCACTTGGGAAAATCGAATAAATTTTTTTAAATTTTTTTTTTATGGAAATTGTATTTGTAAATTGCATTTGCGGTATTTCGACTGTACAGTCATAATTTAAAGTCTAATAATTTTATTATGTATGAAAGAAATGTCAGATCATTTTATATCTTTCATTTAAAAGATACAAACCGTTTCAAATTAGCATTTCGCATAATTCCTCTATAGATTATGTGAATCTTAAACTGCGTGACCAGTCTTCATACCAAATTGGTTTGGTCTGGCTCTTAAAGTCTCTGAGATCTAGCTGTTCATAAAGATAGACGGTCAGACAATCAATTCTACAAATTGACATATTTTTTATGGGATTAGGATTACTTCCTTTTGCCCAGTTTTACTCAAATAGTTAATTAATTTATTTAAAAATGTAATTATGTTTGTTTCTTCCACAGCTGTAAATCAAGATGGTGAGAACTTCGAAGGTTTATCTAAAGGAAACATTACGCTACTGGTAGAAAGTATTCATGGAACACAAGAAATTGATCAAACTACAGTACATTTTCCCATTACTATTAAAATTACTCCAAAACCTCCTAGAAATAAACGAATTTTGTGGGATCAGTATCACAGCTTAAGGTATCCCCCTGGGTATATTCCACGGGATGATCTAAAAATTAAAACAGATCCTCTTGATTGGAGAGCAGATCATATACACACAAATTTCAGAGATATGTATACACATTTACGAAATGTTGGTTATTATATCGATGTTTTGCGACAACCGTATACTTGCTTTAACGCATCCGAATATGGAACATTATTGATTGTTGATCCAGAAGAAGAATTCTTTACTGATGAAATAACTGCTCTAGAAGCATATGTGCATGATGCAGGCTTAAGTATTGTGGTTTTTGCGGATTGGTATAACACAACTGTGATGAGAAAAATCCAATTTTTTGACGAAAATACCAGACAATGGTGGATACCTGATACTGGCGGAGCAAATATTCCCGCTTTAAATGATCTGCTGAAACCCTTTGGAATAGCATTTGGAGACTTTATTGGAGAGGGGCACTTCAAACTTGGAGATCATTCAATGTATTATGCCAGTGGCACAACAATTATTCAATTTCCAAAAAATCCATATAACATCGTTGTGGGAGCTAATTTAAACGACCAAGGCTTATCGGTAAATTTTTTTTTGCATTTGAATGCCTTATTTTATCGTCATTAATTTTTTTTTCAAGATAATTGATAACACCAAAAGCCACGCAAAGGAATCAAAATTGTTTGTACCGATACTTGGGTTATTTGAAACGAATCTCGAAAATCGACATAGGAATGAGCAGGTAATAAACAATGTCCAAGCTGAGGAAGACCTGACGAATTGGATAGATGGTGAATCGGATGGCCATGCAAAATTGAATAAGCGCGTCTTAATGAGCGCCAATAAAGATGAATTGGCGGCCGGAATCTCGGATAAAAGGAGTTATAATTCCGCGGGGCGTATTGCTGTCTATGGAGACTCTAACTGTTTGGACCTAACTCACATGGAGAAGGCTTGCTACTGGCTTTTATTAACCCTTTTAGATTTTGCAATGAATTCACATAAATCCAGCTTATTACAGAATTTAAACCAAATAACCGAGCTTGAAGAATTAAAAAATAAACCATTACCTTTAAGGATTTCTAGTAGCAATTTGGGAAAATTTTCTAAAGTCATTATTGGGAAGAAAAGAAGAAGAGTACTGAAGTCATGTGAACAATTGGAGTGGATTAGGCCAACATCTAATGCAACAAACCAGAATACAAAACTTAAGAAGGCTTGGACTACGACGGAAAATAACGGTATTTCACTATATACTAAAACTCTCTAAAAATTGTTTTAATGTTTTTTTTTTGCAGAGCTTTTAGAAAATTTAATGAAGGAAATCGCTCGAACATTGAATAAACAAAACTATAAGGAGAATATTAATTTGAACATAAAATCTTCGTTTATATTTCTGTTAAGTCTTAGCTTTATTATAATAATCCTATTTTTGTTTTTTATAAAACGACACTTTGTTTTCAAATTTTGTAAATAAATTAAATCGAATCTAGCATCGGTTGCAGTATTGCCAAATCAGCTTTTTTTTCCAGATTTTTTATGAAGCTCGATTGCGGAAAAAATTGTAATAAAAACGTGAATTCTAGCTATTTTAAAAAATTTGTTTTGTACTTTTAAACCTTTTTCTAGCGTTTTTAGCAGAGCTCGCAAATAACAGTTGATCGTATTACGCACTAACAAAACCAAAAAAAAAAACATTCACACTTGCTCTCTCTCTGAGCAGAACACTTTGTTTGACTTTGTTTTTGTCGTCAGTTGATTGTTCTCAGTTGAGCTTTTCTTGTTAGGCTCTTTCAATAACAATTTTTAGAAGGCGACTCGAGCAAAACAATGAAATAATCAACGTAAACGGTCATTACTTCTATAATTTGTCTTGTTGACAATATACACATACATATAAAAGAGTTCAAACTGACTGACAGGTGACCTTCGCACAACCCAAACCGTAGGAAGCATAATTTTTCACAGTAGTTTAATCTTATTCTGAATGTGAGTACAAAGGCGGGGTTTGGAAAATGCTGCCGGTAAATGTTGAAAATTCGCTGAATACTGATGTATGAAACTTTTTTGTTTATAAACCGATCGGGTTCAAACTCATTTGAAAAAAAACCTTATTAAAATTCAACGATGTCTGCCTACCAACTTTCCGGTATATTAACCCACTACACCCCCTGTCTGGATTTTTCATAATTTGAAAACCCGTCGCCTATAGTTGATTCCTTATGGGGTTACTATTCAAGGAAATTAATAATTATTATATTTATTTTGATCCCGGCCAATTTTTCGCGACAAAAACAATAAGCAACCAAACGCACCTAATTGAACAGACGCCTCCAAGGACCAGATAAGTATAGACTGAACGACTGCTCGGTCGCGGCCTTAGTCCCGTTCAATTTCTTCGCTGCTGTTTATTCAAAATCGCATGCGTTAGAGCGGGGCAGCTGCCGCTGAGAAATTCGAAATCGAAGCAACTGCGAAGACAGCGCCGCATCAGCAGTCGAACATACGCTCACAACAATTAAACAAAGAAAGTAAAATTTGAGAGACTGATGGCTATCAGTTGCAATGAGCATTAACTGTTGCAGGGGAAGTGCAAAACATATGATCGACCATTTCATTCGCATGCAAAGCAGACCAGCCCATAATTCCCCTCCCCATGTTTGAATTTTCGAGCATCCAACCTGCGCGTTGCATTGAAATCGTCGGCAGAAAAGAGAAGGTGAACAGATAAACCTTCGAAGTTCTCACCATCTTGATTTACAGCTGTGGAAGTCTGTGACGCCTCACTCGCATACAAACGCAAAAGACTTTTTGACAGGGACCGTAACAGTTATAATTTTTATCAAAAAAGTCATTATTTAACAGTTATATTTGGCGTTTTATAATAAAACTTGGGAAATAACAATTATTTTTGGATTTTTATTTTAAAACTCCGGAAATACCAATTATTTTATGATTTTTATTTTATTACTCTGATCATAACAGTTATTTTTGATTTTTATAAATTTTTTTACATGATAACAGTTATTGATGACTTTTTTTAAATAAAAGTCATCAATAAAAAATTATTCAAAGACTTTTATTTTAAAAGTCATAGCATAAAAGTCATTTGCATATATCGCAATGATAGAGCCATTGAGGACCAAATCGTAAACATATACTTGATCAACTCGGCAAGAGTAAACGACCCACTTCGTATTTGTTTTTAAGCCTATTGACATAGACATCGACTTAATGAAATATTGGGAAGAAAAAAAATTTGCTCTTTCCCATTTGTATCAACTGACAAAGGTTGTCAACAGCGTGCCCGCTACTCAAGTAAGTGTAGAGAGAGGATTTTCTGCATTGGTATTTACACACTTGAGATATAATTTGTCTTCCGAATCCTTGCAAAAGATTTTACTAATAAAATTAAATAAGAAATAAAATTTTAATTTGATGTTACTCGAACTAGTCAAGCTGATTAAGATTATGTTTACAAGTTTTTCCTCAATGGCTTTATTATTGCGATATATGCAATTGACTTTTATGCTATGACTTTAAAAATAAAAGTCTTTGAATAATTTTTATTGATGACTTTTATTTAAAAAAAGTCATCAATAACTGTTATCATGTAAAAAAATTTATAAAAATCAAAAATAACTGTTATGATCAGAGTAATAAAATAAAAATCATAAAATAATTGGTATTTTCGGAATTTGTAAAATAAAAATCGAAGAATAATTCTTAATATAAAACTTTTATATAAAAATTGCAATATAACTGTTAATTTCTATTTTAACTGTTACCAGTAACTGTTATATCCGGTCCCTGCTTTTTGATTCATTGGTCGCAGCAGAACAGTCAGGTAATAACCAAAGCAATAGAGCAACAAGTAAACCGGTTGTTGGTTGAACGCAGAACCATTTATGCGAACCATGCGAACGGTTTCTCTTACTATTCGCTCAAAGAATCCGTAAATAAGAGTTATTGTTGGACAACGGTAAAGTGTCCACTGTTATTTGCGAGTTCTGGTTTTTGTGGAAATATTTGCAAAACTTGTAAGCAAGTCATTACTTTGTCATCTCTGTTAGCGACTTATCGATTTAAATAGGGTTCTCTTTTATATTTCCATCTCTAACTTGAACCAAACTATCATCTCCATAAACAACTCCCAAAAGGTTCTAATTCGCGGAACCATTGGCTTCGTAAGGATGCCACGGACTCAACTCGAGTTTACTGTAGTTGTTGGAATTTCAGCATTAATGCAAAGATCAGTGATATGCGCGCCCACGCTAAAACAACAAACACACTAGACCTACGAATGGGTTTCAACAAACAAATTGATTTTGCTATATATATATATGCTATAAATGGGAAAACGAGAAAGCAAAGCTAACTTCGACTGTGCCGAAGTTTTAATACACTTGAAAAACTTTACTCCAACTGATTTAACCGGTAAAATATTTAAAGGATATAGATATCAGATATTTAAAATTTTGAAATCATCGATAATAAAAATTTGATACCATAAAAAAACTTTTTCTAGTAAAACACATTTTCCGACCGATCGGTCCTATGACAACTATATGCTATAATCATCCGATTTTGAGAAATTTTTTCAAAATTATGTGAAAGCATTTAAAACTAATATATACCAAGATTGGGGACGCAACGATAGAAAAAAAAAGTTTTTATCACTAGAAGTAGTTTTTTGACCGACCGTTTCTATGGGAGCTATATAATATAATCATCCAATTTTGATACATTTTTCCTGTATTATGTGAAAGCATATAAAACTAACATATACCAAGATTAGTGACGCTGCGATGGAAAACAAAAAAGTTTTTTTTAACTAGATCTAGTTCTTAGATCGATCGTTCCTATGGCAGCTATATGATGTAGACATCCGATCCGGCCGATTCCGACATATTAGTGCAGTAAAAAGAAGGCTCTGTGCAAAATTTCAGCTCGATAGCTTTAAAACTGAGGGACTAGTTCGCGGAGAAACAGACTGACAGACGGACGGACGGACGGAGAGACGGACAGGCGGAATTGAACTCAGCTCGTCGTCCGGATCAAGAATATATATAGTTTATGGGGTCGAAAATTACTATTTCTATGCTTTACAAACTTCTGGGCAAAATTAATATAGGTCCCTGTTCCGAATTTCGAGTCGATTTTCGTGTAAACGATTGTATTTCGAATTCAAGTTGAATAAAAGTATATGTAAGTGGCAATCAAATCTGTGGTTACTAGATTCCGTTGTCCGATTCTCTCGAATTGAATACACTTGGAATTAAGCAGCCGGTTTCGACTGCTCAATCAATTCCGAGTTTTCTAATACCTGATCTAGTAACCGTAGGTTTATTTGTCACCTTCTATACAACGCTATTGAATTCGATGGCAAAATACTAACGTTTACACGAAAATCGACTCGAAATTCGGAACAGGGCCGATACATTTTTCAAGTGTATAACAATGCTAAATGCTGAACTATTTTAATGAAAAGATTCTGGTGGCAAATATATATGTTTAAAGTTGGCTGCGTTTGCGAAGTTGCCTTCGCTCGGTCCAACGTTGAAGTTAAGAGAGTCTTCAGTCAGGTCTACATAATAAAGACAAAAGTCCGTGTTTACACGATGAAGTTTGCTTCATGAAGCTCTCTTCGATTTCGTTTTGAAGCATCTTTAAAACTCCATGCGCATTTACATGACGAAGTTTGCTTAATGAAGTTCGATTTCAATTCGCCTGAGAACACGAGTTATCTATAAGTAAATAACCCACAATTCAACCCTGCATCAGATTAATCGGAACAAAGCAAAGGATGTATTGGTGCTTGCGCGCCTGTTTGCTTTGTTTGGGCAGCCCTGCTCTATACTAAGTATAAGGTAGTGAATTACTTAATATTAGTAGCTCAATTAACTTACACATAATCCATATATTTGGGTATGGTATGTGGGACTGGGGTTCCACTTGTGTTTGCAATTTTGGTACACCCCGGATGTTTATAATTAATGATTTTGGGAGGGCTTGGCCATGCGGCGTTACCAGACCATTCCCACAGATATTGGTTGCGAAGACATGGCAAATATTGTTTTGACTATAAATTATTAATAAGATTGAATGGGACAACTGAAACCTACAATAATTAAGAAAAATCTATAGATATAGATGAAATCATTGAAATATTATAAAATATTTTTAAAAAGTAATCTTTTCGATTTTTTTGTTCCCAAAACCTGTTTTTTTTGCTTTCGTTCCCGTTGAAATCAGCTTTTTTTACTTTCAAAAGTTGGCAAAACGGATCGGTTGAATAAATTATAATTTATTAATATTTTGATTGATAACAAGCAGGGAATAATACCGGAACCTTTACCCGAAATAAACCGTTCCAAGTTAAGTACCGGTATCGAAACCGGAACCGATATTAAAATTTTTTGAGAACCGAAAAACATTATTCATTATAATAGAAACCGAAAAAACCGGAACCATACCGAAACGCTTAAACTGTTTCGGTTTCTTTATTATTTATATGATTGATTTATGATTATTCAAATATACACTCATGAAATAGTCTTACATTTCTCTTTTTCAGATATATAAGATATAGAAAATAAATTCTAAGAATAGGAAAAACTTTTCTGAGTCATATAATATAAGTGTTCAGAGTTTTATTGTTTAATTCTTAGTTTTTATTTGTAGTTAAAGACACGACCACTCGTCGCTGCGTCTGAGAAAGAAGAGAACACAAAAAGTAATCGATGTCCGATAATAGATAATATATTGCTCACAGGCAATCGATGAGTATGCTAAGACAGACGGCGTTGCCAGATAAATGAATATTTCTAACAATAAGCCATCTAATCGAATGTAAAGAATTTCTAAGTCTTAAAAAAATCTTCTCTTAAATATAGAAATTTTAGAAAAATTATAATATAAATTGTAAAATTGAAGTTTCTGAATTTTGATCAAAGGGCATATCCGGGTTTACTAGTCGTATCGGCCCCCAATCCTTTTTTGTATACTTCTAGTACCAACCCTGAATTTTATACAACGATTTTTATCATTTCCAACACAAGCGATTTTTGGGCCAACTAACCATTCTAAAAATTCTGAAATTTGTATGGCATAGCTGGCAACTCAACACTCCCCCAGAATAATTTTTCTGATTTTTAAAATGCCTCACAAAATTCTGCGAAATTTTTAACTTCAATTATTTTAGACTTTTAGTTGTTGTACCACTTTAATTTTAAAATAAATTTTAGTTTTAAATTAACCATGGTTAACTGTCATTGAATTTTTGAAGGCGTGGAAGGTGGTTAATAATAATTAAAACTATAATATTCATATTTAGACAGAGGATTTTAGGCTTGGTTCAATTGAATTTAATACTAGTAGGCCAGGAGTAACACACAAAAAGATTCTTTAATAAAACATTTACCAAGGAATACTAGGATTTAATTCAATCTGAAAAACCAAAATTCCGCTGTTTTTTAATATTAATTTATTTATTTGTTTGATATTATTTATTTGTCTTCGACGCTGTGTTTTTTTTTTATTAATAACTGCATTAGCATTTATGTTCTTAAAAAGTTTTCTCAAGATTTCAGCGGGTCTAATTATACTCTGTACCGAAGGTACAAAGAGTATATTGGGTTTGTGCAAATGTATGTAACAGCCAGAAGAAAGCATCTCCGACCCTATAAAGTATATATATTCTTGATCAGCATCAACAGCCGAGTCGATATAGACATGTCAGTCTGTCCGTATGAACGCTGAGATCTCGGAGATGGTAAGAGATAGAGGTTTGAGGTGTATGGAACATATATTTCTTATACTTGCAGGCAGATCAAGTTTAGTTTTTTTTTTGCCACGCCCCCTGCCTCCCCCGCAAATTGAAAAAAACGTAATATCTTCCACAATTTTGGAGTTAGGTTGTTCGAACCTTCTAGACATATATTCTACTCATCATTACTTATCGAGCCCCCATACATTGTTTTTGCATTGTGTTTGCAATTTGAAAAACACCTCAAATATCCCGCAATTTTGAAGTTTGGTTGTTCAAACCTTTTAGACATATATTCTACTCATTATTACCTATCGAGCCCCCATACACTGTTTTCCGATCAGATGAACGATAGTAGAGTTCCAACCCCCGCAATTTGAAAAACACCTCAAATATCCCGCAATTTTGAAGTTAGGATGTTCGAACCTTCTAGACATATACATATACATTGTTTCCGATCATACATTGTTTTCCACACTTTAAAGTTATTAGTTATATACAAACAGGTACAGAGTATATTACAGTCGGGCCTGACCGACTTTCTTACTTGTTTTTTACATGTTTTCGACCTTAAGATGAAGAAGTCTAAATTCTTTTTTGCTTTGAAAAACTTTTATTGAGATTTCTCATCAGTCAATTCTACCAAAAAGGATACCGCCTTCTCAGTTGTTTCAAGAAAGTCCATAGTATCCGAAGAACAAACTGTTTGTAACAAAACTTTGCGTCTTCTTCCGCCGCATATTACAACATCTTGCATTAAGGTTTTGACAGCTCGTTTTCAGTACATTTAGTTTATTATCTCCCTAGAGATTTCCTTGCTACATCTAGATGTTTCCCAAACTTATTGTTTTAAAAAACTGCTTTCCTGCAAATGGACTTTTATTTTGGTAAGATTTTGTTAACCATCTGCTGATGAAGAATATGATACTTTTTCCCAAAATGGTATAAATCACCTCAATGACATTGGTGACATGCTGGGCTTCATTGTATATCCTAAATAAAAAGTGTATATGTTTAAGAATAAGAAATTTAACTTTTTACAAAAAAGTTTATTTAACGAACAATATCTAATTAAATCTTCTATAACATGGTGAAAGCCACTGTCAACAATGCATATATTACCAGATTTTGAAAGCGATCTTAGTTTGGTGAGATCTTTAACAAATTATTTAACATTTTGTTTTTAATTAAATTTAACCACCTTCGAAAACTCTGCAAAAATTATACAAATTATATCTTGTAATGATAATTAACCACGGTTAATATAAAAGTGGTACCCCAACTAAAAGTCTTAAAGTCTTAATTGAAGTTGAAAATTTCGTAGAATTTTGTGAGTCGCGGTTTGCATTTTAAAAATCAGAAAAATTATTCTGGGGGATTGTTGACATACCAGCTACTGCCATAAAAATTTGATAAATTTTAGAATGGATAGTTGGCCCGAAAAACTCTTGTGTTGGAAATAATAAAAATCGTTATATAAAATTCAGGGTTGGTACTAGAAGTATAAATAAATCGATAAATTACTTTCTGTTGATGTACTTTGAAACTGCATACTTGAAATACGACTAGTAAACCCGGCTATGCCCTTTCGCCCAAAAAAAATTCATTTTTAATATTTCGAAAAATGTAATGTAAGGAAAAGCTATGGCAGATTTGATGTTTCCAACAGTTTCTGTGTTTTTTAGAGCTGATATTCCTTATATTTTAATATCAGCGGAGATACGGGAGACTTTAGAGCTGATTATTTTGAACCATTATTAGGAAATATTTGTCAGCTTTATGAGAAATTGCCCTAAGACGAGAATATATAATTCCTTTTTTATTTGAATTAAGCGTTTAGCGAAATTGTTCGTCCAAAAATAATAAAGGATTCAATCGGTATATTTAATAAAAATGTGTTTATGCGGCTTATTCTTAGAACACCATTTTTGAATTCTATTACATTCAATAACTTTTCGGATATCTTGAAATAATTAAAATTTTTGAATATTTAAGAATATTATAACGGTACGTACCGTTATACCAAAATAAAAATCTGGGTACCGTTTCGGAACCGAAATGAACTGAAAACCAAAATAGAATAGAACCGGTACCGGAACCGATATTCGTTTCTTTATTTTTTATACACTTGCAAAGTGTAACGCATAGAAATATTCATTTCCGACCCCATAAACTATATATATTCTTGATCAGGACGACGAGCTGAGTTCATTTCCACCTGTCCGTCCGTCCGTCTGTTTCTACGCGAACTAGTCCCTCAGTTTTAAAGCTATCGAGCTGAAATTTTGAACAGAGTCTTCTTTTTACTGCACGCAACTTCTAGTGAGAAAAACTTTTTTGTTTTCTATCGTAGCTTCATTCATTCTGGAAAAATTTATCAAAATCGGATGACTATAGCATATAGCTGCCATCGGTCGGAATATGTGTTTTACTAAGAAAAGTTTTTTATTTGGTAACTTGATCAAATTTTGAATTTATAAATATCTGATATCTATATCCTATATATATTCTATGGGTAAAATCAGTTGGAATGAACTTTTGCAAGTGTATTAAAACTTTGGCACAGTCGAAGTTAGCTTTGTCATCTCGTTTGTATATTGTTAAGCCTGCCCCTGCTCCCGACTCCGTACATTGTCTGCAGGTGTCCTCTGTTGCTATGCCTAAGTTCTTCGCTTGAGCAGCTGTTAGTCTGCAGTCTCTTCGCTGGAGCTGCAGTAATTAGTGCGTGCGACGTTTGTCCTTTGTTTTGCACTTGATTTTGGAGACTCTGCAGCCGTTTGAGTTTCTCCACTTGTCCGCTGCTTCGTTTTCCGCTATCTCATCCATTTTGCTGTTAAGCGTGTGCAGTGAGATAGGTAGGTAAAAAGAAACAATCGCCACAACTTACAAGGCGATTGGGCGGTCCATGATGATGGCCATCACCAAACAAAATCTGTCCCGAACTACTTCATCACCTCGGAATCGGCACTATAACCGAGGCCTACGTCGAGACTTAACAGAAGGCACACACCGCCATTGTCTCCAATGCCATGGAGGCCTATCAGGACAACATTGTTCTGGGAGACAGGCCACCGCCTATTGATCCTGCAGAGAAATCGCTACATCGACGTACCAGAGACACCATATAATAGGTATTTTTATGTGGCGGGGGTGGGGGGGAGGCGTGGTCAAAATTTTAAACAAACTTGATCTGCATGCAGACAATACAGACAATAGTCTAAACCGGAAAAATTGTAGCTCTAGCTCTCCAAGTCTGTAAGTTGTTCATACAGACAAGCGAACGGACAGACGGACGGACGGCCAACTCGGCTCAGTATCAATATACTGATCCAGAATGTATATACTTTATGGGTGTGGAGATGCTTCCTTCTGCCTGTTACATAAATTTGAGATAAATCGCTATAAATATTCGAATGGTTTTCCAATTGGTACTTACAGGTACTTAAATCCATCGTCGTGCTCGTTCGGCCTATAGATTCGTTGATGATGTTTGCTGTGGAGAAGATTAAATTTCCAATACCAAAGAGCTTAGCATAAATGACCTGCTGCTAATTGATCCGAATTGTTTGCCATAGTTTCACGGTTTGGTTAGATTTATGGTCATCCTACACCTAAAACAAATGAAATTAATCAAATCATTCCTATGGCAGCTTTATGATATAGGTGTCCGGTTTGCCCGATGTTGATTTTTGTGTTAAATGGCTTTGAAACAGACTGCGTGTGGAAGCTTTTGAGGCATATTTTTATTTGTTTATAACTTAAAAAAACCAATATCTCTTAAACTATAATAGCCTTCATAGCACCATAATTTTCTGTGTACTTGGGGAAATAATTTGTATATTTTTAGAAGATATATAATCGTGGTTAACACTTTGAAAAAATTATACATAAACTAAAAAATAAATTTTTTATTTAATAATTTAAATAGCCTCAACGAAATTCTATTCATAACAACAAATCTGAGATTTGTCCAATAAACCGAACCTGAAATATCAATTTAAAAAAAATCAACAATTTTTTCCGTTTTTTTATTTTTTTCAATTTTGAAATTGTTTATAAAAAAACATTTTTTTTTTGCAAAACCGTGATATACTCAGAGATCGGCATCTCGAGGTTTAATTTAGGTTTTCTTTTTGTTTAAATCAAAAATAATAAGTTTTAAGTCTGTTTGATTTGAAAAAGAATGACCCATATACGTGACTGGTGACAAAAGCTTGTAACTAATAATTTAACCACACATTATCATCTGGCTTAATGAATTTATGTTTTAATATTTAACAATCTCTGGACATAGAAGTAGAATCAGACTGGGTAACACAAACACTTCTTGGGCAAGGCACGGTTACGTTTCTTTCTCCAAGGTATTTTTGCCCTTGCTTGCAACGACGAAATTAAAACTAAACTCCTGCGCCGCTGATGCACACAGGTTTAGGTTCTAATCGAAAGAAAACAATTTTGCCAGCTGACTCCTAAATAATATTTTAATCTTATCTGTTCTTGATTTTGAACCTTTAACAAGCTCCTAAATTGATGGGAAACTGTTAAATGTTTGATTAATAAAATAGTCGTTTTAGGAAAAATTCACACTGCCCATAGTTTTAAAAACACATTTTATTCATTTGTATAATTTTAAAATCTTTAAATTGTAAGTTACTTAAAAAATAAAAACTGGTAGCATTTCAATTGTAGATGAAGTGTTTTTTTTATATAGTTGTAATAGCTTTGTGCTCTTGCCAACAAGTCGATGAATTTGTCTAATTTAAATAAATTAAGTGTACGTAATAGATTTGAATTTTTACGCTCGAAGTACAGATATAGATATACAAAATTTCCAATAATTTACACTTAACTAAATAAATTAATTTACAATAATTTAATATTCATAGATATTGTACCTAGTGTATGATAAGATTTCCTTAAAATACGATTTGTTTTTTTCTGTGGCATTATACAATATATAGTCTATCATTTTTTATCGTTGTCAATTTTGCTTTTATCTAATGATGATGATACCATTCCGCCTCCATTCGAGGGATATAATTTTTCCAAATAGTTTAATGATTCGTTCAAGAATGTCTGAAAGTCAGAAGAGAAAAGAATATAGTTATATATCAAAATTGTTTATATATCAAAAATCATAGCAAATAAAAATTACTCAGTAAACTAATTATTTGATTTAGATAGAAAAGATTAATCGAAAATAATTATTTATTATTTATTGCATCAATACGCATCTGCTTTAACAATATATAAATTCGAACCGAAAACAACGAATAATAATTTGTTAATTTTTGGCGGTGAAGGGGGATTGTGCGGTCCTTCTTTTAGCTTAAAATTCCGTTGAAGGATGTGCTACTTCCGTAGGTTGGTAGCAAAAACACTCTACCACTACTAAATTTGTGCAAATGTATGTAGCAGGCAGAGGAAAACTTCTGATATCCCATAAAGTATATATATTCTTGATCAGCATCAATAGACGAGTCGCTATTGCTGCTGTTCAGCAATAATAAAAAAAATAATCAGCCGTGCTCCCATTTTCACATTACTTTTGCGATTTCAGCATGTGAACAATTGAATTCCATTCTCACATTTCCATTTTTTATATGAAAAGTAACACTCATATCTGTGACTACTAGATCAAGTCCGAACAATTTAAACAAATTTTACGAATTAAAATCGGTAACCAAAGACAAAGTGATTTCAAATCGAAAAATATTTTTGGACTCTATCTAGTTACCTCAGATCTTAATGTCAATTCATATATAAACTAACACAATTTGATTTGTAAAATCATCTGTTAACGTGGACAAATCGCAAAAGTAAGGTGAAAATGGGAGCACAGCTGAATATAAAGTTTGGTCAATATAGTTTTAAAACTGAGGGAGAAGATACCATAGAAACAGTCGGACGGACTGACGGACAGATGGACATGGCTATATCGACTCAGCTCGTCATGCTGATCAAGAATATATATACTTTATGGGGTCTGATATGCTTAAATCTATGCGATACAAACATCGTGACAATTTTAATATACCCCTCCTAGTTCTAGTGAGAAAAACTTTTTTGTTTTCTATCGCAGCGTCAACATTTGTGGTATATATTAGTTTTATATGCTTCCACACAATTCTGGAAAAATTGATCAAAATCGGATGACTATAGCATAGAGCTGCCATATAAACGGTCGGACCAAAAACTAGTTCTAGTGAGGAAAACTTTTTTGTTTCCCATCGTAGCGTCACCAATCGTGGTATATATTAGTTTAATACGCTTCCACATAATTTCGAAAAATTTATCAAAATCGGATGACTATAGCATATAGCTGCCATTGGAACGATCGGTATAAAAACTAGTTCTAATGAAAAAACTTTTTTGTTATGAATGGTAGGGCCTTTCAAAAACAGCAAGGGTATTTATAACATCGGCGTAGCCGATGTTAGCATTCTATTTTTTTTTAGTTAGTTTTATGAAGTTTGCCAGGAATTTTTAGATTCCGCGGTGCCGGATACCCGGCTTAATCCAAAAATATTTTGAATTTTTTTATTCTCAGGACCTAGAGAAGGCATTCAGCTGCATTCAGAACATTGCTCATGACAATTTGGGTAACGATAGTTTTAAAACTGCGTAAAAACAGACAGACGGACGGATACAGTCCAATCGAATCAGCTCGTCGTCCTGATCAAGAATATATGTGGTTTATGGGGTTGGAAATCAATATTTCTAATCAAATTAAACTTGAATAAACATGCATCTAGTTTGATCGTTATCCCTATCCCGGTTTGAAAGGCGCAACGCCTCAGTTTTTGTCTCGCACATGTGACATTGAAAAATTAAAATGTTTGTCAATTACAATGAATGCGTTGTCTTACAATGATATATTGAAAGAGTCGTTTCCAAACTTTCATAACCTTTCTAGACCTCTGACGAGGATTTACAAACTTGATAATGCGCCAATGCATACGGGTTGTTAAAACGTATAAAAGAGTCAAACTTGCCCGATCAAACTTTACTGTGCTTAATGCACAATGTTATAATGACTATCTTTGTCGTTGCCGGCTCCAATTTTCCGAAGATCCTAAGCAGTTTTTCAACTTTGTTAACTCCAAACGCAAATCGTCAGCCCTGCCATCCTCTGTGCACCTTGGTAATGCGAAAGCAAATACCGAACAGGCTATTGCCGATCTGTTTGCAGAGTTTTTCAAATCAACCTATTCTTCTTCTAGGTACGATTCGAATCAACCGTATCCTTATCAGTTAAATAAGTCTAATTGCATTTTAAGCCCTGTGATCACTGAAAGTTCGCTTCTCTGCGACCTTAATTTAGTCAAACCCGTATATGCACCAGGTCCTGATGGAGTACCAGGATGCATTCTCAGGTTCTGTGCTGATGCGTTGTGTAAGCCTTTACATAAATTATTTGAATTGTCTGTTAATTCAGCCACTTTCCCTACGTTATGGAAGGAATCTTTTATCATTCCTCTCCATAAGAAAGGTAATAAGTCCGATGTTGAAAATGACAGGGGTATTTCCAAATTGTCCGCAATTCCAAAAACTTTTGAGAAAATTATAACATCTCAACTGCAACACTTTTCTAGCTCTATCATTTCACCTTTCCAGCATGGCTTTGTGAAAAGTAGATCTACTACCACTAACCTTTTAGAGTTTCCTTCTCTTGTGATCAAAATGTTCTTAACCAAAATGCAAACTGACGTCATTTATACTGATTTTAGCAAGGCGTTCGTAACCACTCATTGCTACTTCACAAGATAAGTTTAATCGGTTTCCCAATTAATCTTCTTAATTGGATTTCTCAGTACCTAAGTGATAGAACAAAAATGGTTCTTTTTCGGAATTTTTATTCTAAATGTATCCAGGTAACCTCTGGGGTACCTCAGGGTAGTCACCTGGGTCCATTACTTTTTACTTTATTTATTAATGATCTTTCTTTTGTCTTCAACCATTCACGCGTACTCATGTACGCCGACGATGTGAAGCTTTGTCTAACTTATAAAGACTTGATCTCTCGCTATCTTTTGCAAGAAGATTTGGATGCGTTTCAAACTTGGTGTCAAGTTAATCTTCTAAACCTTAATGGCTCAAAATGTAAGGTTATGACATTTTATAGAAGTTCACCTCAGTTAGTCACTTATACTCTTTATAGTGTACCATTGGAACGCTTGAACAATACTGCCAATGAGGTTAACGATCTAGGGGTTATTCTGGATCATCAACTTAAATTCGACTCGCATGTTAACTTTACTGTCAATAAGGCCAAGAGCGTACTTGGGTTCATAAAACGTTGGTCAAAGGAGTTTGACGATCCCTATACGACCAAGATTCTTTATACTTCTCTTGTCCGTCCAATTCTGGAGTACGGATCGTGTGTGTGGTCTCCACAGTATACAACCCATCAGGATAGAATTGAATCGGTGCAAAAGCAGTTCTTGTTGTTTGCACTTCGAGGCTTAAACTGGGATCCTAATATCCGACTACCCTCGTATTCTAGTAGACTTCTTTTAATTAACCTTCCTTACTTAATTAACCGTAGAATTATGCTTGGAGTAATTTTTTTACATAAACTTATAAGTGGTGAAATTTACTCATCTGAGTTGACTAGCCAAATTAATTTTAGTGTCCCGATAAGACCTACCCGTAACTTTATCCCCTTATCCTTGAAACGGTGTAATACTAACTATGCTATGCATGAGTCTTTTCGTGTCCTCTGTGCTGATTATAACAAACTTTACCGAGTGATCAGTTCGGAGTTGTCTTTTCCTGCTTTAAAAACCTCTATCTTAACACATTTAGCCCGCAATTAATTTTGAATTCACTTTTAAGATTTGTAGCCGATTTATTTCATTTTGTTCTATTCTATGTAATTTTCCACCGTGATTTCGTGTCGCACGTTAGCGGCTGTGCCCCTCGGTCGGTTGGGCGGGAGCTGGGCTTGCTATTTTGCCTGGGGTTTGCGCGTAACAGGCTACGGCTTGGTGTCGCTTGGGCCACTTGAACGTACTGTGCATTGTACGTCAACGTCCTAATAAAAAAAATTAAGCTTTAAGCTGGCCGATTTAATAACCGCATTTGAACATCATCATGTCTGGGGATGGTTGAAACGTCAAGAATATGGATCAGGACAACAATATTCAGTTATAGCTGAATTAATCCAAGCCTTGTGGCCTTGTGTGGCTCAGTGGGTAGCGTGTGTGCCTACTGTGCGGGAGGCTGTGGGTTCGATCCCGCCTCGGAACATCTAATTGAAAAAGTTTTTCTTTAAAAAAACTTTTACGCACAAGGTCACCTTTACAGCTGTTGGCGCCAGTTGTGGAGTATGTAGCCATGAAAAAGCTTCTCAAAAACTTTGCCGTTCGGATTCGGCGTTAAACTGTAGGTCCCTTTCTCTTGAGCGAAAATTTAAAGACACACGAGCTAAGAGATTGAGAGAAGCTCGGCTTGGCCCCGATGGGGGCTGTAACAGCCAATTTTAACTTTAACTTTTTAATCCAAGCCATAGTAAATGAATACGCTCCAAACCCGATGTGCAAAGTTTTGGAGCAGAGAGGTGGCTAAACACACTTTTAAATATTTTTTTTGTTAATTTAAATTACTTCAATTACCTTGGACTTAAGCATAATTTGTGTTTTGAATTCACTTAAATGGCTTTTCAACATATGTCCTATTCAAATGGATCTTAATTTTAAAAAAATCAAGTCTCTAGCATGCTTGGTTTGGAAGCAGTGGACAAAATAAAACAGACAAAAGGGGGTGGCATATTCTAGTGGCGGGGAGTGTATACTTTGTAAGTGCATAAATTTAATTTTTACCAACATTTCAAATATTGATCCGATTTTCGGAGTACTTACCTGAAAAGCGTGAAGAACGGCCATAATTGCAGGAGAGCCAAACCCATGCGTTATCAAGGAAAAATGTGTTAAGTGACGTTGCATCGACGGCTCTAACAAGTGTTGTGACCTTGTGCCGAAGTGGGTTGTTCTATCTTGGCTTAAAATCTGCATTAACTCTTTTGTAATCTGCAATGTAACAAATAAATATTAGATATGCAACGTAATTAAACGTATTCTCAATGTGTTATCATGCCTGTTGCGAATGAAGGATGAGTTCCTTCCGCCTATACGAATCCTGTGGCTCGGTTTGATGTCGTACGATGTATTCGGCCAGTTGTCTTGCAGGAAATTCGGTTTCGCAAACAAAGTGGAAGTCCTTGGCTAAATGCGTTGCTTCCCCTTCTACCAAAGAGGTCAGTAATGTCACGTTGGCTGCTTTTCGCCTTCCAGCAGGTAAGTTTAGGCCGATTTTTTCAAGTTTTTCTCTTAACAGTCGTCCTCCGTTCTTACTCTTGGCCCTAAATGCATAAATTTTATGTTATTCGGCCCAAAACAACAGTCCACAACACCTCCATACCTTCTAAGAACTCCTCCCAGTAAGGAAGCATTTAAGCACTCTGGTGGCGACAGTCGGCGTTGCACTTCTGCAATTGTGACCTTATATTTCGAAGTGCTGGATAAAAGACTAAGGCGACCAGGAACTGCACAGAATACTTCACTCGGCGAACCCGAACCAATGTTGCCAGCGTCCTTCCCACTTTTCATGCCTGTAAGCAAATCATTAAATTTGCGAACATTTTAATACAAGTAGAATACACGAATCATACTTATTCATACAAATATATATATGGTAGGTAGGTAAGTAAGTACATAGAAGCAGGACTCATTGTAAAGGAAATGTATTATTTATTTATTCCTTTTTGTCATTGTTATGAAATAGCAAAAGTGTGAGCACATTGCACAAGGATCATTTTACCCTAATCCTGCCAATTAGAGGTGTCAGCTTTAACTTCGCACTACATACAAACGCATTTGTTCCCGGGGGGTTGTTTATGCATTGCTATTTAGGCGTTTTCATGGTTCCGCCTTAAATGCACTACAGTGTCGGCAGTGATTTTCAAGGACCAGTGGGATACAAAATTCAAGTATAATTAAATATTTGTATATATGTTTGAAAAGAAAAAGTAGACATTTTTGGTAGAAGTTTGCAACAAACAGAAGCAAGTCAGGATCAGACGATTTTATCAAATGCAATTTTGCATAATTAGATTGTTAGAAACCCAAATCAGTCACCAAGTATCAATGGTCCTTTTCGTAAGTTTTTGATATTTAATATATTTAATATCTTGCTTAGTATTCCCCTGTTAGAAAAGAATTATAGAAATTTTGTATGGGGAAAAGTCCTATAAAATACAGAAACTAATATAAGCACCACTAACGCATTCTTCATAGAAACCGCCGAGTTTCGCAGAGTTACTTGGATGAAAATTACGTGGCTAAGAGATTTGTCTTTGATTTTATTATTTTGATCATCAAGTGGAAAAAAATGAAACAATACAATGGGTCGCGGAAGACACTGCAGTGCGGAAAAGCGCGAAGTTATCAAACAAATTTATATTGAATGAAAAATCCTCCTCAAATAGGACCGAAATATAACTGCGACAATGCATACTGTTCGCACATGTCTTAGAGAACAAGAGAAGTCCCTCTTTTAATCGCGAGACATATTGCCAAGCGTACGAAGCTCACAAAGGAACTTCTAATTTGGCGAGCCCAAAAATTATGAAATATTGCATGGACAGATAAGAGTAAAGTTGTTATGTTTGGGATAAGGAAAGTAGTTCAGGAGTTCTAGAGCAAGATTACTTTAAAACGGCGGAAAAATTTGGTTGAATCGATGCCGAAACGTTGCGCAGCTTTTATTGCCAATAACGGCTTCTAACGTAAAAATTAAATTTATTAAAATGGCGCTTTTAATTTTTATCCAAATAGTATATTGGATTTGTGCAAATGTATGTTACAGCCAAAAGAAGCATCTCCGACCCCATAAAGTATATATATTCTTGATCAGCATCAACAGCCGAGTCGATATAGATATGTCCGTCTGTCCGTATAAAAAAACTGATCTCACAGATGTCAAGAGATTGACGTTTGAATCAGGGCTACAAGCTCTAATCATTTCGAACCAGTTTGCGGGTTCGAAACAAAAATTTAAGGTTCAGAAATTTATGCTATAAGGTTTTTGTGTTAAGGTTTTGGTTCGAGCCTTGGTTCCTTCTAAAAAAATTAATTCGTTAAAGGAATAAATACAAAATTTAGAATATCTGCATTTTTGTTAACTTAAACATATGACTACATTTATTTTCAGTTTAAATGTATTATTTAAGTAATTGTTGGTCAATTCTTCCTCTTTGATCAGACAAAATAAATTTTAGGGTTTGAAAATCCGCTTAACAAAGACTTTTGCTTAACCGAACCGAATGTAATGGTTCGGAACAGGTGCAAATTTAACTATTGTTTACACAAGAGGTTCGGTTCAAAGTACACCGTTTCCCGATCAGATGATTGATGGCCGAGTTATAAGCATAACAAATAGTTGCGCTGGGCAGCACTGGCCGAAATCGTGTTAGGCAGCACTTACACAGTTTGTGTGACCCCACATTTAAAAGTTATCAGTTAAATACAATTTGGACAGGAACAGAGTATATTTATGTCAGGCTTGACCGACTTTCGGACTTGTTACGCTAAGTTTCCTTAGACTTTCATCAATTTCCTTAAAAACATTGTTTGAAAATGGCAAATAAAACTATAATTTTTTTCCTTTTCTAATTTTACATGTGTAGTTGGTACGTCTTTTAAAAATTTGCTTGTGAGAATGGTGTGATTTTTTTTCGCAGCTGTATATAGCTTTGTAAAGACAGCCGTTATGCTGATCAAGAATATAAATTGGTATATAAAGGGAAAAAAATCTAAGTTCACGGAAGTTTATATACCCTTGAATGTGCTCGCTGTTCCAAACTATGCGAATAAAAGTCATAATCAATTTTTAAGACAAACACACAGAATGCTGTATTTTTTTGAATTAAATCTCATTATCAATGATCCGCCATACTGTGTTAACTTGTAAACTTACTCTTTATAAGAGGCAGATCTGACATAAATGCTACATTGTCGTCTAGGGCAGGTGCTTGGACATCATCAACCGCATTTTGTAGAGCTTGATGCAACGCCAAAGATTCATGCTCATGACCGAGCCTAGTTCCATGCGCAGCTCCTGCTGATAATGCACTACCGTAGTCACTTCTTCTATCCGTATATGGGAATCCGTGTGACAGTTGTGTCTGTAAGAAATATAAATATGAATGAGATATATTTTTATTTGTGTGCTTGTATATGCAGCTTTAAGATATATGCAACATTGACACAGTAGCCTCACCTGCTACTTAGGGCCACAATCAATTTAAATAACAATCAATATAACTTGCCAGAGAAACAAAAACTTGGTTTAGAGAGAAAAACTTTTTTGTTTAATACTTCTCATTTGTTGTGGCATTTTGTATTTCTCATTTATTAAGTATTTTAGCTTCTTAATAATTGCATAAAAATCGGTATCATATTAGTCATTTTATTAAGATTTTGCATATGGATATATACAATCGAACTTCTCTATAATGATCTTTCGTACAACAAATCCGAAATTCGACCCCCGATTTCCCATGAAGTCGTAATTCGCGGGTTTGCCAAATTTTTTTGGTTCATTTTATAATCAATTGAAAATATTGAGAAAAGAAAACACAAAATGTAAACACTTCTGTAATCACACAGTCAATTATGTCATCCAATTTTTTCTCTATATATTGTGTTTTGCATTATATATTTTTTATGCTTACCACTATTTATTGCTTGGGATTTGTTAACTGGGTGATTGCAGTAGTGTTTACATTTCTTTTCAAAAGTAATGTGATAAAAATGTAAGCAACAGATGATATAAGTAAATGTTACGTAATAGAATTGGAAAAGGGAGTGTTATTAAAGAACCCTGGAAAAAAGTGATTTTTACAAAATTTATAACTCAGGCTCTGTTAATCGGACGAATCTGGGGTTAATGGTTATGGCTACTAAAATGATAATTCAAACAGTGTATTATGATCCAATCGTATTTCTCAACTATTTGGAAAGCTCAAATTTGAGATGTTTAAAATCTAAAAAGTCAACTCGGAGTCAAAAACTTGTAGGCGGGACGATCTGCCCGCTATGTGAGCACCCAGTGACTAGCTAAAGTTGTCATATGACTAAAGAGCAGATTTGAGGTTTTTTAAAGATTCAATTTAATAAAATGATTCCTTAATAAATCATTCACCCTGGCCTACTAGGATTAAATTCAATCAAAAACGAGATATACCCGTTACTGATTTCTATATAATATATATATATATAAAGTTTGTCCTCACTGATTCACTGACTGATTGGCAATCTACGCAGAGTCCAAACGGTAAGAGATAGAATGCTGCAACTTTCACAGAAGTTTCCGTATGAGTTGAAAGTGGAGTTTATGGCCACGTTATTGAATTGAAAAATAGTTTTTAACCTTGCGCAATGGCGGGGGTGGGTTCAGGGCTCATCATTATTTGTGAAACGATTTGAATGGAATTCGGGAAATTCAATTATTTGTGAACCGATCTGAATAAAAAAATATTTTTATATAGGGGATATTTTACTCAAAAGGTCGGAAAGTGGCGCACAGAAAAAAAAGATCCATTTGGAATGGATATGGACATATCCTTTTTTGGATATTGAAATGCATATCCTTTTCAAATTTACACATCCTTTTGATGGATGAATAACTAAGATCAATTTAACATTATTTAAACTCAAATGGATGATAAAATTGGATATGGACATATCCAGTCCAAATGGATATGAAAAATATCCAATGGATCATCAAAAAATATCCTTTTTTTCTGTGCGGAAGTGGGTTCCCAAACGTTATTTTTGAGGCGATCTATATGAAATTAGGTTCGTAATTTATATATAATATATATAGTTAAATAACTCAAAACTTAGCGCAAATCTGCCAGCAAGGTCGGAAAATTGGTGGTGTGAAGCCAATTGTTAATTATAAACCGAACAGAATGAAATTCAGTTTTTAAGCTCTATGAGCTGAATAGAAAATTTGTTTGTAAAATCCAGCCAAGTTTCGAAAGCGGGAGGTTTAATGTCAAAGCTAATTTTTCACCGCAGCGAGCGGCTTTTGAGTAAGCCGTTGTATTTGAGACGGCAAAGCGCGCCGGGTCATATGCTTGTACACATACATAAGCATATTATTCAAAGTTGCCCAGAAAAACTATTTGTTTTGCTTATAACTCGACTATCGGTCATCTGATCGGAAAAATGTGTAGGTGGATCGATAAGTGATGATGATTTCAGTATATGGGCAATTCCGCAGAAAAGTCTACCATGACCGAAAAATTGAAAGTTCATTTAAAGTTGATTCTTACATGATTTAGAAAAAGTAAATATGCAAAATATTTTTAATTAAAGAGCTTAAACCTTTCCTAAGTTCAGATAGAGGTATATCGGGCTAGAAAGTACAAATTTACGTTTTGGCCAGATTTTCAGTGCATTTTCTTTTTTCGATTTACAGCTCTAAGAGTCATTGAGCAATTCCACTCTTTTCACAAAACTTTAGCTACAATTAAAATTGATTTTTTTGTTGCGTTGAATAATTTAAGAAAAATTATCTTCACTAAAAAATTGCCAAATGAAAATTAAGTAACGTCACGTCAGTAACGTCACGTCAGATATAAAAAAGCAAATAAAAAAAGAACGAGAAATTATTTTTATATTTGGTAAATTGGACAACAAACTTATATTATTCTAAAAACTACTGAAAAAAGTTTCACACAAAAAGAGATTCTCAATTCGCAGAGTTTTGCAATTTTGTAATTCAAGTCAAAACCCACTTCCGTTTTAAGTAACGTCACGTCAGGGCATATTTTTACTTATAACTTTGAATCCTCTGGGCCGATTCTTGTACATTTTTTTTCTATATAAAGTGCTATTGAATTACTACCTTAATGTAAAAAAAAAAATTTCAAAACTTGTCTGTTTCATTTTTTTTTTTACATTTTATCGTACGAAACGTCAGAAAAGAAATGCCCATATGTCAAATATGTATAAAAATCGAGAGTATAAGTTAAAGCCGACAGGAGAACGCTCTCTACATTTGCCCTAGTAACGGTAAATCGAAGAAGGTAAGGAAGATCGCCCAAAACGAGAAACCCTCTTCATATCGCAGCAACAAGTCTGCAAACCATTAATACTGTATGGCACATACGATAATTTCGTATCAAATTTGCATCTAAATGTCAATTTCGGAAAAAATGTATATTCTGAAGATTCAAACAACCCATCTTAAAAATTGTGAGAGATATGATGTTTTTTTTTATTTTAAATTGCAGGGGTGGTAGCTCGACAATCGAAAGTAAGAAAGACAGTTGTGGTAACTTATGATGGGTAAAATAATTATCAAGAATGTCCAAACAATTTAACCCGAAAATTCTGAGAGATATGAGGTTTTTCATATTGCTGGTGCGGGAGGGGCAACAAACTTGATCTAAACTCAGACAATACAAGTCTACCGGAATTGTTGTACATTAAAAATACAACAACGAAATATAGATCAAACCTTTTATCCTATGCGCACCCGGCGAAGACGGGTAATGTCTGCTAGTATATTAATATATATATATAATATTTTAGATAAATTTTGATATGGACTAAATGTTTTGCGATATTTTGTCATCTTTTTTGAATTTACTAATTTAACCTAAAAACGTCTTAAGAACACAGTTCATTACAATCGTCAAATGTAACTATTGCTTTCTTACTGAAAAAATTGAAAACATCGGCTATAGTCTTATGAAAATCAACTTTATGCCTATTATATTTATGGTAGACATGTCTGTCGAATTATGGTTACACTATTGCCTTAATAAGCCAAGGGGTGGAACCAACTGAAAGCTGAGCCAATCCCAGTGCTTTGGCAATTATGTATGCGAGGCGGCTTGTATATGTACTCATACTCTCGTGTGTTTGTGTATGTGTGCCCTCTTTGGCACACAGATGCGCACAAGCACTGGCGAGGATACGCCTTTTAAAATATCAACATTGAAAATGCCACAATCCAGGCTGCCGCATAGGCAAGGGGCGGCATATTCATCTTAAAAATATTCACGAATATAAACTCTTTTTCTTTTAGCGAAAACAGAGTCAGGAATTTTCACCGTTGTTGGCAAGACATTTCTCCAAAATCGCAAGAAAATTTTTTAAATATTTCAGGGGATGTTTTCAGTTTTTATAATGCACTTGAATGGAATTCGTTAAGAAATAACTTCCAAACTTTTTCCAGAGTGGGGAGATTTGAGCCCTTATGAATATTCGTTGGTTTCGGAAATAAAGTATGTTGCAAAATATGCAAGAATATTGCGGCAGACGAAATTGTAAAATTTGAAGTATGAAAGAACAAGGAAACGGTACACGGCTCTAAGTATGGTATTAAATGGCATAAACTTACTACGTGTCCCTGCAACTCAGCCTCTCTGTGTGTTCTATGAATTCCTAGTTGGTCCTGTGTGGACCTAAGGCCCGCCAGTTGATTGTAGTGGTGAAGTGGGGCATGATGGAGTGATGACAGGGGTTGGCCATAAGGATCAGTGCCCAAGTATTCGAGAGCACCGTGATTCTGTAAATAGCCAGATATCTAAATAATATTGGAAATAACAGGTGCAACTGGTGTGGGTTGAGCTATAGAAAACTTACCTGTTGTTGAGGGGGGCTTTGAGTGGAATGATGGAAGGGTGGTGGAAAATATGGAGGCTGGAAATCGGACTGAAGTGATTGATGATGCATGGTAGCTGCGGACCCATGGGTACTACTATGGCCACTATGTCCGGAAGTCGGACCGCCTCTACCTGCGTGCCCGCTAGAATGGGTTGTGTAAGCCGGACTACTGCTAGACAGTCCTAGACTTCCATGTCCACTAAGGCGTTCCTGGAAAAGAAGTGAAAAAGAGGAAATTAAACACTCGTCAGCTCCTTGTTAGTTCCCCGTTAGGCATTAAAAACGAGAGCGTAAGTTATAGTCGGTAAAACCCGACATCGATATACCTGTAACTCAGCGAAGGGATTATTTAAAAATCGGTTATTAAATTACAAAATGTTAATATCAACATACGTAAAAATCATAAAAATCAACATTAAGTTGGTGGCACAGTGACCCCAAATATATTGAATTATCCAATCTATCTGAAAATTTCTCAGATTATATATATTAGGCATGTTAATTTAAAACCAGAGCTTGAAATCTGTAAAATGTAGGAATAATCAAACATTTTGTATTACTGAGTCGGGAGGGGGCGTGGCGAAAATTTGAAACAAGCTTGATCTGCGTGCAGACAATATGATCCTAAGAGCTACTGAACAAATTGTAGCTCTAACTCTTATAGTCTCTGAGATCTAGAGGTTTGTAATCTACGGATCTGTTTTGTGTAGGGTATCCAACCGATATTTTCAATCCGTATCGTAAATTGTAACCGAATTAGACTTTATTTTGATTAATCATAGCCGGAACAATTAAACTGACACCATTTCGTTTGTATTATACACTTGCAAAGTTTATATTTATATTACGCTATAAGTTAGAAAGCCATAGAAATATTCATTTCCGACCCCATAAGCTACATATATATTGTTGATAAGGACGACGAGCACAGTTGATTCAGCTTTGTCCGTCCGTCTGTTTGTCTGTCTGTTTCTACGCATACTAGTCCCTCAGTTTCAAAGCTATCGAGCTACTGCACGCTGCAGTAGACGTCCAAATCGGATGACTATATGTTATGGCTGCAATTGAAAACGATAGGTCGGAAAACAGGTCTTAGTGAGAAAAACAAATTTGCTTTTAATGCTACCGTTTTTAAACTCTTAAAAAACGAAAATTTAATGATTAAAGCTTAGAACTCAGATCAGCTAAATTCCGCTAAGTGGATCTCTGCAGCTCCTTACGCTCGGGGTGAGATAAATTTCCAGTGTGACCCTTCAACACCAAAAATTCAACCGTTTATGAGCAAGATACCTCCAAATCGCAAACGGTCACACAGCTGTGTTTTGTTGACATTTAAATTTAGTTGTATTTATACCCTTGCAGACGGTATATGAAAATTGTCACGATGTTTATAACGCATAGAAGGAAGCATTTCCGACCATATAATGTATATATATTCTTGATCAGCATGACGAGCTGAGTTCATTTCCGTCTGTCCGTCTGTCCGTCCGTCCGTCTGTGTCTGTGCTATCTCCTCCCTCAGTTTTAAAGCTATCTTGACCAAACTTTGCAAAAAGTCTTTAAATACACATAGGCTGCACATTTGTCGGAATCGGCCGGATCGGATGATTATAGCATATTGCTGCCATAGAAACGGTCGTTCCAAAAACTATTTCTAGCGGGAAAAACATTTTTGTTTTCTATCGTAGCGTCACCAATCGTGGTATATATTAGTTTCATATGCTTAAACACAATTCTGGAAAAATTGTTCAAAAACGGATGACTATAGCATATAGCTGCTATAGAAACGGTCGGTTAAAAAAATAGTTGTAGTGAGAAAAACTTTTTTGTTTTCCATCGTAGCGTCACCAATCTTTATATATATTAGTTTTTTATGCTTCCACATAATTCTGGAAAATTTATCAAAATCGGATGACTATAACATATAGCTGCCATGGGACCGATCGGTCGGAAAACGCGTTTTACTAAGAAAAGATTTTTTATGGTAGCGTGATCAAATTTTGATTCTCAATGATTTTGAATTTATTAATATATGATATCTATATCCTATATATATTCTACAGTTTAAATCAGTAATATCTGATATCTGTATCCTATATATATTCTACAGTTTAAATCAGTTGGAGTGAACTTTTACAAGTGTATTAAAACTTCGGCACAGTCGAAGTTAGCTTTGTCTTCTCGTTTTTGTTTGCAGTTCATACAAATAGGAATCGAATTAGCTGGTGTGAGTACCTTGCTTTAATACAGATTTTCAAAATTGGGTCAGAACCGAAAGACTATATCCTTTAGCTGCTATTGAATTGAATCTGTCCAAAAGCAATTACAAAATTTTGGATTAGGTTTGGATCGATAGTTTTTTTCGATATTGAAAAGTATTATTTCGATATTGATATTTTGTTGATATAATAATTGATATTTTCGATATTTCAACAAAAATAAGCTCCGAATCAAATGACTATATCCTATAACTGCCACAGGAATGATCAATTGGAAAATAGGTCTTACAGAGAACAACTTTCTTGTTTTTAATGATAGCGTTTTTAACAAGCCAAAAGTCGATTGTGGTATGGGTTTGGAATACGATATATTAATCCGATTTTGATCAAACCTGGCAAAATTGTGTCGAAGTAAATAATATTAACGATTAACAAGTAAAAAGACGCTATCATTGATGACAAAAAGTTTTCCTCACTTGAACAAGATTTTTAACTGACCGGCAGCTATATTCTATAGTCATCCGATTTTGATACATTTTTTCAGTATTATGTGGAAGCATATAAAACTACCAAGATTGGTGACGCTACGATGGAAATCAAAAAGGGTTTTTTTCAGTAGAATATTATATAGGCATTCGATCCGGCCGGTACCGACAAATGTGCAGCCTATGCGTAAAAGACTTTTTGGAAAGTTTCGTCCAGATAGCTTTGAAACTGAGGGAGTAGATAGCATAGATACAGACGAACGAACAGACCGACATGGCTAAATCGACTCAGATCGTCATGTTGTTGTCCTTCTATGCGTTACAAACATCAGCACAATTTCAAAATACTCTCTGAAAGGGAATAAAAACAGATTTTTTAAGTTTTAGCTTTAATTTAGTGTAAAAAGTCGTCTAAAACTTTTTTTTTTTAATTGATTTTTTTGAGGCTGCTTTATGAAATATTGGTGAAACATTTCTTATTCAAAGTAAGGTCCATCGATAGTCACTTCTTATTCCTTTCTTTCTGGCAGTATAAGATTCTGCATTGATTAAACTGCTCATCTTTTGAGGCGAACCACCAATAAGGGGAAGTGCTGGGCAAACAAAACACAGTAATATCAGATTAGAACCTAATAATCTATCTCGTCGTTAAATTCCAATTGCATCGCTCAAACGCACCAATTATTGTTGGTCAACAGCTCATATCGAACTGCGTCACCAGTTCCTAGACTGTACTTGTCTTCTTCGTCGATTTTACTACTTTTTGACGTATAGCTTTCGAAATTTTAATGGTAATTTCTAATGTTTTTAGTGTACCAATTATTTTTGTTTTGTTTTTTTGATCAAATAATTTTTTTTACATTTTAGCTGTGTACTGATAAAGAATTTATATATCCAGCCTCATGTTAGAACAAATCTGGACATTATGTCCGAATTCTATGCGCACATCTTTATCTATTTTGATATGGGCTTTATGTCAAGACACTTTTAGAACTGCATCAATTCTGCGTCGGCTACGTCATGGTTGATCAAACAGGACAAAACACGTGGTTCTAAGAAAAACGCGTTTAAAGCTTTAAGCAACTTTATAATGACTCACTTTATCATAAACTATTCTGAATTTATGAATGGCTTGAAAGGAATAGAAGGCGCAAGTCCAAGCTATAAATGAAATTTAAAAAAATCTTAAAAAGAACGTTCCACAATAATCAATATACGTAGGTTGCTATATATATTTCTGGCCTAATAATGAAAACGCCAATATTTATGATAAAAAATGGTTTTATTGTTTTTCAAAGTATTCTCCAGCAAGATTTATACACTTTTGCATGCGCTCAAACTAATTGTCGAAGCACTTTTACCCCTCCGATTGAGACACCTCCAAAACATGGTTTTTGAACTCTTCAACAGCATCTTCTGGCGACGAAAATCGTTGACCACGCATTTTTCCCTTGATGTGCGGGAATAAAAAGAAGTCATTGGGTGCCAAGTTAGGCGGATGATCCATCAATTCGACGTTTTGGGCGGTCAAAAAGGCGCTGTTGTGAGGTGATGTGTGAGAGCTCGCATTGTCATGGTGCACAATGATCTGCTTCTCTTGTTCGTTTTTCGAATTTCTTCGAAGACTTCAGGCAAACAAATTGTGGTGTACCACTTAGAATTGACCGTCCTACGTTGATCAAGCGGAACAGTCGCCACATGACCAGTTTTACCGAAGAAACAGGCGACCATTTGCTTCGAAGTGCTTCTTCCACGAACGACTTTCGTTGGATTTGGCTCGTCTTCGAAGACCCACACGGTCGATTGCTGTTTTGTTTCGGGCTCATAAGCATAGATCCATGATTCGTCATCTGTGACGATCTTATAAACGTCTTTTGAAACACCGCGATTATATTTTTTCAAAATTTCTTTGCACCAATCCACACGAGCCATTTTTTGAGCGATTTTTAAATTGTGCTGGATCCAACGAGAACAAACCTTTTTTAGGATGGTGCTTCATCGCTATACAAAGATTTAAGTTCATCGTTGCACTCTTGTCGTGATAATCCACGTCGAAAGTTGTGAAAAATGATTTTCACGAGTTTATTCCATTTTCTGCCGAGGTAAGTTTTTGATTAATCGTTAATCGATATCAAACGTGGTCACACATGAAAGAGTTGTATGGAGCTTTTATCGATAAAAGTCCAAACTTTTTTTGGGAAAAGGCCAATTGGTTCTAAGGGCCAATTAGTTCTAGGCCAGAAACTTAAATAGCAACCCACGTATGCAACATGGAAGAAGTCGAATCGGTGTTACATCTCATAGGAAGGTGTCCGATATATCGGGATTTCAGATACCGACATCTTAATAAAGCAGAGCTGTCCGAGTTGGAGGTGATAGAGGTACTAAACGGAAGTGTAGGGGGCCAAATCTTGCTGAATATACCGAATATTTGTAAGGAATCCTTACTAAGGATAACAGTAGTGAATTGACGTCCCATATGGGGGGAAAGATCTGATATCTGGTGACGAACCGGGAAGTCAGGTTGTGTACTTCTGTGTGGGCACTCTTTTCACTGTTTCCTCTTTAGTTCTCCTGTTTATTTCAAAAATTGTCTATCGAATTTTAATTCAATTATTGAACTTTATTTATAATGATTGTACTGTTATTTTATTGTTTAACCACTGTTTAATGTGTTTAAATCTATGTTATATTTTTGGGCAGATGGTTTTGACACCATGCCCTGAAGAACATAAGATTCAGTTTCCATGATTGTTGTTAGATATAAATTAACGAATAAAGAATCTAATCTAATCTAAAAATCTAATCGATTTAAAGGAGTCTTCTGCCTTACAACGATTATTTTCGGGTAATATAAATAAACAAAAATCTAAGAAGAATCCATTAACGAATCCTTTGGTACGATTCCGTGCCTATAAATAATTGGGAGCGTTTTCGGCATAAATTTAAAGAACTGTTTTGATTTTTTTTTTTTATGTTTTTGCCTTTTTGAGGTACGTGAAAAATAGCGTCTTTTTTTTCTGGATAAACCAATTATATCGTAAGCCTGTGGATTACGGAATGTGAGGAGGTTGCTTTTACGGCCTAAAAGAACAATCTGCAAATATGTATCTATGGCAAGTAGCTAGTGTGGGGAGCAGCAAGGTTGAAGCTAATTTATATCGCTGTAAATGAACCTAAAAAATGAATTGTTTTAATAAAATCGTGTGCCGTAGGTGGGGCATCAATCAGATCGTTATCAGGAAAGGATACATGCAAGTTAAAAACGAGAGCGTATGTTACTGGGAAAAAGGATTATTTAAAAACCTTTTATTAAATCACAAGATGTTTATATAAAGGGTGTGCTCCACATAACGTCGACGATTTCGGTATATGTGAGAAGTGACAATCATATCAGCGGTAACTAGATTATGTCGAAAGATGTTTGTAATTATTTGTCGATTTGAAAACACTTGGCATTAAGCAGTCGGCTTAAAATCACAAATATTCTTGACCAAATCTAGTGACCAAAGAAATACTGGTCATTTCATATGTAAAGTTTTACGGTTTAAATCAAAAAATGCGAACGTTTATACGGAAATCGCCGTCGAAATGTAGAATAAACTCATTGACATAAAATGTTAGTATTTACATAAATTTGACAGTCAGAGCGAACAGTGACCCCAAATAAATGACAAACGTTGAAATAATATATTATCAGATCTTATTAAAAATATTGATACTTAGTTCTCCAGACATCAGAGCCGATCGTACTGTCGGTAGATAAATAATCAAATAATATTTCTGAATCAAGTACCCGTGGAAACGGTTTCTTAAAGAGGTGCATTCAATCTGATGAATGAATTTGAATTTTACGTGTTGCAGAAGAAATAATGGAAAATAATGGAGAAACATTGAAGAAACGATCTGGAGGTTCTAGCTGTGATAAACATAATTTAAACGTGGCGTGTGTGAGTAATGTTTTATCAAGAGTCAGCTGTCATGTTATTTTAATAAAGAAGCAACAAGTTATAGATTAAAACGAGAAGGCAAAGCTAACTTCGACTGTCCCGATGTTTTAATACACTTGAAAAACTTTACTCCAACTGATTTAACCGGAAAAATATATAAAGGATCTAGATATCAGATATTTAAAATTTTTAAATCATTGGTAATAAAAATTTGATAGCATAAAAAAAAACTTTTCTTAGTAAAACACACTTTCCGATCGATAGGTCCTATGGCAGCTATATGCTATAGTCATCCGATTTTGATAAATTTTTTCAAAATTATGTTTTGACATATGCTTTGGCATATAAAAATAATATATACCAAGATTGGGGACGCTACAATAGAAAACAAAAAAGTTTTTCCCACTAAAAGTAGTTATTTAACCGACCGTTTATCTATATAATATAGTCATCCGATTTTGATAAATTTTTCCTGTATGATGTAAAAGCATATAAAACTAACATATACCAAGATTAGTGACGCTACGATGGAAAACAAAAAAAGGTTTTCTCACTAGAACTAGTTTTTGGACCGATCGTTCCTATGGCAGCTATATGATATAGTCATCCGCTCCGGCCGATTCCGACAAATGTGCAGCGTATTTGTATTTAAAACTGAGGGAGGAGATAGCATAGAAACAGACGGAAAGACGGACGGACGGACAGACGAAAATTAACTCAGCTCGTCATGCTGATCAAGAATATATATACATTATGTGGTCGGAAATGCTTCCTTCTCCTTTATACCCTCTGCAAGGGTATAAAAATCAAGAGATTTTTAGCACAAGAGCCATTTGAAACTTGTCTTTAAGATCATGTGAGTCCTGTAACAGACCCTAGGAAGCAGTACACAATATTCTGAGAGTTGTTGACGAGATCCTCAATCACAGAGGAAGTAATTGTTAAAGAATATGTTCTCTAGTAAGCATTAAACTAGAACGACAACATAAATGGTTTAGTTACTTGATCATGCGCTGCTCGATGTAAATTAACTTAAACAGTAGTTTAAAAAAAAATATATACGCGGTTCGCTTTGACATATAGCTTATAGCTGTCATTGGAACATTTGCAAGGGCAGAATGAATAATCTTGTGAGTTATCACTTTTGACATGTGATTGAGAGAAAAACATAATGTATTATAATATACCTGAACCTGAATTACAGCTGGCATATCCACATACGCTAAAGTCATGTTATCATAATTAAATACACTTTAAACATCGAGTGCGCAGGAATTTCTTCTGAAATCTAAAAACTATACACTTTAATAAGCACACTAATCACCAATATACAACATGTATGCATGTAGTTTCATAGATGAACTATTAAATACATTTGTTCGCCGAAATTAATCAAAATTGACAAACACACTTTTGGCCGACCCGACGGCAGCGACAGCAGACCGTGAAAGACGAATGCGAAATGAATACTAGACGGCAGCATCATGAATAGGGCAGTAACAGCGCCACAAGGCAAAGCAAGCGTCGACTTCGTGTTGCTTCGTTTCGATTACGATACGAAAGTATCTGACGGGTTGTAAGGAGCTGTGGGTTTCTTGCTTAGGTCTTAATCTTCATTCTCCGTGCAGAAGTTAGTTATGTGAGTGCTAATGTAGGCCGTTTAAGTTATTGCAGGCATATTGTGTGCTTTAGATATAATTGAAAGTTTTAATTTTGAGTGCATTGGTCACACTGGCAGAGTACCTTAATAGCGAACTATTTCTACAACGATTTATTGCAGTTTTTGTGAAATAATTAAAATCCACAATTCGTCATGTTGTAAATATTGTTTTCACACTCAACGGAAATTTATTTATTCAATTCATAATGGTCGACTTGTCTACATCTGCTGCCAAGCAGCAGAACGGAGTTCAACGACAATGTAAAATTCTATAGAGTTGATGGAAGCATATGTACAAATGTATGACGCCATTAGCTCTCGATGGGCGCTTTATGAACGAATTGCCATCGGCCAAAATAAATGCATACACAATGTTACAGTAAATCGCGGCAGCCATGACCAGCAGGCAGAAGGGTTGATCGCCAAAATTTTAAATCGCGATATCTACAGCATAAAGGGCAGTTACCGCGTCGGCAGTTAGGCGTCAGTGGCTGTGAATGGATTCCGATATCTCAAGCTATTCCAACATCCTTTCCCGCAGCCTTGCTTTACAAAATTCAGGATGTGGTGTCAATGCAAGATTCAAATGATAATATGCCTGGTTATCCATTATCCATAAATGTTTTTGTTGATTCTCGACAGATGACAATGCCGCCTTACTAACAGGTGAGCTAGCCCACATTCACGCACACATAAATAAGTATGAAAATAAATGCATTAGGGCCATTAAACGATACTTGAGTGAAACGACCATTCCTTTTACCTGGTTTTTAACTCGTGTCTGCGGCTGGGGAAATGCGAAACATGGAATGACAGTAATTTGACACAAAACGTTGAGGGTTTCAGAATTTCAACAAGTTTATTTAAATTCCTTACTTTGTGCAATGGCATTGTGGTCCAAATAAGGCAGGGACTGTGTCGGCTTATGCTATTCTCGTTTTAATTCATATTCTCATGGCTTTGGCTTTTCAAGCCACTAAACTCCATACATACGTACTTAAATAGCAATTAGATAATTTACAATATATTTACGAGGTGTGTTCAAAAAGTGACGGTCATTTGCAATATTGCGGATTGGTACAATTTCGAGACTTTTTTTAAATCGTATTTTACCGTAAATAAATTGGTCGAAAATAATTTCGTCGCTTAAAAGAAAATTTGCTTCTGATTTTTAACAGTTTTTCGAGCAGGCTTTCCATCTAAATGCTTTTTTAAGATCAACAACGTTATATGATCTTATTAATAAAACTGCTTCTTTCGTGACTATCGTGAAAAATGTTGTTCTGACATGGTTTTTTGGATATACAAATAGAGACGAAAGCGAACCGCTGGGCCCATGTCTGAATTAATAAAACAAGGTCTTTTATTACCAAAAATGTTGTGCTTAAAATCTTATACGATATAGCCATGTCCGTCTGTCTGTCCGTATGAACGAAGAGATCTCAGAGATGGTAAGAGCTAGAGCTTTGAAGTGTATGGGACATATAATTTGTATACTTGCAGGCAGAGCAAGTTTATTTTGAATTTGTGCAACGCTCCTTGCCTCCCCCGCAACTTGAAAAATAGCTCATATCTTCCACAATTTTGGAGTAGGGTTATTCGAATCTTCTAAACATATTTTTTTCTCAGCATTACTTATCGAGCCCCTATACATCGTTTTCCGATCAGATGAACGATAGTAGAGTTTGCCACCCCCACAATTTAGAAAACACCTCAAATATCCCACAATTTTGGAGTTAGGTTGTTCTTTCCTTTTAGGTAAATATTTTAATCGTCATTATTTATCGATACACCGTTTTCAGATCAGATGAACGATATTCGAGTTAAAAGCAAAACAAATAATTACACTTGGCAGGACTGGTCGAAACCGTGATGGGCACCACTTCCACAGTTTGTGTGTCCCCACACTTAAAAGTTATCAGTTATATACAAACAGGTAAAGAGTATATTACAGTCGGGCTTGACCGACTTTCTTACTTGTTATTTATTTGATTGATTTATGATTATTTCAAATATATATTTCAACCGGTAAAATAGCAATATATACACTCAGAAAAAAGTCGTACATTTCACTTACACAGAATCAAAATCTCTTTTTAAGATATATATATAAAAACTTTTCTTTGATGAATATAAGTACACTAATTAAATGTAAAGGATTTCTAAGTATTAAAAAATCCTCCCTTAAATATAGAAATGCTAGAAAAATAATAATATAAAATTAAGAAACGAAGTTTCTAGATTTGAATTAAATTCCGCCCTAAAAAATTCTGTTTTAATATTTCGAAAAATGTAATGTAAGGAAAAGTTAAGGCAGATTCTATGCTTCAATCTGTTAGAGCTGATATACCCCTTGGAGTATTTTACCAGTGTTTTATGATCCCTATTGGACCGTAGTCTTTTAGTGTGGGTTCAAATCTATCCAAATAGCTAAAAATCTATATTTTTGCGGAGATACGTCAGATTTTAAGGCGGATTATTTTGAAACATTATTAAGAAATATTTTTTCAGCTTCATGCGAAAAGGCCCTAAGGCGAGTAAAAAGTAGAAATTATAGATATTGGTCAAAAATATAATAGCAGAGCTTGATATCTGTTAAATTAAATTAGTTATTTTAAATTTGCTATTGCGGGAGTGGCAAAAATTTGAAAAAAACTTGATCTGCGTGCAGTAAATATCAGTCTATTCTGAAAAAAACTGTAGGTCCAGCTCTTATAGTCTCTAAGATCTAGGTGTTTATACAGACATATATAAATAAACGGACTGACAGACGGTCTAGGCTAAATCGAATCGCGTCCTTTTTGCTCTGCGAGTAGCGGGTACAAAAATGTTAAGGAGCTTATGTCCACATTAAATTCTGACAAATGCGTCACATTTCGTCAAACAAGGAATACTAAATTAACCCGTTTTAATCTATGAGCTGAAAAATAAAATATGCCCAACAGTACTGTATTGCAAAATCAAATAGTGGCAATTTTTGAAAGCACTATTGTAATGCTTATACGAATCGGTATTTAAAGCTAATTTTTTAGAATACGTATAGATAAGTTTTAACATATTCAAATAGGCAGGGGCACAAAATTTCAAGTGCTGTCGAGAAAACGTCACCCATTTTAGTTAATTGCGCAAAATTCGATGCCCTTACACATGTAATTAAACATTTGTATTTGCTCGTGCGTATATATAAACAATGGTCATATTGTCCGAGAAATGCTTAAGAAATAACGCGCCAATGAAGCTGATCGTCTTGATCGCCATCGACTGCTTTGCCTCCGCGTCTGTGGAGTGTACATATGAGGCCTTTGGCTGACTCGCGAGAACGTGGAAATTGCGAATTGGGCACGACTTTATTGTGGCTTAATAAATTAAAATAATTTTGATTGATTACTTTGGATTATCTTGTCATTTGCCAACATCAAATAGAATATTTAACGATACAGATAAACCGGTTTGTTTTGTCAGAGTTCTCGGCTTTCTGTGTTTGGGCATTTTGGTGGTTTTCTTTTTCTTCGCCACAGATTTCTTGCATGCTCACTGATCCACAGCCCAACACTAACCTAACCGTTCGTAATATTTTACCCGAATAGCAAAAACAAATTAAAAAAAAAACAATGCAAAGCATATTTTTTCATAGCCCTTAGACGTCTCCCCACCCGTCCCTGAAACAAAGATACACAATTAATTTAGAAGACAATGGCCTTGAAACCCAGTGCTGACCAGTGCGCTGTGATAAGAGATTATGGCACTTGTACAGGTGCACACAATTTTGATGTCATTTTGGGTAGCGCTTATCCGTTGAACGCAGGTTTATTCTTGGCACTTGCCGTCATGTCAGTCGCGACTTTTGGCGTGCGTTTCGTTTGGGCAATGCTTTTTGACCCTTTGCGTTGGCTGCGTGCGCTTATTGTTGCCGTGTTTTTCTAAATTTGCTTTATGCTGTTATTATTATTTATTTATTTTGTTTTTATTATTATTTCAAGTTTTCAATCACATGAGGCATGGTTCTAAATTGTACGCTTTTGTTTGCTATTATTGTCCGTCGTGAATATGCTGAAATTTTGAATTTACACTGGTGGTCAATACTCCCGTGGCGTAATTCGAGATAAAGATAAATAAATTATAAAGGTTCCAATGGTTTGCTAGCTGGTTGACTATCTGGTTTTTGAAGGCACAGGTAGACAGTTGGAAGCTGTTGAGCAGGTCGAAATAGTTTCACCTCAAGTGTGTGCAGAACGACAGCCATACATCCATATGTCTGCTTGTTTGTATGTGTCTATATATACACAAATGCGTACTTCACTTGGTATTCTAATGAAATGTTATCCACTTGCGAATGATCAATTGCCATTAAAAGAGCTTTGACTCCAAAATCAGGGTTCTCATTTCAAGCTAGCCTTCCACAATTGGATACCACAATGCGATGCTATTGGACTTTTACAACAATTTGGCCAAAAAGTTTCTAGCGCAAAGCAGAAGGCATCTCTGACAATAGGCCACAACACAATCAAATTGAAATTTAAACATTACCGCCATCTCATGCCAATAACAAAAAAAAAATGTAACTCATTTTACCTTCATATCCAAAGTTTTCTAATTAAAACGTAAGTGGTTAATGGTAAAATGAAAAGACATTTTATGAACAGACTCTGAAAAGGATGTGTGCATTGGAAAGATAATATTACCATTACACTTTGAATAAATAAAGGCTAGTGCTAAGCAGTACTGAACGTTTTAGTGCTAACACCTACAAACCAAGATTGTATGTTATATTTAAATTGAACAATGCAATACGCAAATAATCATGGAAAGCTGAAGCATGTACTATTGGCGTATTTCGTTATTTTACTTACAAACCAAGCTCTTTACAAAAATTATGGAACGGTGCAATTAGTGAAAGACAGTGTAAGTGGTTATTTCCCAAATTCCGTTCCGGAGTTTTAGAGGTTAAAGGCGCACCACGCACTGGCCGACTATCGGAGGCTGAAGACAATCTAATCAAGACAATGATTAATGGGAGATTGCCGAGAAGATTGAAGTATCACATGAGATATGTAAAAAAGCTCGTTATTTGGGTACCGCGTAAGGGAAATTGCCTTCACTGAGCGTTTCAATATCTGCGATTGATTACTTAATCCCGCATGACAACTCTCGATCGCATACATCTTCTGCCACTTGTTTAAAACAATCGGAAATGAATTGGGAAGTGATTGCACAAACAACTTAGTTCTGCTGAATCTAACACTAAAAGATTTCTCTTCATAAATGAACCAAAGCAGGTGTTGGTTCTTGAAATGTAAAGTAACGTCTGAATTCTACGAAATAAGGTGAGTTTAGGCAGCAGCATATCAAGGATTTGTGAGAATATCCATTCGTATCTCAATGTTCATGATTTGAGAAAAGTGCTTGAAATTCTTTCGTCAACGAATGTTCATGGATTTGGAACAATTATTATGGATTTTTTTTCTTGGTGTACCTAGAAACCATGATAACGGCGTAAATGAGGTTAAGGCATCAAACTAAAATAAAAGAATAGTTATCGAAATATAAAAGCTCAAGCGTGGCTCATTATGCATACAAAACAATTAGTATTACAGGAAGTGATAAAAACTGTTCAAGATCAATAAAAAACGAAAAGGCAAAGGTAATTTTGACAGTGCCGAAGCTTTAATACACTTGCATTAATACAGTGCCATAATCTCTTATCACAGCGCACTGGTCAGCACTGGGTTTCAAGGCCATTGTCTTCTAAATTAATTGTGTATCTTTGTTTCAGGGACGGGTGGGGAGACGTATTTATAAATTCAAAATCATTGAGAAAAAGTCTTTTCTTAGTAAAACACATTTTCCGACCGATCGGTCCTATGGCAGCTATATGTTATAGTAATCCGATTTTAATCAATTTTTTCCGAATTATGTGGAAGAATATGAAACTAATATATACCAAGATTGGTGACGATACGATGGAATACAAAAAAGTTTTCTGACTAGATCTAGTTTTTTGACCCACCGTTTCTATAACGGCTATATGATATAGTCACGGTTGCCGCATTTGGAGCAAACGCTTCAAAATGGATCTTTTTTTTCTCGTTGGAGCCCTGGAGCCTTTTTTGGGAAAATGGAGCTTTTTAGGCAAACACAAAACACAAATTGGTATGGCATTTTGCAACAAAACCCGGCAGCAATTGTCATAATAATATAATCACGTTTGTTTTTCAAATTTTGTGGATAGACTGTTAAAAGAAATTCCAAACTGCGCGGCAATTCCTTTTGCTATCATCGTCAAATTGAGAACTGATGCACAAATGACAAGTGATAAAATTTTGATTACATTGTGCAAGTCAAAAAAAAGACTTGACCCACCTCAACTGGTTTCCCCTAAATCGGGCCCTAGGAATCGAACTGCATCATTACTTTTTATACCCGTTACTCGTAGAGTAAAAAGGGTATACTAAGTTCGTGCAAATGTATGTAACAGGCAGAAGGAAGCATCTCCGACCCCATAAAGTATATATATTCTTGATCAGCATCAATAGCCGAGTCGATATAGACATGTCCGTCTGTTCGTCTGTCCGTCTGTCCGTCTGTATGAACACCTAGATCTCAGGAACTATAAGAGCTAGAGCTACCATTTTTTCAGTGTAGACTTGTATCTTTTGCACGCAGATCAAGTTTGTTTCAAAATTTTGCCACGCCCCCTCCCGCCCCCGCAATATGAAAAAACCTCATATCTCCCACAATTTTGAAAATAGATTGTTTGAATCTTCTAGACATATATTTTAATCATCATTACCTATCGATCCGCCATACATCATTTTTCGATCAGATGAACGATAGAAAAGTTCCCGCCCCCGCAATTTGAAAAATTTCTCATATCTCCCACAATTTTGAAAATAGATTGTTCGAACCTTCTAGACATATATTTTAATCATCATTACCTATCGATCTGCCATACATCATTTTCCGATCAGACGAGCGATAGAAGAGTTGCTGCCCCCGCAATTTGAAAAATACCTCATATCTCCCACAATTTTGAAAATACATTGTTAAAACCTTCTAGACATATATTTTAATCATCATTACCTACCGATCCGCCATACATCATTTCTTGATCAGATGAACGATAGAAAAGTTCACGCCCCCGCAATTTGAAAAATTCCTCATATCTCCCACAATTTGGGCAACCTTACCCTGAGTAACGGGTATATCGAAGTCGAGCAGGGCCGACTTCAACTTACGCTCTCGTTTGAGTTATCACGATGCCTTCATACAACATATTTCTTTAGCTTTTTTATCAAGTTAACATTTTTTGAAGATTGAAATAAAATGATAACTGATTCTTATGAAATCTAAATAAATAGATTGAAATGTCCTCTAATTGATTACATTTACAGCTTTCGATATCATTGCGCTTTTAAAATTTATGGTCAAAAATATAACTTTTTTACATTAAATTAATCTCAAATTTTTTATACATACCAAATATTAAGAAATATTACAGTAAAATAATTTATCAAGTGATTTCTGATTAAATGTTTCCTAATATAATGTCATTTCGTAATTAAAATTATGTAAAAATATTTGTAATTTTTTTTAGCTCTTGATCTATTACTTTTGATTGCGCAATGATATCGAAAAACTATAAATGTATTTAATTAGACTAGATTAAAATTTTTTTTTTTAGATTTTGCGAGTATTAAATATATTTTTTTGGAATTTGAAAAAAAATCGTGATAACTCAAAACGGTAATGATAAAGTTTGATTCCTAAGGCCCGAATTTGGGGAAACCCGTTCAAGTTGGTCTTGTCTTTTTTATTTTTTGAAAAAACAATCACAGTGTTATTAATTGTTATCGGCAAATTTATAACCGAAGATATATTTCCTAAAAACAATTTTCGTTTGTTTTGGTAAAAAATTACAATCAAAATAGTTTATTTAAAAATTCGTTCCAGGTATATTAAAAACGCATGAACATTCGAGTTACGGGCGTAGAAAATCATAGTAAAGAGAGCGAATCTTACTGAAAATTGAACGCAATTGCATTGTTCTGAATGTTCGTAAAATGAAAGTTCGACTGTATTAATAAATTAATGAAAAATAATAATTTCCTGTACGTTTTTGTTGATCGGGATTTCTTTTTAATTAGAATGGAGCCTTTTTTGGAGCATTTTTTTTGTCATGGATCCTTTTTAAATTTTTTTGGAGCATTTTAATTTTTTCAAGAGGCAACCGTGGATATAGTCATCCGATTTTAAAATTGTCCAGTATTATGTGAAAGCATTTTAAACTAATATATTCTAAGATTCCAGACGTTGCGATGGAAAATCAAAAACTTTTTTGTAACTAGAACTTTTTTGTGACCGATCGTTCCTATGGCAGCTATATGATATAGTCATCCGATCCGGCCGATTCCAACAAATGTGCAGACTATGTGTACTCAAGATAGCTTTAAAACTGAGGGAGCAGATAGCATAGAAACATACGGACTGACGGACAGGCGGACGGACAGACAGGAACAGGAATCAAACTTAGCTCGTCATGCTGATCAAGAATATATATACTTTATGTGGTCAGTTTAAAATCAATTCACGAGTATATCTATGCCGGGCATAGTCGGGTCGGAAATGCTTCCTTCTGCCTTTTACATACATTTGCACGAACTTAGTATACCCTTTTTACTCTACGAGTAACGGGTATAAAAATAGCAGGATCAACTTGAATCGGTTCAAAAACATTTTTTAATCGTCCTCCGTGGCCTTAACTGGGATACCACCAGCAATCTACCGCCTTACGAGCACAGATTACTCTTAAATTAAGAGTCTTAATCGATCTTTCTTGTCTTTCAATGGCAATGGTGAGCTTTTCATATGAACCTTTTAGGAACTTATGAGCATCTTTTCTGATCGCACTCTTCTTTGTTAGATGAAAGAAAAAATTTATTGTCATATTTTAATCGTTTTCTGTAATGTAAGACAGCACTTTGTCAAACAATATTTATTTTATTTTTACAATAAATAAAAAAATATTTATCAAGCTATATATACTTTATGCGGTCGAAGATGCTTCCTTCTGCCTGTTACATACATTTGCACGAACTTAGTATACCAGTATACTTAGTATACTCAACGAGTAACGGGTAGTAAAATAACGAACAACCGAGTGGCTAACTAAAAATGCAACTACATTTTTTGTTAAATGCTCTCCCACCTCTAGAACCCATAGAAATTTGTATGGGCAAATAAACATTTTGCTCAAAATGCTTAATGCAGTAGTAGTAAGGAGGGCACATTACTCTAAGGCCCGTTGCTGAATTTTATTTTTGACAGTAAAATCTTACTATTTCTAAATTTTGATTCGAGTAGAAAAAATATAATTAAGCAGTCTACTTTTGTCTAAGACCCAACCGATTATATGGGGGAAGAAACTAAGCAAGCCATGATATTTAGATATTTGGTAGGGAATGAGCCCCAGAGCCCCCCTTCCTAGGTACGTGCCTGCTTCGAGCTACAAGCTAGCTTAAATATGGGTGCATCAGATACTTTCATTCCAAATAATATTGCTGTAAATAACTACAAAAGCCTTATTGGGAAGCTTTAATTAGAATCGGTCTTACCATGTAAACATATAAGCACGAGACTAATATTTATACACTTGCAAAGTGTTTATTAATTTTGCCCAGAAGTTTGTAACGCTTAGAAATATTAATTTCCGACCCCATAAACTATATATATTCTTGATCAGGACGACGAGCTGAGTTCAATTCCGACTGTCCGTCCGTCTGTCTGTCTGTTTCTACGCGAACAAGTCCCTCAGTTTTAAAACTATCGAGCTGAAATTTTGCAGAGTCTTCTTTTTACTGCACGCAACTAATATGTCGGAACCGGCCGGATCGGATGAGTATATCTTATAGCTGCCATAGGAACGATCGGAGTCAAACTTTTTTGTTTTTCATCGTAGCGTCTCCAATCTTGGTATATATTAGTTTTATATGCTTCCACACAATTCTGGAAGGTTTTTTAAAATCGGATGACTATAGCATATAGCTGCCATAGGTCCGATCGGACTGAAAATCTGTTTTTTTTTAAGAAAAGTTTTTTTTAGATCAAGTTTTGATTCTCAATGATTTTGAATTTATAAATATCTGATACCTATATCCTATATATATTCTACAGGTTAAATCAGATGAAGTGATCTTTTGCAAGTGTATTAAAACTTCGGCACAGTCGAAGTTAGCTTTGCTTTCTCGTTTTTATTAATTTCATACCATTTTGTTTTAAAAAAAACAGCAATGCACCTTATAAAAAAATTCAAATTATTTTATTTTCTTTGCAAATTAACGCGTAAGTTGAAGTCGGCCCTGCTCGACTTCGATCTACCCGTTACTCAGGGCAAGGTTTATTTAAGAATATTTTATTCGATCACAACATGCCCAAATTGTGGAAGATATGAGGTTTTTTCCAAATTGGGTGGCAACTTTACTATAGCTCATCTGATCAGGAAATGATGTATGGCAGATCGATAGGTAATGATGATTTAAATATATGTCTAGAGGGTTCGAATAATCTATCTTCAAAATTGTGGGAGATATGAGGTATTTTCACAATACAGGTCTACACTGAAAAAATGGTAGCTCTAGCTCTTATAGTCCCTGAGATCTAGGTGTTCATAGAGACGGACGGACGGACTGACGGACGGACGGACGGACGGACATGTCTATATCGACTCGGCTATTGATGCTGATTAAGAATATATATACTTTATGGGGTCGGAGATGCTTCCTTCTGCCTGTTACATACATTTGCACGAACTTAGTATACCCTTTTTACTCTACGAGTAACGGGTATAATTAACGCGTTCAAAAAAGGCTGGAAAAGTGGCGTTGCGCGCACTTAATCATATGTCGTCTTTAGAAGGCAAACTGCTGATCAAATAAATATTGTACACTTTGCAAGTGTATAAATATTAGTCTCGTGCTTATATGTTTACATGGTAAGTCCGATTCTAATTAAAGCTTCCCAATAAGGCTTTTGTAGTTATTTACAGCAATATCCTTTAACTATCAACACTAAAAGTAGTTATGGCGCCCATAGTGGGAAGGACATGGCATCTTGTTCTGCTTGTGACATACATTTGCTCGAACTTAGTATACTCTTTTTACTCTACGAGTAACAGGTAAAAACAAGAAGGCAAAGCTAACTTGCAAAATTCACTCCAAATGAACCAAAAAACCGATAGAATATATATATGATATAGATATCAGATATTTAAAAATTCAAAACCTTAGGGAATTTATGAGAAAACTCATTTTCCGACCGATCGGTTCTATGACAGCTATAGAATATAGTCATCCGATCTAAACCAAATTTGGTAGAACTGTTAAAAAGCTTTAAATTTTGATAATTCCTGAGTTAAAGAAAGTTTTCATGGAAAACAAAATAAAAAGTGTTTCTTATTAAAACCTTTTTTACGACTAATCGATATGGCAGCTATAAGATATAGTCATCCGATTTAGACCATCTATTGAAGAACTGTGTGAGAGCATATAATATTCATACCTGCTAAGTTTAAGAAACATATGATTGAAAGCACAAAAGTTTTTTCCTCTAAGACCTATTTTCCGACCGATCATTTTCAATTGCAACTATAAGAAATAGTCTTCCGATCAGGCCGATTCCGACATTTTAGTTGCGTGCAGAAAAAAGAAAACTGTGAAAAATTACTGCTCGATAGCTTTAAAACTAGTTTGCGTCGAAATAGATAGACGGCCAGACAAAGCTCAATCGACTAAGCTCGTCGTCCTGATCAAGAATAAATATAGTTTATGGGTTTAAAAAGGAATATTTCTATGCGTTGCAAACTTCATTGCAAAATTAATATACACTTTTTGTAGTGTATAAAAATGGCAGGAATATAAGCCCGGAACTAGAGCCCTCTTTTGAAAACCTTGCTGATGGTGTACTGAACTTTGGTTAAGCCTGTATGACACGATATTAATCTTTTTATTAATTAAATGCGAGTGAACGGTACAGCTATATACGTTTTTGGTTCTGGATTTCTATCGCAAGTACGAACGGTTAGCATCAGCAATAGGTATACAAATTTAATAGTTGTCATCTTTTAAATTAAAATAGTAAGAAACGATTTTTGGCACCGCTCGTATCTTGCAATGTTTGCTTGTACAAATTTTCAATATAAATAGTTTTTTTTTAAACAAAATATATATTTTAACACAATATGTTGTACAATAAGAAATTCATAAACTTTTTGGCATTCTTTTTCCATTCCATGTTTGAAGATTGAAATGCCAGGTACTTCTTGACATTCAACACATTGTCTCCTTCAAAATTTTGGAAATGGTTGACTAGTGAATTCGAATGGGCGATTGCAACGAGTTCCAACTTTCCCTTCAATATAGATTTCGAATTATGACAATATTTGTATAAAAGAATGTTGTCATTTACTGTAGCCAAATAAAGCAATCTGATTAGTGGCCCATCTGTAGGACCAATGCAACTACGCATCACTGTGTTCTGCTTCTGAATATGCGACTTTATCATATTTTAAGTCAATTAAAATAAATGTCCGGTCATACGAAGAATAGTTTTCTTAATTTTCGTGTCCTCGCCCATGACCCCGGCAACAATTTATGAGTGAAACCTGCAGTTAGTTTTCTTATTGTTATTCCACATTTTATTTATCATCAAAAATAAAGCAAAATACCTTCTTCCTCGCGTCGCAACAGCTAAGTAGCAAAAAATGTTGTTATATTTTTTTATTATTTTTATTTAATAATATGTTTGTCGCATACAACTTCAATACCGCTCAATATAGAAGCAAATTGGTCCCTGTCTTATCTATTTTGAGGGCTTTTCTACAAATTAATGACAAAATAATGAGTTTGAAAGTACGATTTAATGCATTAATCTATAGGCCAATGGCAATCGAAATTGGTATATTTTTTTTGGGATTTTGTTCAAGTTAGTATTTTTCCGATAACCGATAGTAACGCGTTAATGCGGCATTAAAAACCTCATTAATTTCCACATGTATTTGTCTCTCTCTGACTCACGCAAAACCAATATTAACTGAAATTAATGCATTATTAATACGTTCAATTAATGTCGTGTCATAAGGCCATTAGCCACTCGTGTATGTAAGGCATTGAACAAGCAGTGCAGACATTCAAGCAGAACAACCCGTTTTTTCCAGAGCAAGAATTGCATTAATAAAAAGCTTCTCAATTTGAGTAAACTCTACCGTGTAGATGGAGCCACAAACAAATTAAGCAATCTTCATGCGCTAGAGGGCGTTTATTTCTTTCAATGCAATAAAGCGCCATCTAGCTCTGAAGTTGAAAGTCTTTTTAACTTTATTATACCCGTTACTCATGGACTAAACGGGTATATGAAGCTCATGCAAAGTATATAAAGTATATATTCTTGATCAGCTTCAATAGCCGAGCCGATCTAGCCCTTTCCGTCCAGCCGTTCGAACGTCCTTCTGTTTGAACGCTTAGGCCTTAGTCCGCGCGCACCTGAAGTTTATTTAAAAAACAAGATTTAATATAATAATAATATTTAATACTTATTCCCCTGGTAAGCGGCAGACTTCGGACAGGGCCGACTTTAACTTACGATCTGGTTGTAAACAGGGACCGGGATTTTAAATTTTTAAACCCGTTACTCGTAGAGTAAAAAGGGTATACTAAGTTCGTCCAAATGTATGTAACAGGCAAAAGGAAGCATCTCCGATCCCATAAAGTATATATATTCTTGATCAGCGTCAATTGCCGAGTCGACATAGACATGTCCGTTTGTCCGTCTGTCTGTCTGTCTGTCCGTCTGTATAAACACCTAGATCTCAGAGACTATAAGAGCTAGAGCTACCATTTTTCAGTGTAGACTTTCAATTTTTTTGTTTCAAATTTTAGACACACCCCCTCCCGCCCCCGCAATATGAAAAAACTTCATATCTCCCACAATTTTGAAAATACATTGTTCAAACTTTCTAGACATATATTTTAATCATCATTACCTATCGATCCGCCATACATCATTTCTTGATCAGATGAACGATAAAAAAGTTCCCGCCCCCGCAATTTGAAAAATACCACATAACTCCCACAATTTTGAAAATAGATTTTTCGAACCTTCTTACGCTCTCGTTTTACTTGCACTGACAACATTTAGAAAAAAATTCAGTGCGAACAGTTAGTCTTTGAATATTGGACTACTGTTTGCATTTAATGTAAGCTTAAAGTTGGAATTAAACAAGAGCCATGCTCGACTTCAATTTTTTGTTTTGTGTTATTAATTAATTAAATAGTAAAATAAAAAAATTTTGGAATTCGAGGGCTGTTCAAAAAGTTATCGGCCTGCCAATTAAGGCCTCAAAAAAAAAGGTGTAGAGGTGGTGGCCATGATACGGGACTCCAGGTTATCGGAATTGAAAACGGTAAATGAGGTTATGATCAGAATTGATGTAATTCTGGCCCAGACCTCGATCATAAAAATTTTTTTTCTAAAATTTACAAACATTTAAAAAAAAAATTAGATTTTCGACGTTTTTTTTTTTGTTGTTTAGTGAAAAAAAAAATAGTAAAAAATTTTTTATCTTCATGATTGAGGTACGGGCCAGAATTACATCAATTCTGCGTCGATTGCAACATGGCTCATCAAAATCGGTTCAGTAGAACTGGCCCAATCATGGCTACCAGGTCAAAAAACGTGGTTTAGAGAAAAACGCGGTTAAAGTTTTCAGCAACGTAGAAAATACTCACATTGGCAAGAACATTGCTCTACAAAAACGGATATATCTGCTAAACTCTTTCGAATAATTGAAAATGGTTTAAAGGAGATGAAAGGGGAATGTTCAAGCTGTAATAATAAGGCAAAACAAAAAAATCGAAAAAAAATATTTTCAAAGGTAGAAGACCCCCTTAAGTCATTTTCATATTAATATAAATGTTAATAATAAATGTTAACTTTAATATTAAGTTGGCAGACGGAGCGCACAGTGACCACAAATAAATGATAAAAGTTGAAATTTGTATATCATATGTATCATCATATTTTTCTGGTAATTTTACAGATTATACATAAAATAAAATTAAATAATTGCCTTCTTTCGATGAATTTTAACATAACTAAAGAGTGCGTGTCATGTGTCAAGTGGACCCCCATTTAATTTTTTTTTTTTTGAGATTTTGCCAAAAAAATGAAATCACAGTATTAAAAAACCGACAATAAAAAAATAACAAAATAAATGTTCATTAACCTTTGCTAAAACGCGTGGTTCTATCAACCGGGGTCCCAAGTTTGATTCCCAGACAAATGTCCCTTTTACTCACTTTACGCTCAAATACCATAAATGATGACCTGATTGATCATTTGCCAAACATCACCACCATTTGTTATAGAAACTGAAATACGGTGAATTACTTTTATTAAAACCGTTTTATTAAACCGTTTAACAATTACGTCACAGATAGAGGACAATTTAACAGTTACGACAATCCACCAAACTTTTACTCCACGGAACAGAATTACTTTCAGGTTAAGATCGCCTGAAACAACACACAAAAAAACACATAAAACAAAGGACAAAGCACACATATAGAACAAACCGGTTCCGGTTTTTTCGGTGCCTATTATAACGGTTTTTGGTTCTAAAATAATATTTAATTTCGGTTCAGGCTCAATGTGGCTTGATACGGTTTATTTCGGTTAACGGTTCAGGTTACGGTATTATTCCCTGGAACAAACTCAAACAAAATTGTATTAAACATACCTTGGACATTATTTGCCATAGTTTACTACAATTGTTTAAATCGAATTTCGTTTATTTTCAAGCCAAAAAACTTAGACAATATTTAGGCACAACAAAAGCAATGTGCTGAGTAATATTAATGACTGACTTTCAGGGCTTTCCAAAACTTTATGGGCTGCATTTCCTAATAAAATTCTATGATCTCTGGGATATACTCCTTACGCTCACATCTTGACAAGTTACGCTGTTGTCTTGACGAAAGAGGAATAATTAATAAAATTGTTTCGTTATTTGACTCTTGATAAGTTTTCTAACACTCATGAAAATTGATAAAGAATCCACATTTTTCCAGTGCGCTTTGCCGCTATTGAAAACCATCGTTTTCTGCGAATTTTTTGATTTGTGTGAAAGTGTGATAGTGATAGTGTGTGAAATTAATGACAAACAAAGTGGAAAAGAAATTAAAGTAAGTGCAATATAAATCAGGGATCGCAAATAAGAGTTATGGGGTTTAAAAAAATCAAAGTGGAAAAATTGTCTTAGATGAATGTGAAAACGCGACAGGGGCTGTTTTTCAGTGCGCAAACCAACAAAAAATTAAACTTTTATTTTTAATTTATTTAAATAAATTGGAAAAAACCTCTTATTTCTTAACCTAAAAAAATTAATTACAAAATAATTATTAAATTTCAATTTTAATATATAAATTGCGAAATAATTATTATTTTTGATTTTTATAATAAAAATTGCGATATAATTTTTATTTGTCAAAATTTATTATTTTAAAAATTGAAAATAAAAATTGATTTTAAATATCTTTAGAACCAAGTTTAAATGTATAAATGATCTACATTTCAGTGCCTATCCATTGATATATCAATTGTCCTTTAAGGATCAATATTAAGGATCGCTTAAATTATTTCGATTTAATTCCTCTTTCATACGTTCACAAAATTTTTAATTGGTAACAAGAAAAATAAGACATTGCATTGTAGAAGGTATCTGAAAATTCAAAATGAATGTACTGAAACTTGAGTTTTTGGCAATGCAGTACTTGAGCCAATTGATACAGCCGAGGATATATTATTCTCTTATCTTCCCAAAATGTCATTATATTCTTATTTGTATCAATTGACTTAGAAGAATATCCATTAATTTCGGTCATGACTAATTTTAACTGCCATCACCTCACATGAATTGTGATTCTTTTTTAAATTGATCAGGTGCTTTGTGACGTATTGTCTACCTGACGAGTCGATTCATGCGATGTTTGCGATGAAACCGGCTTCTTTTCAGATCCCTCCTACAATGCGATGTCTTATTTTTGATGTTACCGTTTTCAAATTTTGTGAACATATTAAAGAGGAATTAAATCGAAACAATTTTAGCGATCCTTAATATTGATCCTTAAAGCCCAATTGATATATCAATGGATAGGTATAGGAACGTAGATCATTTATACATTTAAACTTTTGTGATGCACCGCTTGGTTCTAAAGATATTTAAAATCAATTTTTATTTTCAATTTTTAAAATAAAAATTGAAAAATATCTCTTATTTTCAATTTTTTAAATAAAAATAAAAATTTAAATTTAATAATTAATTTTTTAGGTTAAAAAATAATTGTTATTTTCGTACTTATTCATGGATTTGTCTGCCAAGTAAAATATAAATGTGCGTTGTATGGTACAAAAAAAATGAAATAGGCTCTTTTTACTTATTAGTGGCCCTACTTGGCAATAATTTCTGAACTTGTGGTATCTATGCGACAGATTACATACCAATGGAAAATAATTATAGTCAAAATTGGACTTTAAAGTCGGACTATTCACGATTTATAGTAATATTTTGAAACAAATAATTTACTTGGGATGTTTAAATATAAATAAAAAAACCGCACATGCTTGAAGTGAATTATTTATTTAAAAATATTACTATAAATCGTGAATAGTCTGATTTTGAAGTCCAATTCTGACCCTATCGGCTATAATTATATTCCATTGATATGTGCTCTATCGTATAGACACCACAAGTTCAGACATTAATGCCAAGTAGGGCCACTTATAAGTTAAAAAAGCATTCAATTAATTTTTCCGCCCCCTAGTTTTGGAATCTGGGCAGATAATTTCATCATAATTATATAACAGCAAGGCTGGACAACACAATGTCGTTCATTTTTGTGACCTGTGTTATTTATGAACCTAAACGTTGACATGCGGCGGCTAAGTTTTTATTTAAGACCAACGGTTTCTTGGGCAAATGTTCTTAGAATTGTCCATAGATTGCGATTTTGCTATACGCCTATTCATAAAAAAAAAATCGACCCGGCCTAAAATACAGGCCTGTTCGGGATTAACTAAAGTGAACTCAAATGTGGTACATGATCACTATTCAAATAAACGATCAAGGTACTCGGTATCAAACCTTAAATTTTATACTACTTTTAATGCGAAAAGCTCGAGTTTGAATGCATCAAAACATTTGAATTCGACAAATTTTTTCGAAAGTGAACAGGCCTGATAATCCATATTTTCAATTCACTATCACGTGTGGACAGGCCAGTGCCAGTTGTGACTTTTTCGTTGGCTTATTCGTGTCCAGAGATTACAAACAAGATCAGGCACACTCACACACATTCTCAATGGTAGAAAATCTTTTTGGATTCCAAATTTGAGCTTAGTTCTTTGCTGAATAGATAGAAATTCAAAATAGAACCGCTATTATCAGCCATATGGATGACAGTGATTTGTCAACATTTGATAACCATAACCGAAACTTAAAAAGGTTAATAATCGTAACCCGTACCATAATCTTTACTCCATAACCGTATCCGCAAAACAGCGATTGGTCATAACAGTTACCGTAACCAATATTCGATTCGGTTTTAATCTCTGATTATCAAACGCTTTAAAAAGCCCTCAAATAGTTATCGTGAGTAAAAATCAGTGGTTAATCGACCAAGTTCGATTTCAGAATTTGCTTGATATCGAGATCTTACATTTTTCCCTGTAATCCTTCACGTTGCCTTCAATAAAGGGTAAAGTGAAGTCTGTCACACATCCGCAAAAGAGGTTCAAATATAAAAAAATTTATAATAAATTATAGCTACCTCCTACATATAACTACAAGCCCAACCTAATTTGCACACGGTACACGCATCCAATGGGCCAACTAAGTTGATAAGAAAAGGCACCATCCCATCCACATTCCGCGCCAATGACGTAATATTTTTGAATGGTTAAACAGTAGCTGCAGCCAAGAATTGGGGTTCGTCGCTACTGCCGTTATTACTAAAATTACTGCTTCAAATCATTCCACTTAACCGAAAATGTTCCAGGCCTCCTCTGATACCTCGCCTGCGCGTTCGCTGCATCTTTCGGGCCAGCACTGCGCCAGACTTGCAGGCCTCCAATTAGCCACCATACATACATATAATATGAGTAAGCTGCGAGTTTGCTCTAATATTTCGCTCTAAAATGCTCTCCTTCATCGTACATTGAACACGACATTTTAATTACGCAACCAATTAAGAGGACAAAGGAGTTGTGCACGCAAAATACGCGCTGAAGCACAGCGGTTGAGAGTGACTTGTAAAAACAAGCGCTAAAAATTTCAATTCTTTGATGTATAATTAAATGGTGATATATTGAAATATGTTAGTTAAATTCCAACTAAGACCATATGTTCAAAATGCATGAATTTCTTGATCAAACCGTAGAGTCAACGTACGAGGATTCAAAACTCGGCTCTCATTTGTTCGGATTTGACTTACATTTCATTTGCTGAACGTCCGGTGCAGCTGGATCTGTCGGATGGGCCAAGTGCGTTTTGGGCTATAAATTAAACGAATTCAAGATGAAGCGTCCAAACTCCAAATATAATATTCATAACAACAATGGAAATGCTCGAAGAACGATAATCGATTTTTGTTTATTACGAACTTGCTGTAGACCCTGACCCTGATTCTCGGCTACGCACGCGCTCGCTCCACTCTGCACCTCCTAGCAGCCTTCCAATGACGCAGGGCAGTTGTCTGCCCCTTTAATGAAGTAGTAAAACTCATTCATAAATATAATCAACCTGGCTTATAGGTGGAAAGCTCAGTCGAGTTTAGCTGAGTGAAGGGACTGCAACCGGGCCTGGTGCACTAGCGGACATATGACGAATAGAAGAATGTGCTTCGCAAAGACCGTACCCCGTACAGGTAGGCGCAGGCAGACTGCGGCTTGCGGACCGGCTTGGGCATTCACATCAAGCACCAAACACAACCAGAAACTGCAGCGTAAAAGTCCGGTCGCCAGCGCAGTGCTGGTTCTTCCGCTTTCCTCATGTACCTTGTGCTTTGCCACGAGCCTAACACACGCCGCGGCGTTCACATCGTGGGGCCTCCGACACTTGCCTTTGCCGGTCGATTGTGGCCATGTTATGAACATTTACATTTATCTTGCATTTCAATTTGGGTTTTGTTTGGACTTTTTAATTTCCTCTTTGCAAATGAAATCAATTTGGATGCGACGTTGCACCTATGTACATTTGTATATATGTACATACTTGTCCTTTATTTATAGGCATTTCTTTAAATTAGTTTGTGTAAATGTTTGCCAACTCCGCGTAATAAACGTTCTTATTTCGATTTACATATACAAATGTATATAAATGCAGACTGTCTGTAAAAAACTTTTACGTAATCGCACATTTTACAAGGCCTAGATAACATTTTATTTTTTACAGCATAAGCGAGAGCGTAAGTTACTCAGGAAAAGGATTTTTTAAAAACCTTTTATTAAATCGCAAAGTGTTACTTTTAACATAAAATATTAGTGGCTGACTGAGCGCACAGTGACCCCAAATATATATATATAAAAAAATAGTGAATTTATATTTATCCGATCTTTGTATACATATTAGATATTGACTATGTACAAATAAATGAAGAAGGAGAGCTTGTTATCTGTATAATTGTAGGAGTTATTCCAAATTTGCTATTGCGGTGTCGGGAGGGGGCGTGGCAAAAATTCAAAACAAACTTGATCTGTGTGCAGACAATAAGAGGCGGCAGTGAAAAAAAAGGAAAGTGGATCGGTTTAGTGGTTTAGGAGTTCTCTTATCTAGACCATTGATCTAGCGGTCGGATTCGGCTGGTTTCGACCGGTGTACAGCGTAAAAAGGAAAGAAGACCATGGGCCAAGTTTCATACAGATAACTTTAAAACTGAGGGGGGAACTTTAATAGTAGCCGACAACGGGCAGACGGACATGGCTATATCAACTCAGCTCGTCACGCTGATCAAAAATATATATACTTTTTGTGGTCGGAGACGCTTCCTTCTATGCGTTACAAACATTTGGACAAAATTAAAATACCCTCTACAAGGGTATGAAAATGTGAGCTCTAGCATTTATAGTTTCTGAGACTTAGGCGTCAAACCGGACGAACGGACAGGGCTAAGTCGACTCAGCCGTTGATGCGGATCGGAAATATAAATACTTAATGGGGTTAGAGATGCTTTAGCAATTGAGTTGCTTTAACACTCAAAAAAAAATTCGTTCTAATGTACCTAAAACCGTGTTTTTCGTTCTCAATAGTAAGTCCGTATTTTCTTACACTGAGAACGGTGGGCTTAAGTAAAGAATGTTTTTATTGAGACCAGCCGTTACGCGGTTAAGAACCAGCCGGTCTTGTTTTTGGAACGGAACATTTTTTATTGCTGACCTTACCGCACTCCTCTCCCATAAAGTGAATATATTCTTGGTCAGCTTCAACAGTCGAGATGATATAAACATGTCCGTCTATCCTTATGAACGCACAGATCCCAGAGAGATCAAAAGGGAGGGTAAGGTTCTTATGTTTAATAAATATTTTTTTGCTCATTTAAAAGATAATTAAACGGCACACGAGCAAAGAGATTGAGAGAAGCTCGGCTTTGCCATTTGGGGCTGTATTAGCCAATGTATGAATTATATTCATTACTCATAAATTGTTCAATGAACCATTCTTTTGAGGGCTTAGGTACTTAAACTGAGGTACTACAAATTCCAAACCCCTTATTCCTTACATAGGTATATTTTCTTAAATTGTGCTTTGTACCTTACCTAGCTTAGAAAAATATGTAGCTTTTCAATCACTGCCCACAACCTTTTCCGCAACTTGAAAAAAACTTATAAATCCGTCAAAATTTTGGAAGAAGATTTAGAATTTCAATATATATAGTTGTCAGGATTATTCATCGATCTACTGTGATGGGTAACTATCAGATTAAAGATATTGGAAACAGTGTTTAAGTTAAGGTGAAGAGACACTCCCAACTGATGAATAGGCCGTCTACGCAACAGAATTCTCTGCAAAAACTCACAGGACCATGACTGATCTTGTGAAAACACTGGCACGAGTTTGCAAACCGATAGTTACTGTCCTTTAAGACGTTGATGGTAAAAATCTACTTCACTACAGACCAATAAGGTCTATTTGTCGGCCGGCGTAACCTATCTTAACAGAGTGTGAACGGAAGCAACGCTTTTAGAATAGTTAAAAAAAAAATTGTCTTAAGGTAAATAGTTTACGTCATCAAATTCTTTTATGACATAAACCAAAACGAACCATTTTCTTGTGCTGGTTTCGGTTGGGTTCAGCATTTTCCAACAGACTCGGGTTTGGTTTGGCTCGGTTCAGAACCGGTTTGCATAGGGTCGGAGATACTCCCTTCTGGCTGTTACTAACATTTGCACAAGCTTATTATACTGTTTGTACCTTAGGTGCAGAGTATAAAAATATTAAATATACAAAATATTTATATTACTATAAATAACATAATTTATAACTTTAATTTAATTTAAAACCCTTTGTATTAGCTGGTGCCTATTGGATTCTTTTTGCAAGCTCATTTCACGATTTAATGAATACTCCTCGAACTCTGAATGTAGTTTCTTCCAAATATTCGTACACTTATTGGTATTAGAATACTAAATCTCAGAGAATGCGGCAATGCGTGGGTATTTTCTCCCCCATTCAATTAGCAAAATTATATGGTGCTTCAGTCTTCCAAGAAACTTTGTTGATCCCCGATCAAAAAATAGGGCAATTTACGGGGCAAGGGCCAAAGATCAAAACAAAAACACAACTAAGAGGCAGAGCAGAAGTCATCGCCCACAAAAATCATCATGCATCGTCGTTCGCCATTAAAATGGGTATGTTGAGTGTGGTGGCATTAGCTTTGGTGCCTGGTACCTGGTCTAAATCAGGTAAAAGCCACTGAGACATTTGCGTGATGCGTTGCCAAAATAATTTATGAGATTGAAGCGCAACGCAGCGCCAATTTGCGTGCGGTGCTGGCATTTTGGAAAACAAAAAATTCCATACTGTCTTGCAGAAAAATTCCCACCACACAGTTTGCATACAGTTGCTAAAATATGTATATAAAGCTGTCGCCTTAAATGTAATTATTAGCTGATTTTGTGCAAACCATTACAAAAGTGTGGTGTGAATTACATAAAGAAATGTTATCCTAGGCCAGGTTATTTACATATTTAAGTCAACTTTCCAAGGCACCACATTTATGTTGCCAGAATCAAAGAGCCAAAAATTAATTTTAAAAAAATGAAAAAAAAAAACTGTGCCGAAGTTTAAATACCTTGCACAAGCTAGGTCCAACTGATTTAACCGATAGATATATTCAGCATATAGATGTCAGATGTTAATAAATTCTAAATCGTTAGGAATCTGATTGTTGAATTCAAAATTTTTTAAGACACATTTTTCGACCGTTCGGTTCTCTGGCAGCTGACGACAAATATGTCGTGCAGTAAAAACAAGGCTGTGTGCAAAATTAAAGCTCGATAACTTCGAACTGAAACTAGAAAATTAATTAACAGCGAAAGCAGGCACCATTTGCATTTTGTTGAACGCAGTGTCGCTACCAAATACACCGTGTGTCACATTTAAACAGATTATCACTCACAATTGTCTTTATTTCAATTACTTTTGTTTTCTTATTCTTGCTTCTTCGATTTGTTTATATTTGGCAGGCTGAACAGCCTTTTCAAAATTATGGTCATGACAGTTTATTGCGGTTTGTGTACACCTTGTACACGTACTTACAAGCCAAAGCAAGTGTTTCTATCTCATATAATCTCTTTATATCGAGTCGGCTGTTGACGCTGATCAATATAAATATATATTTATTCTTTATAGGGTCGGAAATGTTTCCTTCTGTCTGTTACATATATTTAAACAACTTCATTATCCATTTTAACAGAGGTTAATACCTTTACCGTTAATCGTTATTTACACTTTCAAAATTTTTAACCGAAACCGTAATTGTAACCGACAAAAATCGATTTTCTTTTAAAAAACTTCCACAAATACGAAAAAAATTCTGCAGGTTTAATGGCCACACTGATAAGTATACCAATAGAAAATAAGCTAATATCTAATTTCACGATTCAAGCATTTCGTTTGATTTTACCAACTGCAGCAAATCTGCTTAAGAAGTAAATTATTTGTGACAGAAAGTTTTATTTTTTTTATATTAGAATTGGTTTCCCTGATTATCTTAGCAAAATTGCATTTCCGCTTAGAACCTTTGGACAGGACAGCTGACCACTCGATTGCGCCCCTTTTCGTAAAATTTGGCTGACTGAGAAACCGATTGTGGATTTTGATCAAACCTAGCAAAATTGTGTTAAAGCAAATAACCTTCACGATTAACAAGTATAAACACGCTACTTTTGATAACAAAACAGTTTTCCCCACTAGAACTAGTTTTTTATCCGATTGTTCCTAAGGCAGATATATGCTATAGTAATCCGATTTTGTTTAAAACGTCTATTAGAATAAAACTAATAGATACCAAGTTTGGTGACGCTACGATGGGACAAAAAGTTTTTTGTTTACTAGAACTAGTTTTATGACCGATCCTTCCTATGGCAGCTATATGATAAGTCATCCGGTCCGGCCGGTTCCGACAAATGAGCAGAATATTTGTATTTAAAGACTTTTTGCAAAAATTGGATAGCTTCAAAACTGAGGGAGGGCATAGCATAGAAACATACGGACGGACAGGGCTAGATCCACTCGGCTATCGATGCTGATCAAGAATATATGTAGTTTATGTGAAAAATTTTAAATTGTGGAAATGGGTGCGAATTGATGCAACAAAATTTAGGCATGTTCTTCTCAGAGTAGCACATTGCGGTTGTTGCGACAAGGAGCAAGTGAAGTCAGACTTATCCAAGCACAATTTGACAAGCTCTCACAAAAAAAGTTGGCCGAAAAAGTTAAGGAGAATATTACTTAAAGCAGCTGCAATTATAAATATGCGGCCGGTGCGTGTTACACATTTATACATACACTAGCTGTCCTGTCGGACCTTGTCCTGCCCGCACTCTGGCTTGCCTGCTATTGCCTGCTCATATAACCATTTCAGAATATTCTAGATTCAACCCACAAATGTACATAGTTCGGTCTTCTGACTTATTAATAGTCATTCCGAATGCTACTCGAAATAGAAATTGCAGGCATCTCAATGGAATGGTCGGTTCTGAAGTAATATGGATCATCAATAATGAAACTTGTCATTCAAAACGTTAGCTTGATATGTTGTTCCATCTATCTACGTTAACGACAACAGCATCAATAGCAACTTTCTAACTCCACATAGCTAACCTACACACCAAAAATCAATTCATCAATCATATTATCAATCCAAAAACCAAATGTCAAGTTCCTAGTTTAAATAATTTCCGAGATATGACTCTTAGCCACTTTTGAACCGGTTGAATCTGGTTTGGAACCGTTCTTGAAACAGTGAAATGTTTAACTCCATATTACTCATCTACACATCGAATTTCAAGTTTCTAGCTTAAATAATGTCTGATATATAGCACGAAATTTATTTTCCGAGATATGGCTCTTAAAAAATTTTTGAACCGGTTCGGAACCGGTCTTGAAATGGTAAAATGATTAGCCCCATATTACTCACCTACACACCAAATTTCAAGTTTATAGCTTTATCTGTTTTACAGATATGGCTCGAAACCACCCTTTGAACCGGTTTTAAACAGATTGCAGCGCCACCTATCGAGTTTAATTGTGAACCTAAACCATCTACGGACCCACAAATATATTCACCGAAAATTTCACCCAAATCGGTTCAGCCGTTTAGTAGGAGTTCAGTGACAAACGCTGGGACAGAAGAAATATATATATAGATAAGATAAATAATTGCGTATTTGTATTTTGTTAGGGAAGCATTTTTATCGTGCGTCAAGATATTTTGATTTCAAGAATCGTGCGTTACGTGATGGAAAAAGTCGCTCGGAATTGCGTTCGTTTCACTTTTCAAAAAGTAGTGAAATTCAGAACAAGTCTGAATATGTTCCTGAAACATATTGGAATGGTGGGAAAAAACTCAACGACAATTCCAGATCTATGTATTTATATATATTTATATTATCAAATGTTTTGCTAGCAGTACAACCCAATGAAGTTAGTGAAAAGAGTTTGTTTTCAGGAGTATAGTTTATAATGAATCACCGCAAAAGACGCTGGATTATCAAACTCTAAGTGATATTATGATATTTTGATTTAATTACAATCTGGATTTAGATGTCTATTAGGAGAACAAAGGTTCGTTGTTTGAAGGTAAGGAACAAACGAATACATAAAGTATAGTTTATACGTAGACAAATGTTAAAGTTACAAATTCTAGTTAAAAAATGATTTGAAATACTAGGATTGAAAAGAAACTAATTATGTGGGACGTTGAAATGGGGAAAAATACGTTTGAATACTAAATTTGAGCTACACCCAGAGAAAAAGCAAATCGTAAAAATTAATACAATCATAGTTAATTTTACTATGCTGTTTTCAAATATAAAACGTATTAAAGTCCAACAGAAAGCGCTTTGATTTAAATGAAAACATACTTAACCGCTGAAGTTAATATGAATATAGTAAAATCAAAGTGAAATTCACTTTAAATCAAATATTGCTGTATTCAGATTAAAGTAAAATCATATTTATTTATACGAAAATATGTATTGCTTAACTTTGTTAAATATTATTTTTAAATATGAGTAATATTGCTTTTAAGAGGTTCTAATCTTAAAAATATAGTTTTGTATGTTAATTTACAAATTTTGAATGGTTAAAGGTTTTTACACTTTGCTGGTTTTGGGCTCCCCAACCAGTTAAGGCATTCGTGTCATTGGCTGTAGTTCGTCAGGCAGAAAACCAATGATGAAAAATAGTGGAACCTTCCGAAACAACTGTATGGTTATCCATACAGCCTCATTTGTGTATTGTGTGTGTACTGTTTCTACAGTTATGCATAACTTATTTGACCCCTAAAAACTTGTTAGATTAAATTGAAACTATATTTATTTTGAGGGGGGTACTTTTAAATAAAAGTTGGAAAATGTTTATTCAATATGAAATGGTGTTTATATTGAATATGTAAAAAATTTAAAGTACTATAAAGTATATTAAAGTTAAATATTATATTTATTTAAATTTAATATGAATATATTTCATAATTACTATGAAATATTTAAAATTAAATATTTTTTTTGTTAAATTTAATAATTTGGTCTTTTTTATATTTAATATGAAAACTATTAAATTTGACTATTTTCATATTTAATTTCGATTTAAAGTGTAAGCACTTCAGATTTACGAATTAGTTTTCCAATTTTCAAAATGATTCTTGAAGTAGAATTTTTTATGTTCTTTTCTAAGGTTCCGCTTTTCATTTTTGCATTGGTGGGTTGCAGTCCGATTCCACAATTAAATTTAAATAAAACAGAATAAAAGGGTTTATGAATTTCAGGGAACCGCCCGCTTGGTTCATAATATGGGTTTTATAGCAATCCGAACCGCGGTTTTGGTTCGGTTCACGATTAATATATTATCATGCCTGATCCCGTTTCCGAATTTCCGAACTTTCTAAAATAAAACTTAAGTCATTTTGCATTATATTTCTTAGAAAGCGCTTAAATAACTTTGATTCTTAATAAAAATATATTAATTATATCGCTCACTTAATTCAAAAATCGTGTTACGTCAAAAACGATTTTTGAATTAATGATGCAGAAATATTTGCCCTTTCATAATCAATTTTTTTGTAAAATTTTTTTATATCTATCTCTTATACTCTTCGCGTAAGAGCGATTTATCTAAGTGGTGCTGCAAACGTTAACGTTTTAAGATCGCTTGGCTTTCTACACAAGCGTCATATTTTGTGTTATGACACATTCTTGAAAAGGTAGTGGTATTTTTAATATATATAAATTTGTCAACAATAACGGCACATCTCACTTAGGACACCCAAATTAATTTAATTTTGCAACAATAACGACGCAATTCAAAGTTGAGAAAAATTTTATTTAAACAAAAACCCTTTAAGGACTATTTGGACTCCATTTTCTTTTATAGACATATTATATATATAACATTTTACTATTTTGATTCTAAGTAATACGGTTTATTCTCGATTTTCACTTTGAAATTGTTGCCGACTGATTGAAAAAAATTTTATTCTTTATATATATTGGTGTTTGCTCTTTTATATCACTGTCGTAGTCCTTACATCATTAAACTGATCAATAAACTGAACCGAACCGTTTTCATAGGCGGTTTTGGGTTGGGATCATAATTTTTGTTAGAAGACCGGTTAGGTTATTGGTTCGGTTTACGAGCACAAATAAGCGTTTTGGTTCCGAACCGGTTTACATCCCTGATAATTTTTTCTATTATATTGCATTATTTTATTGTGCTATTTTTTTTATTTGTATGTGTTTGTTTTGAATATGTCTCCAATAAAGGCTTACGAAAATTAGATGCAATGCAATGATCTGGAAGGAAAAACATTCAAGGAAAAAGTAGCTTTGATTAATAAAGTTAAGCCAAAAAATGATGTTGGGACATCACAAAAAGACAGCGGATATGAATTGCTTTCAAAAATTAAGTGTTTTCACATTGTGGACGTTTTTAGCCGGCTCGAGGTCAAATAAGCTATGCTAATGCATAACTATAGGAACAGTACTCACACACATTAGACAAAGGAGGCTTTGGATAACCATACAGCTGTTTCGAAAGATTCCACTCTTCCTCATCAGTGGTTTTTTGCCTGTCGTGTGTTTTTCGTAATTCAAGTTATGTGTTTCAATGATTGAAAAATTGTGCTAAGCATATCAAAACCGTTTTCAACACTGTTTGCATTTTTGCAAAGTTGTTGGCCAGCAAGGCTTGGTGAGAAGGTGCCGAAAATAAACACAGGTGTTCGAGTAGTGTGACCAGGTCCAAGATAATTGAGAAATACCACAAAATTCAATTTTCGACGCAATTTACTGGTTAATCTGGTAAAATTCGAGTACCTAGCTTGAATCATTAAATCTTATCAATACCGATCAGATGAATAAGCAAAAATAATAATTAATAACACCGGCCGAAACCGTGATGGGCAGCACTTGCACAGCTTGTGTGGCCCCACACTTTAAATATGTTAATTATATACAACCTTTGGCAAGTACATAGTATATTACAGTCGGGCTTGATCGACTTTCTTAAGCTTTCACATTGTTCGACGCAAGAGACATGATAATCTAGTAAGCCTTCATGTTGTCTTGTTTTGAATGTCAAATGACAAGCTATTCACAATGAAAACAAGATAACATAAGGGCCTACTAGATTGACTTATCTCAAGCATCAAACAGTGTGAACCCAGCCTTACTTATTTTCTTTGAATTTTTACACTAGTAGGGGATAGAAATTACATATAGACGGTAATGATTGAAATATTCGAACGCGTTAAGATTTTAACAAAAAAGTGAAAACGGCCACAGCACCTTCACAGAAAAATGAATTTTGATTGTCAGCCAGCTGATAATTAATTTATTTGAGAATATGAAATAAAAAAAGATACAGACAAAAATGTTGTTTAGCGCCAGAGAATTGAATTTGAAATGGGCAATATGACATTTTCGCATTAAAAAACCTAATGTTTCGTTTTTGCAGACATTAAAAGTATTTAAAATAAAAATATAACAGTGTATGCATGAAGTCAAAGTCGATTTAAAAATAGGCGCTTGCATTGCTCCCTACCCTAAGCGTTTGTTGCAATCTTGCTTTAAAATCGCAAGATTCGGCGGAAAAGAACGGAACTGACCACAGTGTCGCTTTAGTCAGATAATGGAATTAAATAGATTAAGCTTTATAATGTAAATTAAACGGGTTGACTGACTTTAAGTGAAACTCATTTTTTCCAAGCTCCAAGGTGGAAAAAGGGAAGGTATGGTAATCAATCTGTGAAGATCGCAAGGTAATGTTCACTTAGTATAGGCGGGTAATTGCCGTAAGTGCTTGCGTGCCAGAAAGTGCTCAAGGAAATTTTAGTGTCAATCAGAAATCACAGAGTTCCATGGGCTTCGGTGGTTCAATATTGGATTTTGGGTATTTTGTACGTTGAATTTGCCTGACAGGTAATTGGCATGGATTGCTATCGTGACAACCGAAGTTTCTGCAGCGATAACAGCTCATCAGCAGTTATATGCACACACACACGCACAATTTCCCTATAGGTATATTTTTTGCATTGCTAGCTTACCCTTCAATCAGATATCCCTTGTTCTTACCATCATAAACTTTTGATCTTCAAATTGATGATCGTTGGTGCGATGTAAAATATGCATTTTATTAAAATTCTCCGTACGAGTTTTAGTTACGTAGAAAGATTCAACTTAGTCATAGGCGCGCTGCGATTTTTATTGTAGGTAATTTGAACACTTTGACCAGCTAAGATGCAGAACAGGTACAAAACACTATGTAGATATTGGAAAATGTGTTTGTTGTTGTTGATTTTTTTGGCACTTGGTAAGGCAGCTACGAGTCTTTTGTTTGAGTTTTCAAAGTTCTTATTATGTAGTTATATGTACAGTTATAAATAGACAGGTATGTATGTACACATGTATTTAGCACTCCTCGGAGGTGAAAGCGACGGCGATGGCAGGTGCGAGTATAACTTGTGGCTGGGATGGTTTATTGTTATTCGAACTACTAGTTGCAATCGCGATCGTAATCGGGTTAAATGTCGAGGAGTATGCACCAACAAATTCTGTCAATTAAACGAAAGACCCGCAAACAATATTCTGCCTTCGCAGCCACAGACGGTAGTTCTCGACTGAAACTAAATTTTCTGGTTGGACGTAAAAACCTTCGGGGGATGTACGCGCGATGCTGCTGCTGCCGATGCTGCCGTTTTCATGAGACAAGCACACATACACACCCATACCCATTCATTTGCACATGTGTGTATATATGTGACTACAACCATAAACGAAAAATGCCCAAGAGAAAATGCCAGTTTCTCTTTTCTTGTTTCTCTTTGACATTGCGCTCTTTCGCCGCTACCAATACCACCTTAGCTCTGTGTATAAGACCCTATGTTGGTAGTTGGAAACAACTACAGCCATTTATATTTTCGGAAACCACGCCCCGTAAGCTGACTACTAGACAATGGGCCGAACCCAGAGGCTGCGGCAGCGGCAACGCGTCGGCAGCACAGCATCTGTGTATTCATGTGTATTCATATACATACATATGTACATATGGACGGGGGTTGGTAAATATTTCGGATAGCTGGGGTTGGCAACGCAACATGCTCTGCCCTCGGGGTTGTAACGTGTGCTACTGGGAAAACTCAGGCATTGGACGCTCGACTTCGACCATAATATTGCCAGTGGTAAGTACGTGCCCTACCGCTTGCGCTTCGGGATCTTTTTTCCCCAGCAGCACTGCCGAGCTCAGATAGAGAAATTTGTAGGTATGTTGGTATATAGAATAAATTTATGTATGCATACATAAATGTAAGTACATGCTATACATACATATATAGAAATAGGTAGTAATAAATCAATTAATTTATCTAAATATTAATTATTGTTATTATACTAAGTATATTGGTGATATTTAACCAAACACTTGTGTGAGAAATGGATGGATGTTGCGCGCTATGCAAAGCATCCTTTACCATATGCTCTATCCATATGCTCTTTGTGCTGTTTAGCATGCGTAGCTTCAGCATTTTTCGATTGCTCCAGTACATAAATCTTTTAGCGTGGTTGACCTATGGAATTCTCCTTGCTGCCTAAAATCTTTTTGATGGATGTCCTGGCACTTATGTATAAGCTTGCCACTAACCTCGGCGAAAGATTTCTTAGTTGCTTTCATTTCCAGATTAAAGACACATTTCTGATTTTAAGCTGGAGAGGCATTCAAGTCCTGCTGAACCTCAATTTTCTCCAGCTCTTGCTTTAAAGCATCTGCCTGATCCAGTTCCTTGAGTTGTGCCGTCTGATTCTGAAGTTTCTTTTCCAACTGCTTTGTCTGTGCGAAATTCAAATTATTTACGCTTTTTATTATCCAAAATAGTTTGATATTTTTAAAACTTCAATGTCTGGAGTGCCTTTAGAATAACATCCTGCCCCAGTAAAAAGTCCTCTTTCAAAAAATCAACCCCGGCAATACAAGCTTGTGCTCTTATCTGCAAGTCATCAATAATAAAGCCCAAAACCATAGTTTCAGTGAGAGTTTTCGTGCCACCACAAATGCCTTGAATCTGCAAGTCCCTCCGCAACTAAGTTCCTTATAGTATTGACTTGACTTGGCACTCATGGTAAAATAATTATCACCATTTGCAGCTTTAATACGTCGCAAATTCCCATTACAACTTTCTCTATTCGGATGAATCTGATTGCTTGTTTGTTGTTGATGTGGACACTTGTTTGCAAAATGTTTTGCTTTCTTGAAAAATCGCTTCATCGTGTTTAAACTTTAGCTCCTCAACTTGCCTAACAGTATCATTTTTTATTTTAGTGGACGGGTAAAATTACGAAGGTATTCCTGTGTTATCTCCCGCATCTGTATCATTGTGATATTCGGTATGACAGCAATATTCAGCTGTAGTTCGCGATGCCGACATTCTAAAACAATACTCCCTAACATTTTTTGAATACCACCTAGTGGCGTTGGACTTCTTATAATAAATTTTCGCCTCGTCTTCTGCAACTTCCATCCATTTTGTGTTGATGTGATAATGTTGATGACGCGTCAAGCCACAATTTGGCACGTACGAGCATTAGCTGGTCCCAATGGAATGCATCAATAATTTTATTGACACGCTTAACAAATTGCTCAACTAAGATGGAGCATTGATCTGTTGGATCGAATTCAGGAAGTGTGTCAACAATTTTCTTTACGGAGGCGCGTCTGCCTGTAACCGTTTTCATTATGGGCTGCTAAACGCCTGTGTGCGGCCCAGAATTAATATTTTGAACTTAAAGCTGATATTCTGCATCATTTTCCGCGTTAGCTTTATTTCTTGCTGCCAGTACGCTGGTACCTGTGCCACCTCAATGCCTTCACTAACAACGATTTTGTCCGTGCCTTCATATTAAATTAATCTTTGGATAAGTTGCAGCTCAAATTGATTATTCATTCCAATAACAATACACACTGTCCCGCGAAACAGACAAACACATATAGAACTTAAAAAATTTTTTTGTTTAACGTCAAAAAAAAAAAAAATTATATAATAACACCGGAATTATCCCACTTCTGAACTGTGAGAAATGGCTCGAGTTTCTCTTTCAATAATTTTATTTTTATTTTGTCGATGTGCTCTGTATGGCGATGTGCATGGTATAATAATATAAGGTAGAGTCATCACAAAATCATCATGCGAGCGGGGTACCAATGAGCACTAACATATAGATAGCCGCTGCTTTTTACCATTCAAATTGACTGCTTTTCACCACTCCATTGGTACCCCAATAAGAGGCAGCCTACTTTACTGACCTCACCTTATATAATTCCAACATACTCTGTAGGAGCTCTTGTTTAAAACTAACTTTTGATATATTCGATTTTGTGTACATGCATTTCTGTGTTGAAGTGTTGGCCAAACAGCCTACTTATATGCATCGTCTTTCACTTGTAGACATAAATCTGTTTTAAACAGGGTTGTGTTTTAAATCTTCCTTAGGTGGTGAAAAATTAAAAAATATTCTTAACCATTTCAAAATATATGGCGTTTACAATGGTTCTCAATTATTTTTCTCTTCGCTTATTTTTTTTAAGAACCCCCGCATTTTATGCAATAACATATTTTGAACGGATAGACCAAATCATATTTTGCTTGCGCAGAAATGGTTTTATAGAAAAATGGTTTGATTTATCCTTTGCTAAGGCTGGGTTCACACTGTTCGACGCATGAGACATGACAATCTAGTAGGCCTCCATTTTGTCTTGTTTTTAATGTCATGTCTCATGCGTCGAACAATGCGAACGCAGCCGAAGTTTGCATATTTGACATATTTTGCATATTCTACATGTCATTAACGTGTTTAACGATATATTATCAGAGTATCGATATATTTAATTTCAAAAAAAAAACTATTGCTTAAAAAATCGAACTACTTATTGTAGTGCCTCGAAAAAATTTGTATGGGTTCATTAGAGTGTCCCTTCATAAGGTAAATTCGGAAAACCTAACTCTCACCAATATTAAAAAACATTTCTGTATTTAATTAAAGTTATTTCTAAAAATTGGTATTGATCGAAAGTTCCTGCTTTTTTTAACTATTGTGACTGAGGAACAAAAATAAAAAATTTAAAAATGCTGAAAGCCACGATAATTACTCATCAATTAATTGCAGAGATACACGATCTACACAGATTAATGTGAGACTTTAAAAATCGTTGCAAAACATATAAAGTGAAATTGGAAACATTCCAATTTTGATTATGGCAGATTTCATTGCTTTCAGCCAAATTGAAAAATGAATGAACAAATTGGGCAGCAAAAAAGTTTTAAATCTATTTCGAAAATAACCTGGCCTTTCACATTGATAAGTGTTTTGTTTGAATTTAACAAAGTTTCAATGTTCCGATCCAGTCATAAATAGAATAGTGATTTATATTAACTAGCTCTGCATTCTTTACTTGACATTATGATGAAAAAATATAAAATATATTTTAGTGTTAATAATAAAGCATTAATTCCTAAGAATTTAAAATTGAAAAATTTCAACTATTTTATTAATGCTAGTCTCTCCTTTGGGCATGATTGTGGTTTTGTTCGAGACTTAGTTGAGTGCACATGCCAGAACTGCACAGAAAAAAAAGAAATATCCATTCGGACTGAATATGGACAGATCCTTTTTGGGGATTTTGAAATGCATATAATTTTAAAATTTACACATCCTTTTGGTATTTTTTAGCTACATTTTCTTTAATGGATGGAATAAAACGGATATGGACATATCCAGTCCAAACGGATATGGACATATCCAGTCCAAATGGATATGAAAAATATCCAATGGATCATCAAAAAATATCCCTTTTTTTCTGTGTCGACAAAGCCCTATACTTGGTTTATGCTATGAACTTTGAATGAATTTATTTGCAAAATCAGAAGTGCCCTGTTTATGCAGCTTTTGAAATTCACAAAATGAAGAGCTGTTTGTTTAAAGACAGTGCTAAAACACAGAACTGCCAGCACCAACGCAACGTTAAGTTGGGTGCGCATCACAATTTCATGTATTGAAGGCGAATTCATGGTCAACTTTCGTAAGTAGTCGAATTTAAAAAATGGCGTTTATGCACGCACTTTCAGACCCATTTTATGAAATGCTTTTGCAAATTCAGCATAGCATAATCGTAGTGACAGAGATACTACATTTATCAATATAGCACTCATACCGCTAACTTCTATGGGTCAAACTCTTGATTTTTATACCCGTTACTGGTATAGTAAAAAGGGAATACTAAGTTCCATGCAAATTTATGTAACAGGCAGAAAGATGCATCTCCGACATATATTCTTGATCAGCATAAACACCCGAGTGGATTTAGCCCTGTCCGTCTGTACGTCTGTCCGAATTGACGCTAAGATCTCAGAAACTACAAGAGTTCGAACTTCATTTATTCAGTGCAGTCTTGCATTGTCCGCACGCAGATCTAGTTTGTTTCAAATTTTTGCCACGTCAACTCCTGTCTTATGAAAGCTATCAATCTCTATTTTTATACCCTTGCAGTGTGTATATAAAATTGACACGATGTTTGTAACGCATAGAAGAAAGCTTCTCCGACCCCATAAAGTATATATATTCTTCATCAGCTGAGTCGATATAGCCATGTCCGCCTGTCCGTCCGTCAGTTTCTATGTTATCTCCTCCCTCAGTTTTAAAGCTATCTTTATCAAACTTTGCAAAAATACAAATAAATACACATAGGCTGCACATTTGTCGGAATCGGTCGGATCGGATGACTATATCATATAGCTGCCATATAAACGGCCGGTCAAAAAACTAGTTCTAGTGAAAAAACTTTTTTGTTTCCATTGTAGCGTGACCAATCGTGGTATATGATAGTTTTATATGCTTCCACATAATTCTGGAAAAATTTATCAAAATCGGATGACTATAGCGTATAGCTGCCATAGAAACGATTGGTCCAAAAACTAGTTCTATTGGGAAAAACTTTTTTGTTGTCAATGGTAGCGTCTCTAAGAAACTGCAAGGGTATTTAAAACATCGGCGGAGCCGATGTCAGCCTTTTATTTTTATATGTTCATTTTTAGAAATCTGCGAAATTTTCTAAAAGATCGGATAATATATAGTGGAGATACAAAAATTTAAACTATTTTCATATATTTGGGGTCACTGTGCGCTAAGTTACCCAACTTAATGTTGATACTTACAAAGAATATTAAAGCATATATCATGTCCATTATTTTAATACCCATGAAATCAATGACATATGGCATTTTCTGGTCATGGCGAACAGACGGATTGATATATCCATGTCGGTTCACAAAAGTTAGTTTTATTTCTTTGATTTAAATCTTTTTGTATTTCTTTGTTTAATTTCTGGTTTAAAATAAATACCAGAAATAAACATTATTATGAATAGTAACTTGTAGAACCGGGAACTTTGTCAAATAAATATCCAAAAAATTCTTTTAAATCATTTCGGAAAGGAGAATAGGCTAAGCCCTAAGTATAGAAAGCTGTTAAGTCACACCGTGGCGGAGTATCTAGTGGCTAACAAAATACTTCCCAAACAAGATATCCTGGAAGGAATCTCAGAAGATATTGTAAAACTCTTTGAGTCTAAAATTTCTATTTCTGTTAAAATCGGTCTTAATTTTGCTTATTTGCTTCAAAACTTTAATGTTTATCATATTATATTTAGTAAAACAAAGTGTTTGGCAACTAATTTTGTTTTTTCCGAACATCTAAAAAAATTTATTCCTAACATTGATTGCGCAGTTTGCTACTCTTACATAAAATGTAAAAATATCATTAACAAAAGACATTACATTGTATATTAAGTATTTTTAAGATGTATTTAAAAAAAAATTTAATAAAATAAATTTTGAGAAAAAAATTTTTCCTTTAAGAATATATTTTTCTGAAATAAAGAAAATAATTTTCTTCCTTTGAGAAAAATATTTGTTCTATAATTTTCTAAATAAAGAAAATAATTTTCTCCTCTTCAGAAAAATTTTTCCGATTTTTAGAAAATAATTTTCTTCTTTTGAGAAAATTTCTCGTACTTATAAGAAAATAATTTTCTACTTTTCAGAAAATTGTTTTCTTATTTCGAGAAATTCATTTTCTGACTATAAGAAAATTGTTTTCTTCTTTTGTAAAATTCATTTTCTGATTATAAGAAAATTGTTTTCTAAATTAAAGAAATTATTTTCTAATATTAAAGGTTTTTTGACCTTGGTTTAAGAAAAATTTGCATTGAATTTTAGAAAAACTGACCACAATATTTAGAAATTTTGTTTCTTAAATTTAGGGCGAAGCACCTTAGGCTGGAAATGATAGCCGAATTTCTAATTTTCAGGGCGATTTGGGGCACTTTTTATTTAGAGTGTGCCATAACGTTTTTAGCCAATAACCCGATTTACATTTTCTGTCCTTTAAATCAAAGATACACCCACATTTATTTCATACATAATAACTTCTAACTTTAAAATGAAAGTATTGGCTTGTTTTAAAAATTTAAAATATTTTATTTTTTCTTTTGATTATTATGTTTAAGATTATCTCAATATTTTTGAGGTAAATTCGTACAATATAGGCAAAGATTTTCTAAAAATATTCGATTGAGTTGTGATATATGTCATTGGTGCCCAATTAACTCGTTATACTTAAGTAAAACAACTACAGAATCAATCAAAATAATTTGTAATATATTTAATTGTGACATCCCGATCCGATAATTGTGACATGCTTCGATCCAGTATTATGCAATCATTACCGGTCTTAAGAAATGTATGTTTCCGATCAGATGAACAATAGTGAAAGTATAAGAAAAAACAAAATTAAAAGCAAAAGCAGCAACCACGTCTGAGCAGCGTTATATTTAAAAGTTATCTATTATATACAAACATTTGTTGTTACAGAGTATATATCAGTTGGATCGACTTTATAACTTGTATTAATTTTTTTTTATAAAATGCAATTGCTTTAGCTTTATTTTAACTATACGGACGTAACTATGAGTCCAATCAAATTTTTATAAGCTAGTTTTCACTGAATTCCTTCAAGTTAAGACCTTGACATCTCTGGGGACACTTGATTTGTTTGTTGTCCGCTTTCTTTGGGCCAGCTTATACTTAGCATTTTAATTTGCGGCTCGTTGTAGCTCTTACAACGCAAACAGTAACCTTATCAACAACTAGCACAATCTAATCAGGTTCTGTTCGCTGAGCCACAGCTTTGAGCGTTTATCTCTTCAAATTAAATTATGCCATTTGTTTCCCAACAAGCCAAGTAGATTAAATGTCGCAGCTTCTTCCCTACATTTTGTTATGCAAAAAGGTGACGAAATTCAGTTAATAACAGAATGGGCGATGTTTTGTTGGTCTCGTCGGTTACTTCGCATTTGCATGGGTATTTGCATGCTAACTTTTTTGGGATAAGTGTACATTTGCTAAAGTTAATAAAGGTATCGAATTACTGTTGGAAATCGTGAGTAGCAGAACGCCAATGAGGGTTACACTAATACCACCTCAATCACCAGCGGAGCTCTTGCAGACATGTTACTTGCTCGAGCACCACACGAACGGAGAGCAGCAGTAAATTACGAGACTTTGAAACGGGTGCTCAGGTGTATTATCCAATTGCGATGCTGCCTGGCCGTGCTCGACCCTCCTCCGCTTCGGCAGTTTCATTGCAGAGGCACGATTTTGACTGAGGCTGCTCATTTCAGGCCGCAACCGGCGATCAATCGATGATCAGACCGCCATTTTTTAGTTGCGATTCGGATACGCGGTACAGATTCACTGCTCGAATTACCAAACAATATTAATTTCCACTCCTCCCCACAGGGCTGCAATCGTGATATCCAGCACAGTGGTGAATGTTCATGGGCGAATCCAACTACACCTTGACTCAACTACTAACACGAGCATATGCGCGCGTGTGTCTGTATGCATGTAAATGCTTTTATTGCACTTGCATGGAGCAGGCTGCAATATCGAAAATGGCAGCTTTCTTTGGGACAGAAATACATAAGTTGGATCAGATAGCCACTCTTCGGCATCGGCTGCAGTGCCTGAGCACCTCATTTAAGATGCGTCTTAAATGCGATGGCCCCGGGTGAAACTCGTGAATTGCCTCGGGACGTGCATGACTACTGCAACGACTGTTGTCTTTCGAGGTAATGATTGCAAATGCTCCTTTATATGCTAGCTTGAGCTTCTTTTTCAGAGAAAAAGAAATAATAATATCTTTAAAATCATTGCGCAAAATAAGGTCAATTTTGAGCATTGGTTGCGAGAACATAACATAAACGTGGAACCTGAAGCATTTGAAATTTAGGTCCAATCTTCTTAACTTGGACTGCTAATGAAGTCATGACATGTGATAAGAGAGCTTTATGCGAAATCTAAATACTATTTGTGGTGTGGCGTGGTAGTAAAATGATGCGACTACTGTAAGTCAGGTGTGGGTTCGATTTCCGCTTTTTACATTCAGCAATTCAAGAGCATTGAGCTTTCAAAGCTGTTAAATATTGCTTCCTTTTAAATGAAAGTGTTGGAAAAAGAATAAAATAACTGGCATTGCAGCCCCAAAGGGCCAAGCCGAGCTTCTATCAATCTCTTGGGCTTGTGTGTCTTTTAATTTTCGGTCAAGAAGGGACCTACAGTGTAAGGTCGAATCCGAGAAAGTTTTTGAGAAGCTTTTTCATGGCTACATACTTTTACAACTGGCGCCAATAGCTGTTGAAAATAACATTTTGTGTAGCATTTTTTAACGCCTCACACTCGGCTTTAGAGGTTGATAAAACTTGTTACTGCAGGCGAGCCATGATTGCACCTCTCTAAAGATAGATATTATAATGGAATTGTCTGCGATCACAAATGTTTTATTCCGTTGGATACTAGAAGTCAATTAAGTAATTAACCCAATTTACCCTATCCGAAAACCTGAGATTTGACCCAAAACGAAATTTACTGCCGGTATCAATTAAGGTACGTCCTGAAATGAGTGTTATGTTAAACGTTATATTTCGGTTCACAGTTTCTCTCGGTTTTTATTTTGCATTTATACGACTGGATCGTAAGCGGATTCATTATAAATTGGGCACCAACGAACCTACGTAAGAAGCTAGGAAAGCACACATTTTAAAAATAATATAATTCCCGAAATTTGTAGTCGGCTATCACCACAATAAAAGAATATCTCCTTAGTATCGAGTTTATTTTAGCTTTTCTTAACAAAACTAAAGTACTTTTACATATTACCAAGAATATTTTCTAGCAATATAATATATGAGTTAACTTTTTCGACGTCTCTAATCATTTAGATTGAAACCAACGAAAGTGAAGCATAAATCTTTGTTTAAATAGTAAAAAAAAAAATAGCTTACTGGTCACAATTGGGGTTATTAATATTTCTAGAGGTAACAAATTTACTGCATTAAAAATATCGGACAAATGTAGTAAACAGAATATACCAATAAATAAAATGACTCGCAAAAAAGACGTAAATGTAAAAAAATAAAATAGTTCTAAGACCAACATAATTAATACTAAAGAAAGCGTAAGTCCTGCCCGACATCGAATACCTGTTACTCTAGTGGAGAACTAACAGATTATTTAGATTAGTATTAGCGTTTGAAAGTTCATTCGAGTTTATAGCATGGTACTCAGACACGAATAACATTCTAGCTGCCTATCTAATTACATGGCTCTTAGAATGCGCTCTTCGAATTTTTTCAAAGCATTCTAAGAGGCCGTACTCAGACGCCTAGAATGCGCTCTCATAATGTGCGTGGGGCTGCCAGATCGTTTTTCAAAAACAGCTGATACATTCTCGTAGGGGGGTCGTCGAATTATGAAACATGTTTGATAATTCGAAGAGGTACCTCTTAAAATCGAGCACACAATTTGAAAAAATGGATTCAAAGAAGACCAAAAGGCCAAAACAAAAACAATTTGGAGGACTTTGCGGAGCATGAACAAGTTGCGGTGTCCGAAGCGGTCAAAATGAAACCATTTAAATGGATTTGGCCAACAATTTGTCGCGCTTGCGTCACTTAATCCTTCTTTAACGCTTCACTAAATACACACAAGAAAACAACCATAGCAATGCCCACAACCTCTGCATTTCTCATGAACCTTCCATACTCAATTTTATAAACATTTATTTTACAAACTCTTTTGCCCGCTTATTTTGTAAACAAACAACAGCTGACAAAACTAGAGTGACCATTTCGGATTTAGTGACTGTTTACAGCCTTTTCGCTGTGGTTTGGTCACTCTACATTCTAAGAGGCCGCTCTTCGAATTATGAAACAATTTTAGCAGCGAGAATGTTATTCGTTTTTGAGTACCTAGCTTATACAACAAATAATTTAACCAACTAGTTTAATATCAAAGTTTAGCGTGTTCAATATAATAGATAGTTAAGTTGGCTGCGGTTGAGCGGTATTCGATATTATTCATTGTTTATCGTTTCATTCGACTCTCTACAATGTGTATCGTTGATTATCTTTAAATTGAAGATCGCGCTAACAGCATTAATATAACCGTTGACATTAATTTTATTATTATTAATTAATTAGATATGATGGGCGTCAAGGGGGTACGCGGGAGTGCAATCATAAAATTTATCTCTCTTAATACAGAAAATGTAGTGCATAAAACACTACCACTAAAGTGAAGAATAAATCTATCTATTTAGATAATGGAAGTTAGACCTTAAAACTGCTTGCACAACTAAAGATGGTAAACGAAATTAAGTACCTGGGAACCATAGTCACGCCAAAACTATCCTTTAAAAAATACACATTTAATTAATAAATCGAACAAAGTTGGATATTATGAAACTTAATACTACATGTTAAGTCAAAGTTTCACAAAAATTGGGCCATTTGACTGAAATATGAACAAAAGGGAATTTTTTGTATGTCTATAGTGTTAGTTATACTCTTAAAATGACAGTAAAGCATACAATTTTGCATGCGCAAAGCTAATAAACAATGCTTATCAAAAAATATGTCAGAAGCTCTTTCTCATACAAAAAAGTTTTGATTACTGAGTTTGCTTAAAAAGTCGCCAATGCTCTGTAACTCTTAGCTAGCTTGTAATTTTACCATTATTATGAAAGCTCTACTTAAATACAATAAACAAATTGTTCTCACGTGTTCCCTTAATCGCTTCCGTCATAATAACGATTCAAGTCGTAAGGGAATTGTTTATTTGTTTATTTGTTGAAAAAAAAGTCGACAAATGGTGGCTGTCAACCAAAAAAAAGAAAAACTGAATACGTTATAAAAAGGCTTAATGAACTAAGAAAGCCTAACAAGGAAAATCTAACAAAATTACAAATCGACTAGTAACGACTCCGACACGGTGGGGGAATTTTGAAATTGAAATTGAAATTGAATTGAAAACAAATATTCATGTTTCTTTAACAATTTAGGGCATTACTTCCAACCCTACTCCCTAATCAGGACGATTTTAGACTTAAGAAGCTTTCAGATGGCTCTTTAACTTCACTGATGATACCAGAAGCATTGACGGTGACAGCTGTGTTAATGTTTAACCGTTAGTAAAAGCGTATACTTTTTTAATATGTAACAGGCAGAAGGAAGCATCTCCACCCCAAAAAAACACACAATAGCCAAGACATGTCCTTTCTTCTATCTGTCTGAACACCTAGATCTCAAAATAAGCTAGAGCACCTCAGTACCCCCTTCATCATACCCCCCCCACACTCCCCCCCTAAAACCCATCCCCTACCCTCGAACACGACCCCCAACCCTCAAATATTTAATATAAACATTAATAAAGCTCTTTAATATATAAAGACTCTATTAATAATAATAATTAGCATGTTTTTATTTTTTTTTATTTCGATATATTGTCGGAACATGCTGAGTTCACTATTTTGTACACAGAAAAAAAAAGATCAAATATCAATTTAATCTTGGTTGATCAATATGATATTTTATCAGATATCAATTTTTTCATTTCATTTTGATGATAAATAATATTAAATTAATCGTACTTATATCAAATTGATAAGATAATAAATAAAATGAGAAAAATGAAATTGACAAAAAATGCTTATTATCGAAAACTTAGGCACCGTAGAAAAAATATAAATAGTCCCTTATAACCTATTTCCACTGCTACATATTTGTACATCCGAGCTGATGTTGATGAGGATGGAATTTTTTTCACATCATTGTGTAGTTCTCCGAAGCAACATTAAGTTGGAATCTGACATTTTCTAGAAATTTCACTCTATCTTTTATTATTCCCCCTTACACTACAGTAAGTTGGGCTTGGATTGGCTTTGGTTCTCTTCCTTATACTTATAGTAATTGGAGTATTGGAAATCGGGGCTTAGCACTTGCAACAGGTTAATGGCCGTTTTGATCCTTATGGTTTTTGTTTTCATTTAAGGCTAACTTTACAGTGCCGCATGCAAATGGAGCCCTTGTGATTGAGTGTTTGTATCTGCAACTACTTCGCCATCATTCTCTGCATCCACTCGTTCACAGATACGAGTACGTACCCATACTCGGATGTAATAATATTTTGAAGCGGCCGCAGGCTATTTCGTTCATATTCGTTAAGTCTTCAGATGCAGACAGATTCAAATTTTGGTAGAAGCGGAGCGACGCGTTGCTTCTCGGCAGCAGCCGCAGTTGCTGCCAAGCGCTGCTCGGCTGAGGCTGATCTGGCTGCCGTCTCTACGGCGACGGTACACGAATGCGAATCATCAGCGACATGACCATGGCAGTGCAGGAAAAAGGCTGCTGCAATGTTGCACGACGCCAATAGCCGCGGGGAAGATGAGCGCGCCGTAGCCATAGCCCCTTGCGCAGGCAGTTACTCTTGCCGCTGTTCTTGTCGTCGTGTGTGTGTGTGTTTTCAGTTGCAGTTGCAGCAGGCGGATGTTTGCAGCATATTTCCTACGGCTGTGCTCGTGTGCACCTTTAATCCGCTCTTTTTTTTTGCAACCCGAAAGAGAACAGCCAACAGGCTAGCAGCGGTCCATTTAAATTCGAGGTCGGGAGGAAAAACATCTGCAGCTGTATTTACTTACAGTAGATTGTTGTAGCCATTGCCTATGCGGCTTGTATTATCTTATAGAGTCCGTACAAAAATAATATCATATATGTTTGCAATGCGGTTATTTCGCATAACTAATGGCAATTTGATATTTATTAATTTGCGTTAATCATGCAAATAGGAAAAAATAACTGTCTTATAAGAAAGCTTATTTTTAATTTTAATTTTTTTATTTAAAAGATTTCAGTAAAAAACTGTGATCTAATCAATAAAACAAATTATGCATTAATGTTGTAAATACCCAATTAATTTTAAGGAACTAAACCAAGAATGCAGTATTATTCATAACAAGTTTTTACTTGCAGTAAAAGTCTCAAACTTGTTTGTACGGTTGGTTATCCAATAATGTTAGCTAAAACACCAAACGTGTATTCTATCTTATTGCAATAATAAACAAATCCAAAACGAAAATTGGAAAAAAAGGTCCACCACAAAATATTGAAATGACTACATACTCTGTTCCAAAGGTACAAAGAGTATAATAAGTTTGTGCAAATGTATGGAACAGCCAGATCAAAGCATTTCCTCATTTTTTTTCTAGGAAGTTACAACGTAATTGGCATAAACTATATCTTGGTAAGGTAAAAGGTATCTGGATTTTTCGGTACTTAGGTAAAGGTACTAAAAAGGTGCATTTTACATTAACCATATAAAGGGTGATCTTTTAAGCTAGTTTTTTTTAAATCAAATAAAACACTCAATTTGCATCATATATATTTAAAATTTTTATTGGAGTCGATAAATTGACCTTTGCCATTTACGTTTTAAAGATAACTTCATGTAAATGTTGTCCGCGGCTCCGTTTCAAATGATCCATTCGGAAAGTCCAAATTTGCTGAACAGAATTTTTCGATAAAACAGCGGATTTTCATGGAGCTGTTCTAAGACCCATTCACAAAAAATTAGAGTTTGTGGTAGGTCATTCGGCTTTAATTCTTGCAGAAGTTGAATTTTATAGGCTTTCAAACCCAAATCGACACGTAAAATTTTCCATGTGGTTGAGAACCACATGCCCAATTGCTAAGAACTTTTCACCTTGACAGATGACGTTTGGACGCCATTACCAACCAGTGCTGCCAATCTGAAAAACTTAACCCTTTAAAAATCACCCTTTATAAGAAATTAGACATTAAAAACATCAAACCCAAACAATGTTACTTTATAACAAATATTCTTAGAGGAACTCTAAGTCTTTATTTTAAATCAATATGAAAGTTTTATATGTTAAACTTTTAGTTAATTTGATTATATAGTCATTTGTAATTTTTTATTTACTAACGCGATTTTTTTTTAATATAACAAGACTTTTAAATATTTCGAACCTAAGCAAAAAGGTATAACACCTATACTATACCTATTCTCTTTAAGCACTTTGTGTCAACCTAATCTCATTCTCCTTAATATTGATAAGTGTAAAATCACGACCTTTTTATGATTGCACCATTAATGGGGAACCGCAAGATCGTATTTTAAAAGTTTTCGATTTGGGTATATTACTTTTTCAATTTCTGGTGAAATGCTGACATTGTGCTTTTGGTGTTTCAATTTTCCAATCGAGTTTTTGTAAGGCACAAACTGGTTAACATATAGGCGAAGCGATCGAAAATAGAACAGCCGGGATTAAGAAAAAATTATTCTTGCTAGCACAGCCAAATTCGCAATACATTTTTAACTTCATTTTGTAAATCATCCAAAAGCCAGAACGAAAATCGAATTTCATGAAAAGTTTCTAAATTGAACAAAGATTGCGCAACTACTTTTCATTCCACTGGCCAGCAAGCAAAACTTTTCAAACCGATTATTTTCAAAAAATTAATTTAAAACGAGGGCAGCATACCCAAACTTCCTTTGGCGGAGTTCCAGTTTGCGGGTTTAAACCAAAATGTAGAACTTTGAGGTTTAAGGTTTTTGTGCTAATGATTTGAAACCTTTGTTCTTCACAAGAATTACCTAATTTATATATAAAAGCAATAGTTTATTAAGAAAAATATATAAAGCTGCCCATGCAGTTTTTTTATTTTAAATAAAATTGGTATTCCTGATTTTCTTACAATAATTTAATTTTCGCTTAGAATCTTTCCCAAGCTGACCAACACTACTGGCGCCCCTTTCTGTGAACAAACCTAGCAGAATTGAGCGGTTGCATATAAGAATAATAAATACCAAGATTGGTGATGCTACGATGGAAAACTTAAAACTTTTTTAAAAGATAACTATTTTTTTGACCGATCGTTTTTATGGCAGCTATATGATTTAGTTATCAGAACCAACGGGCTCCGACAAATCTGGTGCCTATATGTATTTAAAAAATTTTTAGAAAGTTTGGTCAAGGTAGCATTAAAACTGAAAGAAAAGACGGCATAGAAAACCTGTCAGACGGACAGGGCTAGATCGACTCGACTACTGATGCTGATCAAGAATATAAAAACTATATGGGGTAAAAAGCTTCCTTCTATGCGTACAAACATCTGCACAATTTTAATATACGTGGGTTGCTATTTAAGTTTCTGGCCTAGGTCACTTCTAGCCATTTTAGGAGCAATTGGCCTCGATAAAAGCTCCATACAACTCTTTCATGTGTGACCACGTTTGATATCGAATAACGATTAATCAAAAATTTACCTCGCCGGAAAAATGGAATTAACTCGTGAAAATTTTCATGCAATAATTTTTCACAACTTTCGACGTGGAATATCACGACAAGAGTGCAACGATGAACTTAAATCTTTGTATGGCGATGAATCACCATCCTATAGCACTGTGAAAAATTGGTTTAATGAATTCAATCGAGGGCGACGCTCGCTCGAAGACGAAGGTCGTGAAGGTCGTCCAAAAACAGTCGTTGTGCCAGAAAACATTGATTCCGTGCGTGAACAGATAATGCAAGATCGTCATATGACATACCGTGAGATAGAGGCATCCTTGGGCATTTCTTCCACCAGCATACATTCGATATTGCATGAACACCTGGGCGTAAAAAAGGTTTGTTCTCGTTGGATCCCGCACAATTTGACAATCGCTTGTTTCAAAAGACGTTTATAAGATAGTCACAGGTGACTAATCATAGATCTATGCTTATGAGCCCAAAACAAAACAGCAATCGACCGTGTGGGTCTTCGAAGACGAGCCAAATCCAACGAAAGTCGTTCGTGGAAGAAGCACTTCGAAGCAAATGGTCGCCTGATTCTTCGGTAAAACTGGTCATGTGGCGACTGTTACGCTCATCAGCTCACACCAGCGCCTTTTTAACCGCCCAAAACGTCGAATTGATGGGTCATCCGCCGTACAGCCCTGACTTTGCACCCAATGACTTCTTTTTATTTCCGCACAACAAGGGAAAAATGCGTGGTCAACGATTTTCGTCGCCAGAAGATGCTGTTGAAGAGTTCAAAAACCATGTTTTGGAGGTGTCTCAATCGGAGTGGAAAAAGTGCTTCGACAATTGGTTTGATCGCATGCAAAAGTGTATAAATCTTGCTGAAGATCAACAATAAAACCATTTTTGATTATAAATATTCGCGTTTTCATTATAGAAAGAAATACATATAGCATAATAGGGTATAAAATTCAGATTTTTTTTATTTTTGTTTACTTGAGCGCAACATTTCATTTATTTTCAATTTAAGTTTTAAAGTTGTTTTGTAATTGTTGGTCTATTCTACTTTTAAAAATCCGTTCAACAAAGACTTGTTACTTTGGTTGAACCAAATCGAAAATTTTGGTATTAAACAAGGTCCAGGCTCAATTATTTTGCCAAAAGGGGTTCGGTTCAAGGTCCAATAATGTAAAAGAAAAGCCGGAATTCCGTGTCCAAACCGATTCGAATAATTTTTTTCAAATTATCCCTATATTACGTTTTACCCAGCAATAAAAAAGTTAAATAACGCCTACAATTATTGATATCAAGACCCTTTTTTGCACTTCCATGATAAATATTAGGATGAAGTGAAAAAACTTGTTTTTATACCCTTGCAGAGGGTATATTAAAATTGTCACGATGTTTGTAACGCATAGAAGGAAGCATTTCCGACCACATAAAGTATATATATTCTTGATCAGCATGACGAGCTGAGTTCATTTCCGTCTGTCCGTCCGTCCGTCCGTCCGTCCGTCCGTCCGTCCGTCCGTCCGTCCGTCTGTCCGTCTGTTTCTATGCTATCTCCTCCCTCAGTTTTAATGCTATCTCGACCAAACTTAGCAAAATGTCTTTAAATACAAATACGCTGCACATTTGTCGGAATCGGCCGGATCGGTTGACTATATCATATAGCTGCCATATAAACGGTCGTTCCAAAAACTAGTTCTAGTAAGAAAAACTTTTTTGTTTTCTATCGTAGCATAACCAATCGTGGTATATATTAGTTTTATATGCTTTCACACAATTTTGGAAAAATTTATCAAAATCGGATGACTATAGCATATAGCTGCCATATAAACGGTCCGTCCAAAAAATAGTTCTAGTGTGAAAAACTTTTTTGTTTTTCATTGTAGTGTCACCAAACGTGGTATATATTAGTTTTATATGATTCCACATAATTCTGGAAAAATTTATCAAAATCGGATGACTATAGCATATAGCAGCCATAGGAACTATCGGTCTAAAAACTAATTCTAGCGAGAAAAACTTTTTTTGTAATCAATTATAGCGCCTTTCAAAAACTGCAATGGTATTTAAAACATCGGCGTAGCCGATGTTAGCCTTCTATTTTTTTAGTTTGTCTTCTCCTGGGTTGCAGCTTTTTAAGTCATATCTTCAGGTTGCGCACAAGATGTATCTAACATCTTGTAGATACATCTTGGTTGCGCAGAAGATCTGTTTTTTAGAAGCTTTTGAGATAAAAATTATAAAAAATTATTATATATTTTTGAATATTGAAATTAATATTATTTATACAAAATATCAAAATATCGAAATATCCATTAAAATAACTTAAAGCGAGGATTTTCCTGAATAAAGATTTTCTTCAAAGAATTTAGATTTGGTTTCGAAACGCGTAAGAAAAAAAAACCTTTTATACAATTCATGCACCTCCTCAAGATATAGTCCTAAATTTTATTGTTTTCTATGGGGTCATTGATTAACAATGCAGGAAATTAAAAAAACAATTTTACTCCATGAATATGCTCAATATCAATAATAAGGAAAATATTAACATAGATCAGATAATATATAACGCATATTTATATTTGCTGCCAGCTGACTTAATGTTTATATTTTAGCATTAAAGTTAATGCTCTGTTAATTTACAGCCTAACCTAATTGATATAAGTGAAGGCAATTTATTATTTCTTCCCCTGCGTAACGGGTATATCGAAGTCGGGCAGCGCCGACCTTAACGTACACACTCAATATCTCTAGTTATTTGCCTATTCGGACTTATTAATGGGAAAGACCAAATATGGTACCAAAAATTGTCGTATATCATTTGATGTTACCATCTCTTAGGGGCACGTTTCATTGGTTAGTATCTAAATAAATGTAGAAAGTTTGAAAATTCTACAATGTCCACAATTTAATCAAGTTTCTAAATTTGAGGATTCGAGTTTAGTTTAAGAATTGGACTCTTAAAATTTTAGCTTGACATTTTTTTATAACCAGCGTCAGATGTTGTTGCTAGCATAAATTTGCCCATGAAACGCGAACACGAACTGATCTAGAAAAATTGTGTATACTTTTACAATTGATCCCACTCATGGGTTTTCCCCAAAAGTTAAATTATGTCGCACTGTGTTATAGATGCAATACACAAAAACAAGTACTACAGACATGCATACCCAGCTGCTTCAAATATATCATACATACAAACATACAGTGCAACGGACCAATCACATTATGCTTCCACTCGGTACTCGGCTGCAGTTGGTTCGTCGACGTCATTTTTACAGTCATCGTGATAATCTCAAAATCATGGCCATCCAGCTGGCTATTGCTTCAGGTAAATATTCGTAAGCAATTTGCCTGTATTGATGCGTCTTTACGGGCGATACAAAAATAACTAAGGGCTATTAATGAACTGAGATCGAATAACACTTTTACCCATGTTGAATATGGCGCGTAAAGGTCTAAAGTCAAGTTTGAATTCCTGAATAATTTTATTTATATTAAATGTTTCTTAAGATCTTACTTAATGGCAGTGATCACCGTCGCGACATGAATGCTTCATGCATAACTCAATGCAAGTGCAAGTCGCTTTTCCGTCGCTTTTCGACTTCTTCGTCAACATCGCCGTATTTCTTGCCACAGTCTTTTTCCCACTTCATTGGCGATGATGATTTCGGTCTCATTGTGAACACCGAATAGCGTTGATTGCTCTTTTTTGTGGTGGCTCAGTTTTTTCCGCGAGGATGTCACTATAACTAATTGGACCATCGCCCTTGGTGATTTGCCTTGTACGAATTCGAAGTACAACTGAATAATGCTTTGTGCCGGCAAAGTCACAAATAATAAATGGTCATTTAAAGCACACGTAACGCGCATTAACACCACCCTCTAGTTAATAGCCCCCTTGTGAGTGAACAAGTAAATGAAGTTTATCTTCCATAGGATATGATAATTATCGGGTTATAATTATCTACATCTGCAGTTACATACATTCATTCATACTTGGACATACATATAAACATTTGTCTGAGTGCTGTCGCTTTAACGAAATAAACGCCGCGCACGACTCCAACTCCATCGATAGCCCACGTCTGTTCATTAGGGTATAAAACATGAATACTGTATTGCGTGAGGCGCCCTTTTTAGCTTATAAAAAAAAAAATTCTATGTGAGAAAATTATCAGTGCGTTGGAGTTGAACGAAATTGCCACTATTAAAGTGAGCGCATCGTAACTGCAGCAAAATCGGTGTGTTGCAGACACAGACTCATTTCAAGTTCCCGATGACTCTTTAGACGGTTAGCAGATGCTGACATGCCGAAAATGATGAGCAAACATCGAAATCCAAGTGCGAGTGAGTGTGCGCAAGAGGTTGTTAAGGAATATAAATTGGACAATAAAATCATTAAAACGCTTAATAACTGTTAGTGTGTTTTAATTCTCTGCTCGCATTTGGGCATCCACTGTTTTATAGCTATTCCTTATAAAACGAAAATACGTCGAGAGCAAATTACATATGAGTACGGATAAGCTCCGTTTTATTGGCACTTTAGATCTTCGACATCCGATGTATTCTATCAAAATTTGCGAAATAAATCATATTGTGCATATTGATGTATGCATATGCATGCACATATAACAATTTCGTCATTATTATAATTGGAGTCCTTTAAATCAGAATACAAATTACGAAGCCATCAGTGGGCCGTTTTCGATCGGTCAAGTCGATCAAATTCAAATTTAGGGAAATGTGTTCAATCGACTGGCTTCACTTCGAGAATGATTTATGCTCGGATCAATATCGTCATTAGAAATTTATGGTTAAGTTTTACAGCGAATAATAACAGGTTTCCGCTTGGTCCGCTCGATATAAAGCAATGGACCAGGCTAAGAGGATTTAAAAAATGTTTTGAGTTCATAAGCAGAAATGCGTACAGCGCATAAATGCAGCAATTCTTTTATTGGAAACTTGTTTGTTATACTCCCCCCACTTTTGTCACTTAAATCCTAATGCAATTGTCTTGAATATCAGTAGACAAATTTTAAGCAAATGGAAACAGTAAAAATGCATACACTTAAAGTGCTTGTGCAATGGTAAAATGCATTTTCAGAGAGGATGACGATTTCATATAAATTGAAATATAAAAGCTGTATAGGATTATCACTATACTACATCCTAAAAAAAGGTGCACCCTTTCATCCTCGCCAAATCTATTGTTGCAGAAATTTAGTAAACTGGCATTATACAGTATACCGGAAAACCAAATCCGAATGACTATATCCTGCCGTAGGAACGATCGGTCGAAAAATCGGTCTTAGTGAGAAAACGTATTTAGGTATCAATACAATAGTTCGTCTGTCCATCTGTACATCTGTCTGGTTCTCTGCTATCGCCTCCCTCAGTTTTGAAGCTATCTTAACCACACTTTGCAAAAAGTCTTTAAATACATACGGAACCCGCCGGATCGGATGACTGTATCATACAGCTTGTATCATATAACTTGTTTTAGTGAGAGAAACTTTTTTGTTATCAAAGGTAGCGTGTTTATATTTGTTAATCGTGATTATTATTTGCTTCCAAAAATTTGGTCAGCCAAATGGTTACAGAAAGTGCCACCATCTGTTGGTCAGCTTGGGACAGGTTCTAAGCGAAAATAAAATTTGTCTAAGATAATCAGGAAAACCAATCGTATGACTATATGGCCATTTCCAAACTACCGTGAAGTGACATTTGTACGAAAAAAATTGTTTACAAATATATGCAAAAGTCAAATTTTTAAAAGGTTTTTTTATTTATTTATTTATGAACCTTCTTCCATTAATTAAAACGAGAAGGCAAAGCTAACTTCGACTGTGGCGAAGTTTTAATACACTTGAAAAACTTTACTCCAATTGATTTAAATGGAAAAATATATATAGGAAATAGATATCAAATATTTAAAATTTTTAAATTATTGATAATAAAAATTTGATACCATAAAAAAAACTTTTCTTAGTAAAACACATTTTCCGACCGATCGGTCCTATGGCAGCTATATGCTATAGTCATCCGATTTTGATAAATTTTTTCAAAATTATGTAAAAGCATATATAACTAATATATACCAAGATTGGGTACGCTACGATAAAAAACAAAAAAGTTTTTCTCACTAGAAGTAGTTTTTTATATATATACATGCTATAACATATACCAAGATTAGTGACGCTACGATGGAAAACAAAAAAGTTTTTTCCACTTGAACTAGTTCTTAGACCGATCGTTCCTATGGCAGTTATATGATATAGTCATCCGATCCGGCCGGTTCCGACATATTAGTTGCGTGCAGTAAAAAGAAGACTCTTTTTTATTTCCATTGCAGCATCACCAATTGTGGAATTTATTAGTTTTACATGCTTCCACATAATACTGGAAAAATTGATCAAAATCGGATAACTATATCATTTAGCTGCTACAGAAACGGTCGGTCCAAAAACTAGTTTCGATGAGAAAAACTTGTTTGTTTTCCATCGTAGCGTCATCAATTATATATATAAAATTTTATATATATTAATTTTATATGCTTCCACACAATTCTGGAAGGTTTTATCATAATCGGATGACCATAGCATTTAGCTACCATAGGACCGATCGGTCGAAAAATGTGTTTTACTAAGAAACGATTTTTTTTATGGTAACGTGATCAAATTTTGATTCTCAATGACTTTGAATTTATGAATAACTGAAATCTATATCCTCTATATATGTTTAACCGGTTAAATCAGTTGAAGTGACCTTTTGCAAGTGTATTAAAACTTCGGCACAGTCGAAGATAGCTTTGCCTTCTCTATGGGAGCTATATGCTATAGTCATTCGATTTTGATAAAACCTTCCATATATGTGTGGAAGCATCTAAAACTAATATATACCATCATTTGTGACGCTACATTAAAAAATAAAAAGTTTTTTACACTTCAACTAGTTTTTTACGGACCGTTTCTATGGCAGCTATATGCTATAGTCATCCGATTTTGATAAATTTTTCTACAATTATGTGGAATCATCTGAAACTATTATATACCAAGTTTGGTGACGCTACGATGAAAAATAAAAAAGTTTATTTCACTAAGACTTATTTTTCGACTGATCGATCCAATGGCAGCTATAAGATATAGTCATCCGATCCGGCCGGTTCCGACATATTAGTTGCGTACAGTAAAAAGAAGACTGTGTGCAAAATTTCAGCTCGATAGCTTTATGACTGAGCGACTAGTTCGCGTAGAAACAGACGGACAGACAGACAGACGGACGAACAGGTGAAAATGAACTCAGCTCGACGTGCTGAACAAGAATATATATAGTTTATAGAGACGGCAATGAATATTTCTATGAGTTACAAGCTTCAGGGCAAAATTAATATAAAGTTGCAAGTGACCAATATGAAGCAGAATACCGAATTAAACTAGAATCTAAACAGAACATTTTACCGAAAAATAAATCGATTTCGGTACGTACCAGAACTGGTACCGAAAAAGTATTAAGTTTGGATCATCTTCAAAAAATGCAAAAACATCAATTTTATCCGTAGAGAAAGTTATGAGATTAGAATTTTGGAAAGCATATTTAACAATCTTTCTCAATGCACGGCAAGTATTATACAAATTGAAATGTTTAAATGACGAAATTAAAGCAAACCGGTCCCATTATTGAATTATAGCGTTTTGTTTCATGAAGACAATGTCTCAGTTAAAGATCGTGTTGCTTCCTTACCCACCTTATCCGCCAGACTTACCCCGTCGAACTATTTTATGTTTCCAAACTTAAAAAAACGGACAAATTTTCCAAAAATAGGAGGTAGTGTCTGCGGCTACAAGCTATTCCAATCTTGCGAGGGACAGTCCACGTATTCAGTTGGCCTTCTTCTTACTTTAAATTTAAACAGTTTTCATTCTTACTACTTCAGAGACTACAATGGTAGAGATATTTTTATGCGATTCCCCAAATTCCATATATTTTTTAGTTTATCTGACCTCTCTCTCGCAGGGAAAACGGAATGCCCGAGGTAGCGTTTCTGCATCAAGATGGACTAAAAAGTGCGTAGAAGCTGAAATGGCGCGGAACGGTAACAATTACTTAACAACTGTTTTATTTGGGGGGTATCGTACAAACATACATACACTACAAGTTGACTCGCATGCGTGTGAGAATAGTTAGCTATTCGGCCCAAAGCTATAATTAGAAATTCGCATTTCGTACTTATTTTTCTGTATATTCGCCCTTAGCTAAATGTGTAAGTGTTTCGTCGAGTGTAAAGCAGCCGTGTGGAGGGACCACGCAAAAATGTACAGAAAACCACTAGAAACTAGTATGCACACAAAAGAGAGCCTTAGGCTGAGTGTCACACACCAAGTTAACTAAAGAGCGTTCTGACATAAGTAGTTAGCACAAATACATACTGGGTGGTAGGTAAAACTAAGGCATAATTTAATTTCAAAATGCTTGCAATTGTCCTATTCCCAAATCTGACACAGACTTGCTGACTGTTATTCCAATACCTCTAATTGGGGTTTGCCAGCCGCGTATACTTCTTCCAAATACCAACAAAACCGCAAATTCTTTATGCTATAAACAGGTGTTGATATGAAAGAATATTCATCAATGCAAACCATTAATTAAGTATGTTTACTAATGGTTTGACCACGTTGATTTTTTTTGGATTTCAGCAACAGTAGCGGAATTCTACACAAATTAGCATACTTTTTTCTTGAGTTTGCCAGTTTGTTTTATCTGCGAAGAACATAACGAAATAACAAAACGAATTAAGCGAAAACAAACGTTCATAAAATACACATAAATGTGTGTATGTACATTGCAAAAGAGCTATTGTGAACATATATTTGTATCTATAGCCAAATTAAGATTAAATGTGGAGGGCTGCCACTTGCTTTTAATTTTTTTTTTTTTACTTTTTCGCTACCACTACACATTAGGGTGAAGTGAAGCGTAAAATATACAATAGTAAGTATATGGTCATTTCCACAAAATGGTCCAACGCGTCCAAAAAAAAAAACATAATTTTTCGATTTGCATTGTCGCATATTTCGATGTCCCGTGCGACATTGAAAAACAACATTTGTTATCAGTGCGTCGAAAGTACATGCACAAAGCTTATCCAATGTTGAGTACAGATAAAGATTTTTCATACAATTAAAATAAAAAACCTTGCTGAAAAATAAGAAGATTTGTGATAATGGTACTTAGTCCCGTTCGACATCTTAAGTTTAATATTTAAAAATGTTTCTTACATAAATGTATTATTTTTGTAAAATCATTCATATTAATTATTGAAATCAGAGATTAAAACCGTAACCGTTAGCCGATATTAATCCTTGTAAATTTGTATCCGAATCCGTAATCGAAAACAAATTTTTCTTATAACCGTAACCTCATAACCTTTATTAAATAATCCGGTTAAATTAACCTTAACCGTAATTAAAACGAGAAGGCAAAACTAACTTCGACTGTGCCGAAGTTTTAATACACTTGAAAAACTTTACTCCAACTAATTTAACTGGAAAAATATATATAGGATATAGATATCAAATATTTAAAATTTTTAAATCATTGATAATAAAAATTTGATACCATGAAAAAAAACTTTTCTTAGTTAAACACATTTTCCGACCGATCGGTCCTATGGCAGCTATATGCTATAGTCATCCAATTTTGATCATTTTTTTCAAAATTATGTGAAAGCATATAAAACTAATATATACCAAGATTGGGTACGCTACAATAAAAAACAAACAAGTTTTTCTCACTAGAAGTAGTTGTTTGACCGACCGTTTATATGGCAGCTATATGCTATAGTCATCCGATTTTGATAAATTTTTTCAGAATTGTGTGGAAACATATAAAACAAATTGCGAAAACGGAGTAGTGGAGATTGAATGGCACACCCTTGGACGTGGTCAAAGATTACAAGTATCTAGGAATTACAGTCACCTCTAATATGTCTTTAGCAAAACATCTAGAACAAAAGCTGAAAGATTCGAAAACAGCAATTAACAGTACCTGCAGATCTCTTTACTGCAAAAGGAACGTTAACTCGAGTATAAAATATAGGATGTTTGAGGCAAATTCAAACGCAATAATGTGTTATGGAGCAGAAGTCTGGGGATATGCGAGATACGAAGACGTAGAAAAACTATTGCGATATTTTATTAAAAGATTGTTTTATCTCCCACAAAACACGCCTACGTATGCCATACACCTAGAGACGGGACTTCCAGAACTATTTTTATATACGCTTGGAGCACATTTTCGCTATATAAATAAAATAATTAAGCTGCAAGAGAGTGGTCAAAACACTTCTAGAAGAAAGAACACAATTCTTCAAAACATGGGAAAGTCTAGCTCAAGATTTTGGAGTTAACCTGGATCTTTCGCAACCCGATACTTGGAAAGATGCTCAACGCGACCTGTTGCAAGCAATAGATAAACAAGCTCGAGAAAGGTTTGAAGTCTCCGCATTAGGAAGTCAAACTCGCAACACCTATAGTCAACTAAACCACAACTTGAAGGAGAGCAACTACCTTCAAGACCAATACGACTCCAGGACAATATCAAACATATTCAAAGCTCGGACGGAGATGCTGGCACTAAATTATATGCCACACTGTCAAAATTTAGTTGAGGTATGCACTCTTTGTAATACGCGAGAGAGGGAAGACGTGGCTCATTTCTGTGCAACCTGTCCAATATTGAGAGAGCTGCGAATGAATGTTTGGGGAAAATCCGTGCTGAATCAGGAAGATATCAAAATGGTTTTTAACGGAGCAGACTGGGAAAAGCTGGGAAAATTCCTCCTACATGCAACACGCTACGGAAAAAGAATCCTGGAAGAAAATTTCTAAGTGTTTTGTATGTTTCCAGTTAATAAAAATTTCATTAATTTATGTACGTCCAACTTAATGTTAATAACTGTATAAATTTAATAGGCTGACGGCACTATTGCCATGCTATTTATATTAATTTCTTTATATTGTAAAATTAATTCAGTACTGAGCTAAAAAAAATCCAAACAGGAAAAAAAATAAAGAAACATTACTACTACTACTATAAAACAAATATATACTACGATTGGAGACGCTACAATGGAAATCAAAAAAGTTTTTCTCACAAAGGCTTATTTTTCGACCGATCGTTCCTATATCAGCTATATGCTATAGTGATCCGATTTTGATACATTTTTCCAGAATTATGTGGAAGCATATAAAACTAACAAATACCAAGATTAGTGACGCTACGATGGAAAACAAAAAAGTTTTTCTAACTAGAACTAGTTCTTATACCGATCGTTCCTATGGCAGCTATATGATATAGTCATCCGATTCGGCCGGTTCCGACATATTAGTTGCGGGCAGTAAAAAGAAGACTCTGTGCAAAATTTCAGCTCGATAGCTTTAAAACTGAGAGACTAGTTCGCGTAGAAACATACAGGCGGACAGACGGACAAGCGGAAATGAACTCAGCTCGTCGTCCTGATCAAGAATATATATAGTTTATGGGGTCGGAAATGAATATTTCTATCCGGGCAAAATTAATATACAGTTTTCAAGTGCATAAAAAAGAAAATCTCTGATAATTTTGTGAGTTGAGAAATGATGCATAAACAGGGCAAAATTTGGTTTTGCAAATTGAAGAAATATACATTTAATCCAAACACGCACTTATTTTGGATTCCTTATAACTGGCGAATGCCAGGTCCGGGCAATTTTTGTCGTTTTCTTTTACTTTTCGTATCCAGATATTGCAAGCAAGATCCGGCACACTTACACACATTCTTATTGATAGATGGTTCAAAATTAAATTTACGTACAGGTTCGATATTGTCGTAACGAAGTGTTAGAAAAATCGAAGGAAAAGTCGATAAAGCAAAAAATGAAGGATGCGCAACCTGATATAAAAAAGAAATAAAAGATGTCTGCGTTTTGATGTGTACGTTGACGTTGGCTTTCGCAAAATCTTAAATCCAATTATCAAAGGCATGGGATTCGAAAAATTGTTAACCCAATCAGTCCTACTTTTAAAGCATATTTAAAACGAGAAGGCAACTCTCGACTGTGTCGAAGTTTTAATACACTTGAAAACTTTACTGATATCAGATATTTAAAATTTTTAAATCATTGATAATAAAAATTTGATACCATAAAAAAACTTTTCTTAGTAAAACACATTTTTCGACCGATCGGTCCTATGGCAGCTATATGCTATAGTCATCCGATTTTTATAAATTTTTTCCAAATTGTGTGAAAGCATATAAAACTAATATACACCAAGATTAGGGACGCTACGATAGAAAACAAAAAAGTTTTTCTCACTAGAACCTGTGTTTTTGACCGACCCGTTATATGGCAGCTATATGATATAGTCATCCGATTTTGATAAATTTTTCAGAATTATGTGGAAGCATATAAAACTAACATATACCGAGATTAGTGCCGCTACGATGGAAAACAAAAAAGTTTTTCTCACTAGAACTAGTTCTTAGACCGATCGTTCCTATGGCAGCTATATGATATAGTCATCCGATCCGGCCGGTTCCGACATATTAGTTGCGTGCAGTTAAAAGAAGACTCTGTGGAAATTTTCAGCTCGATAGCTTTAAAACTGAGGGACTAGTTCGCGTAGAAAACAGACAGACAGACGGACAGACGACGGACAGACAGACGGACAGACAGACGGACAGACGGACGGACGGACAGACGGAATTGAACTCGGCTCGTCATCCTGATCAAGAAATATATAGTTTATGTGGTCGGAAATGAATATTTCTATGCGTTACAAACTTCTGGGCAAAATTAATATACACTTTTCAAGTGTATAAAAAGAGATAGTTGGGAAAATGATTTCTTTTAAAATTGATGGCCTGACTCTCATGGGTCGTTCATTTATTGGTACCCACACTCCCCAAACTTTAATTAAAGCCACTTATACTTTGACCAGTAAACTTTTTAAAACAGTTTTAATAACTTTGTTGCCAAAATTTTAAAACATTTTCGATTTTAGTTAAATCCACAAAATCTAATATATTTTTTATATTATTAAAAAATTTTTATTTGTTATTTTTTTTATAAAAATCTATGACATTTTTTGCGAAAATTCATTTTTGAACAAATTCAAAGCCATGTGCCTTCCAGCAACGCCGAAGTCTCTTTTATTTTTACAAACCAATTCAACAGTACGATTTACGAGCAAGCCCCATTCCATGATTGCAAACAGCTGACGCCAGAAACTGGTGATCCAGTAATTCAACATAAATGTTATTATACACTTGAAAAGTGTATATTAATTTTGCCCAGAAGTTTGTAACGCATAGAAATATTCATTTCCGACCCCATAAACTATATATATTCTTGATCAGGACGACGAGCCGAGTTCGTTTCCGCTTGTCCGTCCGTCCGTCTGTCCGTCTGTCCGTCTGTCCGTCTGTCTGTCTGTCTGTTTCTACGCAAACTAGTCTCTCAGTTTTAAAGCTATCGAGCTGAAATTTTGCACAGAGTCCTCTTTTTACTGCACGCAACTAATATGTCGGAACTGGCCGGATCGGATGACTATATCTTATAGCTGCCATAGGAACGATCGGTCGGAAAATAAGTCTTAGTGAGAAAAACTTTTTTATTTTCTATTGTAGCGTCACCAATCTTGGTATATATTAGTTTTAGATGATTCTACATATTTATGGAAAAATTGATCAAAATCGGATAAATATAGCATATAGCTGCCATATAAACGGTTGGTCAAAAAAGTAGTTCTACTGGGAAAAACTTTTTTATTTTCCATCGTAGCGTCACCAATGTTGGTATATATTAGTTTTATATGCGTTAACACAATTCTGGAAAAATGTATCAAAATCGGATCACTATAGCATATAGCTGCCATAGGAACGATCGGTCGAAAAATAAGTCGTTGTGAGAAAAACTTTTTTGATTTCCATCGTAGCGTCTCCAATCGTAGTATATATTAGTTTTATATGTTTCCACACAATTCTGAAAAAATTATTCAAAATCGGATGACCATAGCATATAGCTGCCATATAAAAGGTCGGTAAAAAACAACTTCTAGTGAGAAAAACTTTTTTGTTTTCTATCGTAGCTTCCCCAATCTTGGTATATATAAGTTTTATATGCTTTCAAATAATTTTGAAAAATTTATCAAAATCGGATGACTATAGCATATAGCTGCCATAGGAACGATCGGTCGGAAAATGGGATTTACTAAGAAAATTTTTTTTTATGGTATCATATTTTTATTATCAATGATTTAAAAAAAATTTTAAATATCTGATATTTATATTATATATATATTTTACCGGTTAAATCAGTTGGAGTAATCTTTTTCAAGTGTATTAAAACTTCGCCACAGTCGAAGTTAGCTTTGCCTTCTCGTTTGTCAAATAGCCGTCAAGTTGGAGTGGATGCGTTCTATGGTTCTTGTGTTTAACACATGAACCAAAACAATTGCGTGTAGTAGGTATATAATTTCGTCAAAAAAGGAACTAAAATAACATAATTATCATGATGGAAAAAAATGTCCCGTGAGACATGACCCGAGCGAAAGTCCTTAAAATTAAATTTAAAAAATAGTATAAGGTGTTTTGGAGTAAAATCAAAACCATTTTTAAGTGACATCAATGCACAACATTCCTTTATTAAACACATTGAAATATTGCCTCAGGTTTCGCCTTAATCGGCTTTTGAATTGATGTTCGCGAAAACCACTTCTGTTTTGTCCCTTGGGAATGCCTTGGATTTTGGCAATTATCTTGAAATGTAGAAATTGATCTAAATCACAACTTGGCACCAATTATAGAGCTAATTAAGAGATATGAGTTAAGCCTTCTGACAAAATAAAAATCCGTTTTATTATGACTTTCTATACCCTGTACCCATAAAAATGAATGAAAAGGGTATCATGAAGTTGTGCAAATGTTTTCAACAGACAAAAGGATAAATTTGCGACCCTATAAAGTATATATATTCTTGATCAGCATCAAAATCGAATCGGAGATGCTTCCGTCCGCCTGTTACATACATTTTGCAAAAACGTAGTATAGTCTTTTACTCTGTGAATGACGTTCATACACATTTTTTCCTACCCTACTGCATATATGTCAAAACCAACCGAATCCGATCTCTAGATCACTGGGCTATATTGAAAGAAAGCTCCTAAACCACTGAACGATCGAACTGAAATCCTGACTGTGTACGAAATATTAGGAGCAGTGTATAATATCGCGTTTTAGTAATATCTCAATATGCGTTTTCTTTGAAGCTAGACTGGTTAATAAAATCCTAGAGTATAAAAATACTTTATGGGATTTATAACCAGCATAGGAAATGAATGCATCTGCCGATAAGACGCATCTACAATCTACAAAGGTATAAACAATAATAGTTCGGAGCAGCAGCATTGACACACACTTACACTGTGCAGCAACGCGACGGCTGGAGCGGCAATAAGCAGCACTTCATTCAGTTCGTGACACTCCATATTGAAAGCTAACAGTTTTAAACAAACTTTGGAGAGTACAGAGTATATTTAAGTCGGGCTTCACCGACTTTCTTGTTTACATTTTTTTTTTTGGTAAGCTTCTCTTCACTCAGCTCGTAAGTAATATATCGGTTCTTACACATGTACAATGTGGATATATACATGCATACAAATGCAAATATGATCAAAAGTTTCGCTCTCAATAGTGCCAAGCCTGTCCCAGCGCTTATATCTCTGCCATTGTGCACGCTGACCTGTCGTTGACGATAACTTTATTCGAAAGTGCAGCGCGTGCCGACCCCCACTGACAAATTTGTTTTGCAGTCAAAGCCAGCACCGAGTACGCGTGAAACATGATATGCCGCCATTAATATAAATCACGTGATAAGTACAACGCGACTACGGCGTCGCCGCTGTCATGTATGTACATATGTTTGTACGAGTATTTATAAAATGCATTCAGTTTATGCATATACATATTTAAGTACCAATAGGCAGGTAAAAGATATTTCTCTCATCCTGTTAACATAATTATATTTGTTTGGATAGTTTCCCCAAATAACTGTGCACCAAATTAGCGACATCAGAATTCTAACGACGCAAAGGATCTAATTTGTAGTATGCTGACAAAAGACTCTCGCTCAACGCAAGTCTGTTTTTATGAATTTAATTAAAATGGTGGCATTCAGGTCACGTGGCCGGCTTTCGTAATGTATCCGTTGTATATGTAGTACGTCAGTATCCTCGGTTTTGATAATGGGGGGTTGTGGACTTTCATTACAAACCACTCAGGTGTGTGCTTTCAATGGCCACAAAGCAACAAACGGCACACCGCCCCACGGACTCGCACGGCCCAAGAAAAAACATATGCGTGCCGCCGCAACGTCGCTCGCTGCCACTCGCACTACTTGGCTTTTCACTTTTAGCATGAAGTGCTCACTAATCTCTTCAGCCCAATTTTGCTCTTCACAATTTCTCACTTAGCGCGAGGCTGAGCCGGCGGCAGAAACGAAAATCCTACACCAGTCAAATTTTGCGAGAGGGGGTGAAATGTTGTGAGTAAACTGAATAAAACTCACAATGTGCATGCGGACGCCATGTAGTGTTGTTGTTGGGCCGTATAAGTATTCACCATGTCTTAAATGGCATAAATAAGGTCGCGTGCCACCCGTTTGTACTTGAGGGGGGGTTACCTTTCCTGCACCGAGCAACGTGCAACATGACGCCGAGTCTATCCACTAGAACGTTCAGTATTAACATATCGAATTATTAGCCTACCCAGAACATAGGATAACGCGGATAAGGATGTCATGACCGCAGAGTATGCTATTTCATAATTATCTCAAATCCTTTTTATGTATATAATTGGCATTTAAATATAATAGAGCGTCACTGTGGGTAATTATATCTGCGATGGTATGCTATTACTTCCGCTAGATTATACACATTCTGGTATTTTAGCCTGCACCATGAATATTAGTCAGTGCTCTTTCTAGACTTTTCATTAGGGCGTACTTTTTTCCGTACGATTTTGACATTTGAAATTCTTTGCAGCTCTTGGCTCAAAATGCAGTATATTTTATAAAGAATCTCATAGAAAACCAAACTTCGATATTTTTAAGTTTTCAGAAGCTCTGTGGCTTTAAAGTTTCCAATTTACCCCTAATTTATCTTTTAACTATCAATGAAGGCAAAACCCTATTCTAAAAGTGTCAAAAAAATACTTTGAGAATTTCACAAATTGGGAAACAAGCAAACTTATCGGAGGCCGAGCTGTTGGTACAATTTATAATCTTTATAAGCAATAAGGAAGAAGAATGTACAACTGACCCTGTTTATTTGGTGGGGCTTTATTTGGTGGGTGCCTTCAACTAGTGCAGTGCTATTTTATTGTTTTT